>LR778258.1:40828334-40850834 GCA_902810595.1 Coregonus sp. 'balchen'
AACAGTGGGTTTGGCACGGTTGAAACCGGGAGTCGGAAGGGTGTCCTTTTCTGTGTCAAGTGAAACTGTGTTTCAGTGTTTTCTGTGGGGCGCCGGTTAATCCCTTTTAATTTTCATTTGGAAGTCGTTTGAGATTTGGGGGTGGGTTTCTGTCGGGATTTTTAAAGGGGGGACAGGATTCAAAAAAGGGAAAAGGAAAAAGTGTGTTTTTGGAATTTTTGTTTGCTCAGTCAAAGTTAGTTTTTGGTAAAAGGGGGAAAAACAGGGTAAAAGGGGGGGGGAAACAGCCCTTTTTACTATTTTTTAATGGGATGGTCTCTGCGGGGCCTTGGTGGTTTTTGAGTTTTTAAAATGATAAAAAGTGTGGGAAATTTTTCAAGAAAATGGTGTTTTGGGGGGGCGTCTGTATAGTGAGGAAATTTGTCGGATATACGGTTTGATTTGGTGGGTTTTGGGTTTATTGTGAGTGTGGTGTTTTTTTTGTAACAGGGGTTAGAGGAAAAGGGTGGTAGCGTACGGGGAAATTTTGAATCGTGTATTTTATTTTAAGGGGGGGGGGGGTGGGGTGAGGTTTTTAATAGATGAGGAGGTCCCATTAAAGAAAGACAAAAAGTCAAAAAAGTCTCTCTCTCTCCTCTCTCCTCTTTCTTTCTTTGTCTTTCTCTTTTATCTTTTTTCTCTCTCTATTTCTCTCTTTCTTTTCTTCTTATTTTTTTCTCTCCCTATTTTTCTCTAATGCTCTTAATTTTACTTTTTTTTGTAAATGTTTTTGTCTTCTGTTGTTTTTTTTTTCTTTTGTATCTTCTTTATCTTCTTTCTTGTCATCTTGTTCTCTTTTTTTTTCCCCCTTTCTTTCTTCTTCCTTCTATTCATTAAATTTTTTTTGTAAAGTTCGTCTTTTCTTGTTCTCTTTTGTTCCTTTCTCTCTCGTTCTCTCTGTTTTTTTTCCCTTCTTCTCTTCTTTTCCCCTTTCCCTCTCCTTATTATCTCTTCTCTTCTATATCTTTTCTCTCTTCTTGTTCTGTTTTTTTCTGTTTTTCTCTCTTCATCTCTTCCTTTATCTCTTTTTTTTCTGTCTTTTACTTTTACATTTTTTGTAAATTTTCCGTCTCTCGCTTCTTTCTTTTGTCTCTCTTCTCTCTCTTCTTCTTTCTTTTTTCTCTCTTTCTTCTCTCTTTTCTATTTTCTTTCCCCCTTCTCTCTCTCTTTTTTTTCTCTTTTTTCTTTACATTTAATTTTTTTTTGTAAATGTTTGTTTTCGCTTGCCTCTCTTTTGTCTCTCTCTTCTCTCTCTATGTTTTCGTTTTTGTCCTCTCGCTCTCTCTCTCTCTCTTTCCTCTCTCTCTCTCCCCCTTCTTCTGTTTTTAAATTTTTAATTTTTTTTGAAATTTTCGTTCCCCTTTTTGTTTTTTCTTTGGGTTTTCCTCTCTCCCCCTTTTTGTCTCTTTGTTCTCGGCGGGGGGGGGGCCCCCCCCCCCCCCCCCCCCCCCCCCCCCCCTCTCTTTTCTCTATGTTCGCTCTTCCTATGCCAGTGGGTTTGATGGTGGACGCCCCTTATGCAACTCTATGGAACATGAACCCTGTGTGTTCAGGCTCGAGTGGGAGGGAATTTCCCCAAATGACAAGTGAAATGTGTCTTCTTTTAAATTTAGGATCCCCCTAAGAGTACAGACGGGTTTTTGTTCTCTGCAGGTTTCCTGGCCGGTGGGGAAGTCCTCGATGTTTCCCCGGACACTGGGTGGTGTCTGGCCCCCTCCCTGCCTGAGAGGGGACGACAAACGAGGTGAACAGAAACAGGTCCTCCCCTACCTGTCCTCCTGTACTGTCCCTCGTCCCCATTACCCCTTTTTCTGTTACTGTCATTTTCGCTGTTAACCGTCCCCTGTTATCCCGTCCCCCCGTCCTGTTTCCGTCCCCTTTATAGTCCCTCTGTCTCCTTTCCCCCGTTTTCAGTTACCCTGTCTTCAGTTACCTGTTTCCTTTATCCGTCACTTGTCCTGCGTTAACCGTCCTCCTGTATCCGTCCCTCTGTCCTCCGTTACCCCGCTTCATGTTACCTGTCTTTTTGTTATCAGTCTCCTTCTTGTCCCTGTCCCCCCGTTACCGTTTCCCGTCCTCGTTTTCCCGTCCCCCTTTTTTCAGTCCCTTGTCCTCCCGTTACCCTGTCCCCCTGTCCTTGTTTCAGTCCCTAGTCCTCGTACCCTGTCTCTGTTATCCGCCTCTTCTCGTTTTTGTTCCTCCCGTCCCCTGTCCTCCTGTCTCCTGTTATCATGTCCTCTGTTTGTTTCCGGGGCCCTGTTATCCTGTCCCTTGTCCTCCTGTTTCCCTGTCCCTGTTCCCGTTACATGTCCCTTGTCCTCCGTTACCCCGTCCCCCTGTTTCCGTCCCCCGTTATCTTTTTTAATGTCCCCCGTCCTCCCGTTAAACCCCGTTATCCTGCTCCGTTATTTTTTACCCGTCCCCCTTTTCCCCCCTGTTACCCTGTCCCCCTTTTTACTGTTTTTTATTGTTTCCCGTCCCCCCCTTTTTGTTACCTGTCCTCGTTACCTGTCCTCCTGTCCTCCTGTTATCCTGTCCCTCTGTCCTCCTGTTACCCTGTCTTCCTGTTACCATGGCCCTCTGTTCTCTTGTTTTCCTGTCCCTTTGTTCTCCTGTTCCCCTTTCCTCTTATTAACCTGTCCTCCTGTTATCCTGTCCTCCTGTTATCTTGTCCTCCTGTTATCCTGTCCTCCTGTTACCCTGTTCTCCTGTTATCTTGTCCTCCTGTTATCCTGTCCCTCTGTCCTCCTATTAACCTGTCCTCCTGTTATCCTATCCTCCTGGTACCATGTCCCTCTGTTCGCTTGTTTTCCTGTCCCTCTGTCCTCATGTTACCCCGTCCTCCTGTTACCCTGTTCTCCTGTCCCTCTCTTCCCCTGTTACCCTGTCTCCTGTTATGCTGTCCTCCTGTTACCATGTCCTCTTGTTATCTTGTCCTCCTGTTATCTTGCTACCCTGTCCTCCTCTTACCCTGTCCTCCTGTTATCCTGTCCCTCTGTCCTCCTGTTACCCTGTCCTCCTGTTATCATGTCCCTCTGTCCTCCTGTTATCCTGTCCTCCTGTTATCTTGCTACCCTGTCCTCCTGTTTTCCTGTCCCTCTGTCCTCCTGTTATTTTTTTCTGTCCTGTTATCTTGTCCTCCTGTTATCCTGTCCTCCTGTTACCCTGTCCTCCTGTTACCCTGTCCTCCTGTTACCCTGTCTTCCTGTCCTCCTGTTACTCTGTCCTCCTGTTACCCTGTCCTCCTGTTAACCTGTCCTCCTGTTACCGTGTCCCTCTGTCTTCTTGTTTTCCTGTCCCTCTGTCCTCCTGTTCCCCTGTCCTCCTGTTAACCTGTGCTCCTGTTATCTTGTTACCTACTCCACCCCTTCTCTGTAGCACCGCCCACTATGAAGGAGGAGCTGTGTGTAGCCAGGCCCGTTCGCTATGGCGACTGGAGCCTCTGAGAATCAGGTTAGTGGCTCTTCTGTCTGTTCCCCATGACTCCAATTCACTACTTATAGGGATTCTTCTGGATTTGTGGCAATAAAGCCCTTTATCTACTTCCCCAGAGTCATGCCTCTGCGTGCAGTTTGAAGGAAGTTGTTAAGTAGTGTCAAGCCAATTGCTAACTACCTTTAGCACAATGACTGGAAGTCAATGGTAACTGCTAGCATGCTAGTAGATACCGTAGACTTCCAGTTATTGCACTAACTCTAGTTAGCATTTGGCTTTGGAAACGACCTCTAACTTCCTTCATACTGGATGCAGAGACATAACGATGGTATCCACGAGTTCATCTGAAGTAAATAAATGTCCCAAAGTATCCCTTTAATTTATTAACCATGCATAGACGTGTTGAGCCTTCCTGCGCGTTTGAAAGGTACAGTATGCAAAGTCTCAATGCAAAGGCAAAAAAATGAAAAATGCTTAAGGCTGTTAACAGGTGTCAGTGTGCTTCAAATTTCCTCCAAATAAAGCACGAATCCATGCAGTAACATGTTGAGGCTAAGTGTGTCTCACGTCCCCCCCCCCCCTCCGATAGCTGGAGCGGCAGCCACATGAAGTGGGGCCAGTCGTTCCGTGTACGCCACATCACCACGGGCCGCTACCTCTGTCTGGACGAGGAGAAGGGCCTGATGGTCCTCGACCCTGAGAGGGCCAATACCAAACTGTCTGCTTTCAGCTTCCGCGTGTCAAAGGTCAGATACCCTCAATGTTACCCTGTTATCAGTGTTCTGGTCGTGGCTCCAGTTGTTTTAGCGTTGTCTGTTACTGTAAACTCAGAACTAATGGTCATAACTAGGGAGTTTCCCTTGACCACGTGACCTGACCAGGCAAAACTCTGGGTCTTCATTGGCCAGGTGACAGATCAGAACTCAGGGACCTAGTCGTAGCCTATAATGCTCTCTCTCATATTTTCTTCTTCTTCTTCTTCTTCTTCTTCTTCTTCTCTTCCCATACTGTTTCCCTTGAGCAGGAGAAGGTGGAACAGGCCCGTAAGCGAGACGTGGAGGGAATGGGCATCCCAGAGATCAAGTATGGAGAGTCCATGTGTTTTGTCCAGCACGTCTCCACCAGCCTGTGGCTCACCTATGCCTCCTTGGACGCTAAGGCTGCTCGCCTGGGGACCATGAAGAGGAAGGTAGGGGCTGGGTTTAGCTTTATTTAACATATAGAAATATAACCCTAACCCTGGGGAAAAGAAAGGTAGGGTTTAGGTGTAGGTTTATTTAAAGGTATAGTTTGAAATTTTGTCAAGTAAGCCCTTTTTTCTACTAACCCAGAGTCAGGTGAAGTCATGAATACCATTTTTATGTCTCGTCGTGCCGTTTGAAGCAAGTTGCTAACTAGCGTTAGAGCAAAGACTAGAAGTCTACGGGATTAGCTAGCATTAGCGCAATCAGCTAGCTGATTCCATAGACTTCCAGTCATTATGCTAGCTCTAGTTAGCAATGTCTACAGAAACTACCTTCGACTTCCTTCAAAATTCATGCAGAGACAAAAATGGTATCTATGAGTTCATCTGACGCTGGGTAAATGGCTTAATTGACAAAATCTTAAACTATCCCTTTAACATACAGAAATATCCCCTGGGGAAAAGGAAGGTTCATTCAACATGTACATATATAGAAACATAACCCTAACCCTGGGGCCCATGAAGAGAAAGGTGCGGTCTGGTGCAGTTACCGTTGAATGCTCCTGCATATGCATACTTTATTGCACTCATTTGTTGCCTCTGTGATAATAAACCAGGCTTCCAGGCTTCCAGGCTTCCAGGCTTCCACACCAGCTGATGTTGAATGCTGGGCTAAACCTCCATTTCCAGGCTTCCACACCAGCCAATGTTGGATGCTGGGCGTGTGTACAGTACTTGATGGAGAACTGGTGCATTGTCTTTCAGTGTTGGTTCTCAATGCTGTCCCTTTCTCTTGTCCTCAGGCCATTCTGCACCAGGAGGGCCACATGGACGATGCCCTGTCTGTGGCCCGGTCCCAGACGGAGGAGTCTCAGGCTGCTAGGATGATCTTCAGCACCACGGGGCTCTTCAGGCAGTTCATCAAGTACGACCACCACACACACACACACACGCACGCACGCACGCACGCACACACACACGCAAGCACACACACACACTCACGCACGCACGCGCACACACACACACGCACGCACGCACGCACACACACACACACACGCAAGCACACGCAAGCACGCACACGCACACACGCACACACATGCAAGCACACACACGCACGCACACACACACACGCACAAACGCACGCACACACGGACACACGCAAGCACACACACACACACACACACGCACGCACGCACGCACGCACGCGCACACACAAACGCACACACACACGCAAGCACACACACGCAAGCACACACGCACGCACACACACACACACACGCACAAACGCATGCACACACACACACACACACACACGCACAAACGCACGCACAAACGCACGCACACACACACACACAAGCACACACACTGTTGTATGCTCTTGTATAGTTCTTTGGACGTTTCCACTGGAAGGTTTTTGTCAGGCCGACAAACAGTGTGCATACATTTCTAGTATTTTCATGATATTTTTGTACCCTGCAGGGATAATTGTTGGATGTACT
The DNA here is from genome assembly GCA_902810595.1 of Coregonus sp. 'balchen'. Classification (NCBI taxonomy): domain Eukaryota; kingdom Metazoa; phylum Chordata; class Actinopteri; order Salmoniformes; family Salmonidae; genus Coregonus; species Coregonus sp. 'balchen'. The sequence goes on from LR778258.1 coordinate 40,834,491, forward strand.
TTTGACCTTATGTCTGTGTGTTGTTCTGTCCCAGGGGTCTGGACTCCCTGCAGGGGAAGAATAAGTCTCCCGGCCCTGTGTCTCTACCCCTGGATGGGGTAGTGCTCTCCCTGCAGGATCTTATCTTCTACTTCCGACCCCCCGAAGAAGAGCTGGAACACGAAGAGAAACAGACCAAGCTCCGCTCCCTCCGCAACCGACAGAACCTCTTCCAAGAGGAGGTCAGTATCAATAACCTTTTCAGATTTAAAGTCGACAGAGTACCTTCATCCTCTTAAATGTCCTTGAGGTGTTTGGCTTCAACTCGACTGAAGCGCTGTCCATTCACCTCCTGAAGAGTAGATTCACCATGGACTACGGTGTGTTTATATATGTACTATGGTGTGTTTATATATGAATGTGGTTGTGGATCAAAAGTACTTGAAACCACTACACTCAGGACTGGTTGATGTTATGGATCGTGATCGCTGTGGGTATATGAACTAACCCTATGACCACGTGGCTATATGAACTAACCCTATGACCACGTGGCTATATGAACTAACCCTATGACCACGTGGCTATATGATCTAACCCTATGACCACATGGCTATATGAACTAATCTTATGACCACGTGGGTATATGTTCTAAGCCTATGACCACGTGGGTATATGAACTAACCCTATGACCACGTGGGTATATGATCTAACCCTATGACCACGTGGGTATAGGATCTAACCCTATGTGTGTCGACCTCTCCATCAGGGTATGATCACCATCGTGCTAGAGTGTATCGACCGTCTGAATGTTTACAACACTGCTGCTCACTTCTCTGAGTTTGCTGGAGAGGAGGCCGCTGAGTCCTGGAAGGAGATCGTCAACCTGCTTTATGAGCTGCTGGGTATGACTAAGAGTTTTCTTTCACAGAAATGTGTCTTCTGCTTTATCCCGCTGTTTATCAGCTTAGAATAGATCAGATTGGAACACGTTTGAGGAAATTCATTGTGGAGCAAAACAATATACATACTAAAGCACAAAACATTGAATCACTCATATTTTAAGAAAGATACCAAAAAAATGCATGAGGAGGTGGAGGCATGCTGAATACTGTTGATGTTGATGATTCAACATATCTCTCCCTCCCTCTCAGCCTCTCTGATCAGAGGAGGTGTAGGCATTCTGAATAATGTTGATGTTGATGATTCAACATACACTATATGTCCGAAAGTATGTGGACAACCCCTTCAAATTAGTGGATTCGGCTATTGCAGCCACACCCGTTGCTGACAGGTGTATAAAATCGAGCACACAGCCATGCAATCTCCATAGACAAACATTGCCAGTAGACTGGTTTTACTGAAGAGCTTCAACGTGGCACCGTCATAGGATGGTACCTTTCCAACAAGTCAGTTTGTCAAATTTCTACCCCGGCCAACTGTAAATGCTGTTATTGTGAAGTGTAAACATCTAGGAGCAACAACGGCTCAGCTGCGTGGTGGTAGGCCACACAAACTCACAGAACGGGACGCCGAGTGCTGTAGCGCATAGCGCGTAAAAATCGTCTGTCTTCGGTTGCAACACTCACTACCAAGTTCCAAACTGCCAAACTGCCTCTGGAAGCAACATCAGCACAAAAACTGTTAGTCGGGAGCTTCATGAAATGGGTTTCCATGGCCGAGCAGCCGAGCAGCCGCACACAAGCCTAAGATCACCATGCGCAATGCCAAGCGTCGGCTGGAGTGGTGTAAAGCTCGCCGCCATTGGACTCTGGAGCAGTGGAAACTCTCTGGAGTGATTAATCACCCTTCAACATCTGGCAGTCCGACGGACGAATCTGGGTTTGGTGGATGCCAGGAGAACGCTACCGTCCCGAATTCATAGTGCCAACTGTAAAGTTTGGTGGAGGAGGAATAATGGTCTGGGGCTGTTTTTCATCGTTGGGGCTAGGCCCCTTAGTTCCAGTGAAGGGAAATCTTAACTCTACAGCATACAATGACATTCTAGACGATTCTGTGCTTCCAACTTTGTGGCAACAGTTTGGGGAAGGCCCTTTCCTGTTTCAGCATGACAATGCCCCCGTACACAAAGCGAGGTCCATACAGAAATGGTTTGTCAAGATTGGTGTGGAAGAACTTGACTGGCCCGCACAGAGCCCTGACCTCAACCCCATCGATCACCTTTGGGATGAATTGGAACGCCGACCGCGAGCCAGGCCTAATCGCCCAACATCAGTGCCCGACCTCACTAGTGCTCTTGTGGCTGAATGGAAGCAAGTCCCTCCGCAGCAATGTTCCAACATCTAGCGGAAAGCCTTCCCAGAAGAGTGGAGGCTGTTATAGCAGCAAAGGGGGGACCAACTCCATATTAATGCCCATGATTTTGGAACGAGATGTTGGACGAGCAGGTGTCCACATACTTTTGGTCATGCAGTGTATATCCATCCATCCATATCTATCTACATATACAGATGTCCACATACTTTTGGTCACGTAGTGTATCTCTCCCTCTCCTCCCTCCCAGCTTCTCTGATCAGGGGGAACCGCTCTAACTGTGCGCTGTTCTGTGATAACCTGGACTGGCTGGTCAGCAAACTGGACCGGCTGGAGGCCTCTTCAGGTACGTAAGAGTTCTGCTCAATGCCACCCACCATGGCTAGGTTGCAGGAGTTTTTTTCCTGGTTTAGGCTATGTAGTTACTCATTAGGGAAAATCTCAGGGCGCTACCCATTTCATATCTGATTTGAACGTTTCTTTCAGCACAGGACTGCATTCATCATCCATTTTCTCTCCCTGTCTCCAGGTATCTTGGAGGTGCTGCACTGTGTCCTGATTGAGAGTCCAGAGGTTCTGAACATCATTCAAGAGAACCACATCAAATCCATCATCTCTCTGCTGGACAAACATGGCAGAAACCACAAGGTCAGTGATGTCTGCGGGGATGTTTCGACGTTTGCACATCTGTAGGGTCTGGATAGGTGTAAGCAGTGTAGTGGTGGAACTTCCATCATATAGCTGCCACCTTTAAATATCTGCAAACATCTAATGGTCAAGGTGCCAAGGGGAAAGGGGTAGGGAGTGAATCGGGACCAGCTGAGTTACTTTCCAGTTTGAAACCCACACTTCCTTGACTTTCATCACATTTCCCTGGCTCTGTCTATCTTTCCCGTAGGTGTTGGACGTCCTCCGGTCCCTTTGTGTGTGTAACGGTGTCGCTGTAAGGTCCAATCAGAACCTCATCACAGAGAATCTATTTCCAGGTCGCGACCTCCTGCTGCAGACTAACATCGTCAACTACGTAACCAGGTAATATATAATATATACTGTATATACAGTGCCTTCAGAAAGCATTCATACCCCTTGACTTATTCCACATTTCGTTGTTCAAAATTGATCCATCTACACACAATACCCCACAATGACAAGGTGAAAACATGTTTTTAGTAGTTTTTTTTGCAGTTTTACTGGAAATGATTCACACCCCTGAGTCAATAGATGTTAGAATCACCTTTGGCAGCGATTACAGCTGTGAGTCTTTCTGGGTAAGTCTCTAAGACCTTTGCACACCTGGATTGTACAATATTTGCACATTATTCTTCAAACTCTGTCAAGATGGTTGTTGATCATTACTAGACAGACATTTTCAGGTCTTGCCATAGATTTTCAAGCCGATGTAAGTAAAAACTGTAACTCGGCCACTCAGGAATATTCAATGCCATCTTAGTAAGCAACTCCAGTGTAGATTTGGCCTTGTGTTTTAGGTTATTGTCCTGCTGAAAGGACAATTTGTCTCCCAGTGTCTGTTGGAAAGCAGACTGAACCAGGTTTTCCTCTAGGATTTTGCCTGTGCTTAGCTCTATTCTATTTATTTTTATTTGTTTTAACTCCTGTAGTCCGATGACAAGCATACCCATAACATGACGCAGCCAGCACCATGCTTGACAGTATGAAGAGTGGTACTCAGTGATGTGTTGGATTTGGCCCAAACATAAAGGAAATTCCTTTGCCCATTTTTTGGCAGTTTTACTTTAGTGCCTTATTGCAAACAGGATGCATGTTTTGGAATATGTTTATTCTGTACAGGCTTCCTTCTTTTCACTCTGTCGTTTAGGTTAGTATTGTGGAGTAACTACAATGTTGTTGATCCCTCCTTAGTTTTCTTCTATCACAGCCATTAAACTCTGAAACTGTTTTAAAGTCACCATTGGCCTCAGGGTGAAATCCCTGAGCAGTTTCCTTCCTCTCTGGCAACTGAGTTAGCAAAGATGCCTGTATATTTGTAGTGACTGGGTGTATTGATACACCATCCAAAGTGTAATTAATAACTTCACCATGCTCAAAGGGATATTCCATGTCTGTTTAAATTTTTTTTTTTACCAATCTACCAATAGGTGCCCTTCTTTGCGAGCCATTGGAAAACCTCCCTGGTCTTTGTGGTTTAATCTGGGTTTGAAATTCACTGCTCGACTGAGGGACCTCACAGATAATTGTATGTGTGGGGTACAGATATGAGGTAGTCATTCAAAAATCATGTTAAACACTATTATTGCACACAGAGTCCATGCAACTTATTATGTGACTTGTTAACGTCTACGGGATCGGTGTCCCGTATACGGGACGTTCGAGCTAACGTGCGCTAATCTGATTAGCATGACTGTTGTAAGTAACAGCAAACTTGCCAGTCTTATATAGGTAAATGTTGTGAAATTGTTAGATATGACTTGCTAGAAGCACAAGCATTTCGCTACACCCGCTATAACATCTGCTAAACATGTGTATGTGACAAATAAAATTGGATTTGATTTGATATGGGCAGAAAGCTTAAATTCTTGTTAATCTAACTGCACTGTCCAATTTACAGTAGCTATTACAGTGAAAAAATACCATGCAATTGTTTGAGGAGAGTGCACAACAACAAAAAACTTATCACGGCAACTGGTTTGATACATTCACCTCTGAAGGTAAATAATGTACTTACATTCAGTAATCTTGCTCTGATTTGTCATCCTAAGGGTCCCAGAGATAAAATGTAGCATAGTTTTGTTTGATAAAATCCATTTTTATATTCAAATGTAGGAACTGGTTTCTACATTTTGAACCCCTGCTGTCTCTGGCTCCACACCCACCCCGCCCGGCCATCTAGATGTGTGAAAGTTAGTGTATAAGCTAATGATCAAATCAAATCAAATCAAATTTTATTGGCCACATGCGCCGAATACAACAGGTGCAGACATTACAGTGAAATGCTTACTTACAGCCCTTAACCAACAGTGCATTTCTTTTTAACAAAAAAAGTAAAAATAAAACAACAACAAAAAAAGTGTTGAGAAAAAAAGAGCAGAAGTAAAATAAAATAACAGTAGGGAGGCTATATATACAGGGGGGTACCGGTGCAGAGTCAATGTGCGGGGGCACCGGCTAGTTGAGGTAGTTGAAGTAATATGTACATGTGGGTAGAGTTAAAGTGACTATGCATAAATAATTAACAGAGTAGCAGTAGCGTAAAAGGATGGGGTGGGGGGGCAGTACAAATAGTCCGGGTAGCCATGATTAGCTGTTCAGGAGTCGTATGGCTTGGGGATAGAAGCTGTTGAGAAGTCTTTTGGACCTAGACTTGGCACTCCGGTACCGCTTGCCGTGCGGTAGCAGAGAGAACAGTCTATGACTAGGGTGGCTGGAGTCTTTGACAATTTTGAGGGCCTTCCTCTGACACCGCCTGGTATAGAGGTCCTGGATGGCAGGAAGCTTGGCCCCAGTGATGTACTGGGCCGTACGCACTACCCTCTGTAGTGCCTTGCGGTCGGAGGCCAAGTAGTTGCCATACCAGGTGGTGATGCAACCTGTCAGGATGCTCTCGATGGTGCAGCTGTAGAATTCTTTGAGGATCTGAGGACCCATGCCAAATCTTTTCAGTCTCCTGAGGGGGAATAGGCTTTGTCGTGCCCTCTTCACGACTGTCTTGGTGTGTTTGGACCATGATAGTTCGTTGGTGATGTGGACACCAAGGAACTTGAAGCTCTCAACCTGTTCCACTACAGCCCCGTCGATGAGAATGGGGGCGTGCTCAGTCCTCTTTTTTTTCCTGTAGTCCACAATCATCTCCTTTGTCTTGGTCACGTTGATGGAGAGGTTGTTGTCCTGGCACCACATGGCCAGGTCTCTGACCTCCTCCCTATAGGCTGTCTCATCGTTGTCGGTGATCAAGCCTACCACTGTTGTGTCGTCGGCAAACTTAATGATGGTGTTGGAGTCGTGCCTGGCCATGCAGTCATGGGTGAACAGGGAGTACAGGAGGGGACTGAGCACGCACCCCTGAGGGGCCCCCGTGTTGAGGATCAGTGTGGCAGATGTGTTGTTACCTACCCTTACCACCTGGGGGCGGTCCGTCAGGAAGTCCAGGATCCAGTTGCAGAGGGAGGTGTTTAGTCCCAGGATCCTTAGCTTAGTGATGAGCTTAGAGGGCACTATGGTGTTGAATGCTGAGCTGTAGTCAATGAATAGCATTCTCACGTAGGTGTTCCTCTTGTCCAGGTGGGAAAGGGCAGTGTGGAGTGCAATAGAGATTGCATCATCTGTGGCTCTGTTGGGGCGGTATGCAAATTGGAGTGGGTCTAGGGTTTCTGGGATAATGCTGTTGATGTGAGCCATGACCAGCCTTTCAAAGCACTTCATGGCTACAGACGTCAGTGCTACGGGTCGGTAGTCATTTAGGGAGGTTATCTTAGAGTCCTTGGGCACGGGGACTATGGTGGTCTGCTTGAAACATGTTGGTATTACAGACTCAGTCAGGGACATGTTGAAAATGTCAGTGAAGACACTTGCCAGTTGGTCAGCACATGCTCGGAGTACACGTCCTGGTAATCCGTCTGGCCCTGCGGCCTTGTGAATGTTGACCTGCTTAAAAGTCTTACTCACATCGGCTACGGAGATCGTGATCACATAGTCATCCGGAACAGCTGGTGCTCTCATGCATGCTTCAGTGTTGCTTGCCTCGAAGCGAGCATAGAAGTGGTTTAGCTCGTCTGGTAGGCTTGTGTCACTGGGCAGCTCGCGGCACAATCCTGAGAGTGTGTAAACTTACATTTTGTATTACCATATCATTTTTGTATGTTCTCTATAGTTATGTACTTGAAAATGTATCAATTGACCAATTCGGCACATTTGGGCAGACTTGATACAAAATAGTCCAGTATTGCAATGCTTCACTGGATCAATCTGAAACTTTGCACACACACTGCTGCCATCTAGTGGCATTTGTTGTTGTTGCCTAAACTGCAATATTATATTGTGGCCTTTCTCTTGCATTTCGAAGATGATAAAATTTTTGTTTATAGAGAACGCATGTTTTTTTGTTTGTATTATCTTTTACCAGATCTAATCTGTTATATTCTCCTACATTAATTTCAAATTTCCTTTCAAAGTGTTTCCTTTCAAATGGTATCAAGAATATGCATATCCTTGCTTCAGGTCCTGACCTACAGGCAGTTAGATTTGGGTATGTCATTTTAGGCGAAAATTGGAAAAAAGGGTCAGATCCTTAAGAGGTTAATTAAGCACATTTTTACTCCTGAACTTATATAGGCTTGCCATAACAAAGGGGTTGAATGCTTATTGACCCAATACATTTGTGACCCACCACCTGGATTCGGTCCTATCTAGCAAAATGTGAATAACATTTTTTTTACATTAGATAAAAGTAGAGACTCAGAGCTAGAAATTGGTATATCATACACTGCAGTTGAGGAACAATGGGAAAGTAATTCTGCTTTGAAAGTTGATAAACGTGTAAGCCCACTTTTGAGAAAATGGCCCTTGAATGTTTTGGTATCTACTGGAGAGCTCTTCTTTGTCTACACCCATTCAACATTGTTCACACCCTCTTAAGCCTTAGCCCCACCCATCTCTTTAAGGATTCACATGTGAGGCCATGTGCTAAACAGAGTGACTAGTGTAGTAAACAACCAAAGATTTCAAGACTAAAAGTAGTATATTCTATTCTGTTCCTGTTCTATCCCATTCTATTCTATTCTGTTCCTGTTCTATCCCATTCTATTCTATTCTGTTCCTGTTCTATCCCATTCTATTCTATTATGTTCCTGTTCTATCCCATTCTATTCTATTCTGTTCCTGTTCTATCCCATTCTATTCTATTCTGTTCCTGTTTTATCCCATTATATTATATTATGTTCCTGTTCTATCCCATTCTATTCTATTCTGTTCCTGTTTTATCCCATTCTATTCTATTCTGTTCCTGTTCTATTCCATTATATTCTATTCTGTTCCTGTTTTATCCCATTATATTATATTCTGTTCCTGTTCTATCCCATTCTATTCTATTCTGTTCCTGTTCTATCCCATTCTATTCTATTCTGTTCCTGTTTTATCCCATTATATTCTATTCTGTTCCTGTTTTATCCCATTCTATTCTATTCTGTTCCTGTTCTATTCCATTATATTCTATTCTGTTCCTGTTCTATTCCATTATATTCTATTCTGTTCCTGTTCTATTCCATTATATTCTATTCTGTTCCTGTTCTATTCCATTATATTCTATTCTGTTCCTGTTTTATCCCATTCTATTCTATTCTGTTCCTGTTCTATCCCATTCTATTCTATTCTGTTCCTGTTCTATCCCATTCTATTATATTCTGTTCCTGTTCTATTCCATTATATTCTATTCTGTTCCTGTTCTATTCCATTATATTCTATTCTGTTCCTGTTTTATCCCATTCTATTCTATTCTGTTCCTGTTCTATCCCATTATATTATATTCTGTTCCTGTTCTATCCCATTCTATTCTATTGTGTTCCTGTTCTATTCCATTATATTCTATTCTGTTCCTGTTCTATCCCATTCTATTCTATTATGTTCCTGTTCTATTCCATTATATTCTATTCTGTTCCTGTTCTATCCCATTCTATTCTATTCTGTTCCTGTTCTATCCCATTCTATTCTATTCTGTTCCTGTTCTATCCCATTATATTCTATTCTGTTCCTGTTCTATCCAATTCTATTCTATTCTGTTCCTGTTTTATCCCATTCTATTCTATTCTGTTCCTGTTATATCCCATTCTATTCTGTTCCTGTTCTATCCCATTCTATTCTATTCTGTTCCTGTTCTATTCCATTATATTATATTCTGTTCCTGTTCTATTCCATTATATTCTATTCTTGTTCTATTCCATTATATTATATTCTGTTCCTGTTCTATCCCATTCTATTCTGTTCCTGTTTTATCCCATTCTATTCTATTCTGTTCCTGTTCTATCCAATTCTATTCTATTCTGTTCCTGTTTTATCCCATTCTATTCTATTCTGTTCCTGTTATATCCCATTCTATTCTGTTCCTGTTCTATCCCATTCTATTCTATTCTGTTCCTGTTCTATTCCATTATATTATATTCTGTTCCTGTTCTATTCCATTATATTCTATTCTTGTTCTATTCCATTATATTCTATTCTGTTCCTGTTCTATTCCATTATATTCTATTCTGTTCCTGTTTTATCCCATTCTATTATATTCTGTTCCTGTTCTATCCCATTCTATTCTATTCTGTTCCTGTTCTATCCCATTCTATTCTATTCTGTTCCTGTTCTATCCCATTCTATTCTATTCTGTTCCTGTTCTATCCCATTCTATTCTATTCTGTTCCTGTTCTATCCCATTCTATTCTATTCTGTTCCTGTTCTATCCCATTATATTCTGTTCCTGTTCTATCCCATTCTATTCTATTCTGTTCCTGTTTTATCCCATTCTATTCTATTCTGTTCCTGTTTTATCCCATTCTATTCTATTCTGTTCCTGTTCTATCCCATTCTATTATATTATGTTCCTGTTCTATCCCATTCTATTCTATTCTGTTCCTGTTTTATCCCATTCTATTCTATTATGTTCCTGTTCTATCCCATTCTATTCTATTCTGTTCCTGTTCTATCCCATTCTATTCTATTCTGTTCCTGTTCTATCCCATTCTATTCTATTCTGTTCCTGTTCTATCCCATTCTATTCTATTCTGTTCCTGTTCTATCCCATTCTATTCTATTCTGTTCTTGTTCTATTCCATTCTATTCTATTCTGTTCCTGTTTTATCCCATTCTATTCTATTCTGTTCCTGTTTTATCCCATTCTATTCTATTCTGTTCCTGTTTTATCCCATTCTATTCTATTCTGTTCCTGTTTTTCCCATTCTATTCTATTCTGTTCCTGTTTTATCCCATTCTATTCTATTCTGTTCCTGTTCTATCCCATTCTATTCTATTCTGTTCCTGTTATATCCCATTCTATTCTATTCTGTTCCTGTTCTATCCCATTCTATTCTATTCTGTTCCTGTTCTATCCCATTCTATTCTATTCTGTTCCTGTTCTATCCCATTATATTATATTCTGTTCCTGTTCTATCCCATTCTATTCTGTTCCTGTTCTATCCCATTCTATTCTATTCTGTTCCTGTTATATCCCATTCTATTCTATTCTGTTCCTGTTTTATCCCATTATATTATATTATGTTCCTGTTTTATCCCATTCTATTCTATTGTGTTCCTGTTTTATCCCATTATATTATATTCTGTTCCTGTTCTATCCCATTATATTCTATTCTGTTCCTGTTCTATCCCATTATATTCTATTCTATCCCATTGTGGTCTAAGAGTTGCACAATATTTGTTTCTATCTGTAGTGTGAGGCCCAACATCTTCCTGGGAACCTGTGAAGGCTCTACTCAGTATAAGAAGTGGTACTTTGAGATGATGGTAGACTACGTTGAGCCCTTCGTGACAGCCACACCCTCTCACCTGCGTGTGGGCTGGGCCCTGACAGAGGGGTACTCACCCTATCCCGGGGGTGGAGAGGGCTGGGGGGGCAACGGGGTGGGGGATGACCTCTACTCATACGGCTTCGATGGACTGCACCTGTGGTCAGGTACGCTTTACTTCCTATTGTTATCATGTCAATGTTTTGCCTCGGGTTTATAATGTAAACGATATTTAGTCTACCTCACGTATAGCGTAAGACCAGGCTTCCATTCAGTCACTTGCAACACATATTGAAATGCGTTAGTAGCATTTTCATGGCAAATATGTATGGCTTGACAAAGATAGAAGAGTTGACTGCAGCACGTACAGTATGGAACCAGACCGCAGCACGTACAGTATGGAACCAGACCACAGCACGTACAGTATGGAACCAGACCACAGCACGTACAGTATGGAACCAGACCACAGCACGTACAGTATGGAACCAGACCACAGCACATACAGTATGGAACCAGACCACAGCACGTACAGTATGGAACCAGACCACAGCACGTACAGTATGGAACCAGACCACAGCACATACAGTATGGAACCAGACCACAGCACGTACAGTATGGAACCAGACCGCAGCACGTACAGTATGGAACCAGACCGCAGCACATTCAGTATGGAACCAGACCACAGCACGTACAGTATGGAACCAGACCACAGCACGTACAGTATGGAACCAGACCACAGCACGTACAGTATGGAACCAGACCGCAGCACATACAGTATGGACCAGACCACAGCACATACAGTATGGAACCAGACCACAGCACGTACAGTATGGAACCAGACCACAGCACGTACAGTATGGAACCAGACCACAGTACGTACAGTATGGAACCAGACCACAGCACGTACAGTATGGAACCAGACCGCAGCACATACAGTATGGACCAGACCACAGCACATACAGTATGGAACCAGACCACAGCACATACAGTATGGAACCAGACCACAGCACGTACAGTATGGAACCAGACCACAGCACGTACAGTATGGAACCAGACCACAGCACATACAGTATGGAACCAGACCACAGCACGTACAGTATGGAACCAGACCACAGCACGTACAGTATGGAACCAGACCACAGCACATACAGTATGGAACCAGACCACAGCACGTACAGTATGGAACCAGACCGCAGCACGTACAGTATGGAACCAGACCGCAGCACATTCAGTATGGAACCAGACCACAGCACGTACAGTATGGAACCAGACCACAGCACGTACAGTATGGAACCAGACCACAGCACGTACAGTATGGAACCAGACCGCAGCACATACAGTATGGACCAGACCACAGCACATACAGTATGGAACCAGACCACAGCACGTACAGTATGGAACCAGACCACAGCACGTACAGTATGGAACCAGACCACAGTACGTACAGTATGGAACCAGACCACAGCACGTACAGTATGGAACCAGACCGCAGCACATACAGTATGGACCAGACCACAGCACATACAGTATGGAACCAGACCACAGCACATACAGTATGGAACCAGACCGCAGCACGTACAGTATGGAACCAGACCGCAGCACATTCAGTATGGAACCAGACCGCAGCACATACAGTATGGAACCAGACCGCAGCACATTCAGTATGGAACCAGACCGCAGCACGTACAGTATGGAGCCAGACCACAGCACGTACAGTATGGAACCAGACCACAGCACGTACAGTATGGAACCAGACCACAGCACATACAGTATGGAACCAGACCACAGCACATACAGTATGGAACCAGACCGCAGCACATACAGTATGGACCCACATACAGTATGGAACCAACTGCAGCACATACAGTATGGAACCAGACTGCAGCACATACAGTATGGAACCAGACCACAGCACATACAGTATGGAACCAGACTGCAGCACATACAGTATGGAACCAGACCACAGCACATACAGTATGGAACCAGACCACAGCCCATACAGTATGGAACCAGACCGCAGCACATACAGTATGGAACCAGACCACAGCACATACAGTATGGAACCAGACCACAGCACATACAGTATGGCACCATACCACAGCACATACAGTATGGAACCAGACCACAGCACATACAGTATGGAACCAGACCGCAGCACATACAGTATGGAACCAGACCACAGCACATACAGTATGGAACCAGACCACAGCACATACAGTATGGAACCAGACCACAGCACATACAGTGTGGAACCAGACCGCAGCACATACAGTATGGAACCAGACCGCAGCACATACAGTATGGAACCAGACCACAGCACGTACAGTATGGAACCAGACCGCAGCACATACAGTATGGACCAGACCACAGCACATACAGTATGGAACCAGACCACAGCACGTACAGTATGGAACCAGACCACAGCACGTACAGTATGGAACCAGACCACAGCACGTACAGTATGGAACCAGACCACAGCATGTACAGTATGGAACCAGACCGCAGCACATACAGTATGGAACCAGACCACAGCACATACAGTATGGAACCAGACCGCAGCACATACAGTATGGAACCAGACCACAGCACATACAGTATGGAACCAGACCGCAGCACATACAGTATGGAACCAGACCGCAGCACATACAGTATGGAACCAGACCACAGCACGTACAGTATGGAACCAGACCGCAGCACATACAGTATGGACCAGACCACAGCACATACAGTATGGAACCAGACCACAGCACGTACAGTATGGAACCAGACCACAGCACGTACAGTATGGAACCAGACCACAGCACGTACAGTATGGAACCAGACCACAGCATGTACAGTATGGAACCAGACCACAGCACGTACAGTATGGAACCAGACCACAGCACGTACAGTATGGAACCAGACCGCAGCACATACAGTATGGAACCAGACCACAGCACATATAGTATGGAACCAGACTAGTATTTCAGTTGTCCCCTGACTCCTCCCCTCTCCCCTCCAGGTCACGTCCCCCGCCAGGTGGCGTCGCCCAATCAGCATGCCCTGGCAGCTGATGATGTCGTGTCGTGCTGTCTGGATCTGAGCGTGCCCAGTATCTCGTTCCGTGTCAACGGCCACCCGGTCCAGGGCATGTTCGAGAACTTCAACGTAGATGGACTGTTCTTCCCCGTCATCAGCTTCTCTGCTGGAGTCAAGTAAGATGGAATAATATATATTATAATATAATATATAACAATATGGGGGATAGACTTGATTGATTAATTGATTGATATTTTGCCTACCTAAGGTGAATGTGCTCGTGGTAAATAGCTCTGGATGAGGTGTAATGTTGACCAGACAGCCAGACAGACAGTTAATGATGAGAGTAAAGGGGAGATGGCCGGGGACCAGGGACTCAGCAGCACCAGGGCTCAATGCGCTTCTGATCCTGAGACTTACAGAAAGAGTCTGGTCAGGTCTCGTGTTCATGCAAAACTCCTGGCCCTATAAATGATCCCACCGTATATCCTGTCTCCTGACCCTTAAGATGACCCCACTGTATTTCCTGGCCCTTAAAATCACCCCACTGTATTTCCTGGCCCTTAAAATGACCCCACTGTATTTCCTGGCCCTTAAAATCACCCCACTGTATTTCCTGGCCCTTAAAATGACCCCACTGTTTTTCTTGGCCCTTAAAATGACCCCACTGTATTTCCTGTCTCCTGGCCCTTATAATGACCCCACTGTTTTACCTGTCTCCTGGCCCTTAAAATGACCCCACTGTTTTACCTGTCTCCTGGCCCTTAAAATGACCCTACTGTTTTTCCTGGCCCTTAAAATAACCCCACTGTATTTCCTGTCTCCTGGCCCTTAAAAATGACCCCACTGTTTTACCTGTCTCCTGGCCCTTAAAATGATCCCACTGTATTTCCTGTCTCCTGGCCCTTAAAATGACCCCACTGTTTTTCCTCGCCCTTAAAATGACCCCACTGTATTTCCTGTCTCCTCAGAGCTCGTTTACTGTTGGGTGGTCGCCATGGAGACTTTAAGTTCCTGCCCCCCCCGGGCTATGCCCCGTGCTACGAGGCTCTGCTACCCAAGGAAAGGATGAGGATCGAACCCATCAAGGAGTACAAACACGACTTTGACGGAGTCCGAAACTTGCTGGGGCCAACCCAGTCCCTCACACACACCTCCTTTACCCCCAATCCCGTAGACACTGTTCAGGTAAGACACACACCCTGTCCCTAGCCCGAACCCTGTTCAGGTACCAAATAAGGCTGTCCATTTACTCCTCTTCCCTTTGATCTGCGGACCTCTGACCTTTAACCTTTACCCTGTGTGTGCTCCAGATCGTGTTGCCGCCCCACCTGGAGAAGATCAGGGAGAAGCTGGCAGAGAACATCCATGAGCTGTGGGCCATCACCCGCATCGAGCAGGGCTGGACTTATGGAATAGTGAGTCTGCTACCCTTAACGGACAGAAAATACTGCTACAGCAACGCTTGGATAGTGGCACTGATCACCGGGCAGACATGGAAAAAGGCACCCTATGGGCCCTGGGGCCCTGGTCATGTAATAACCCTGTCTGTCTGTTTCCTCCCTCCTCCAGTTCAGAGACGACAACAAGAAGCTGCATCCCTGTCTGGTAGACTTCCAGACCCTTCCGGAACCTGAGAGGAACTACAACCTGCAGATGTCTGGTGAAACACTCAAGTAATAATATAATATAATAATATAATAATATAATGTAATATAATAATATAATATAATGTAATGTAATATAATAATATAATATAATGTAATATAATAATATAATAATATAATGTAATATAATCTCCCTCTCCTGTCCTGTCCTCTCCTCCTCTCCTCTTTGTCTGTCAATCTCCTCACTCTCATGTTCTGTCCTGTCTCTCATCCTCTCCTCTCCTGTCCTCTGCTCCTCTCCTCCTGTCCTGTCTCTTCTCCTCTCCTGTCCTCTCCTGTCCTCCCTGTCCTCTCCTCCTCTCCTCCTGTCCTGTCCCTCTCCTCCTCTCCTGTCCTCTCCTCCTCTCCTCCTGTCCTGTCCTCTCCTCCTCTCCTCTCTCCTGTCCTCTCCTCTCTCCTCCTCTCCTGTCCTCTCCTCCTCTCCTGTCCTCTCCTCCTCTCCTCCTCTCCTGTCCACTCCTCCTCTCCTGTCCTCTCCTCCTCTCCTCAGTAATGTCATGTCTGACTCTCACGGGCGAACTACAACCAGTGGATGTCTGGGAAAACACTGAACTCAGTGTCCCTGTCCTTAGTTGTCTACTGCTTCCAGCTGTGTCGTACGCCCTGACAATAATAGATGTGCTGAGCCCTTGGCTGGTTTCCCATAGCCAGAGAATGTCAAATGAAAGTGCCTTTTAGTCCAGGAATAATGTAAAGGTAATGTAACGTAAAGGTCCCCAGTCAGTTGGTCTGTAAAGTGTGTATCCCTGTGTGTGTAAAGGTCTCCAGTTTGTTTGTAGTGTGTGTATCCCTGTGTGTGTAAAGGTCTCCAGTTTGTTTGTAGTGTGTGTATTCCTGTGTCGGTCCCCAGTTGGTCTGTAATGTGTCTAATGTGTGTCTCTGTGTCGGTCCCCAGTTGGTCTGTAATGTGTCTAATGTGTGTATCTTTGTGT
>LR778258.1:40853334-40895834 GCA_902810595.1 Coregonus sp. 'balchen'
CCTCCCTCTCTCAGCTATATAATGAGCAATGGATATAAACCCGCCCCCCTGGACCTGAGCCACGTCAAGCTGACGCCCAATCAGAACCAGCTGGTGGAGAAGCTGGCAGAGAACGGCCACAATGTGTGGGCGCGGGACCGCGTGCGCCAGGGATGGACTTACAGCATCGTGCAGGTATCCTCCTTCACACCATTCAGAATAAACACTGCTCCCAAGTACTTTAATCCTCCACTAGGATAAACAATATTTAGTCTGCAGTAGTCTTGGTCAGATCAGGTCTGTGTGCAGGCTTTTATCTCCATTACCACAACATGATCATCCTCTCCTTTCATTCTACATTGTGTTATTAGCATGTCCATGGCTGATACAACAGAACTCCCCCTACAGGTGTATAGGCAACACTATAAAAAGTTATTATGGTGAAATATATGATTGTTTTCTTCCTGTGCCCAGGACATCATGAACAAGCGTAACCCACGTCTGGTTCCTTATAACCTGCTGGATGAGAGAACCAAGAAGACCAACCGAGACAGCGTTAACAACGCTGTGCGCACTCTCATTGGCTATGGATACAACATCGAGCCTCCAGACCAGGAGAGCAGTGAGTCTATGGTGTTGTCTTGCTAATGAAGGACTGGAGGAGAAACGAGGTCTCCATACGCAAATCTCTCCCTCCTTCTCTCTCACTGTCTCTCTCTCTCTCTCTCTCTCTCTCTCTCTCTCTCTCCATCTCTCTCTCTCTCTCTCTCTCTCTAGCTGGCCTTGGCCTGGACGACGTGCGTGGGGATAAGGTGCGCATCTTCCGTGCTGAGAAGTCGTACGCGGTCACGTCTGGGAAGTGGTACTTTGAGTTTGAGGCAGTGACGACCGAAGAGATGAGAGTGGGCTGGGCCCGACCCAACGTCAGGGCTGACAATGAGCTGGGAGCAGACGAGCTGGCCTGGGTCTTCAACGGAAAAACGGTATGTCACAATCACTGGCTGTCTAGAGCTGGGTTAGGCTAGGGCAACACAGGGTCATCCATTAACGGATGATGAACAACAGAGACGATTCTCTGGGAAAGGGTGTCTACCCATGCTACTCGCCCAAACACATGATGAAGGAATAAACGAGTTAATGTGTCTTTGTGTATCCGTAGGCCTAGAATCTTTACCAAGCCATTAGTCCAGAGATGTTTTTTTTTTTTTTATGATTCTTTACCAAACCAGTGTATTCACATTTACATTTTAGTCATTTAGCAGACGCTCTTATCCAGAGCGACTTACAGTTAGTGAGTGCATACATTTTTCATACTGTATTAATACATTTTAGTTTACTTTTTCATAGTTTCATATTTATATTACAGTTTCTTTTTTTTATTTTTTTACAATTTTGAATTGTTTTGTCCCCCGGCCCGCGGGCCGTGGGTAAACCCCTTGGGCCCCCAGTGGCATCAGGTGAAGTGGGGTGTATGATCGACCTGACCGAACAGAACATTATGTTCACCCTAAAACGGAAGGGGTTCATCGCGACTCGGCTCCGAGGGTTTTCAAGGACAAGGATGGAGAAGGTAAGAGTGGTGTTGTCAGGGTTTTCAATATACACGGAGGGGGTTTTGGGGAGTTACAGGGTGGTTTTAATACGGGCGTGGGGGCTCTGGGGAGCTACGGGGGGTTTTTAATAAGGCTGTAGGGGCCCGGGTGGGGCTCAGGGGGGTTTAATAAGGGGTGTAGGGGTGGGGGGGAGTAAGGGTGGTTTTTTAAATAAGGTGGTATGGGTTGGGGGCTACAGGGTGGTTTAATACGTTGTATGGGTCTGGGGAGTACAGGGTGGTTTAATACAGGCTGTAGGGGTATGGGGAGCTACAGGGTGGTTTTAATACAGGCTGTAGGGTCTGGGGTAGCTACAGGGTGGTTTAATACAGGCTGTAGGGGTCTGGGGAGCTACAGGGTGGTTTAATACAGGCTGTATGGGTCTGGGGAGCTACAGGGTGGTTTAATACAGTCTGTATGGGTCTGGGGAGCTACAGGGTGGTTTAATACAGGCTGTAGGGGTCTGGGGAGCTACAGGGTGGTTCAATACAGGCTGTATGGGTCTAGGGAGCTACAGGGTGGTTTAATACAGGCTGTATGGGGTCTGGGGAGCTACAGGGTGGTTTAATACAGGCTGTAGGGGTCTGGGGAGCTACAGGGTGGTTTAATACAGGCTGTAGGGGTCTGGGGAGCTACAGGGTGGTTTAATACAGGCTGTATGGGTCTGGGGAGCTACAGGGTGGTTTAATACAGGCTGTATGGGTCTGGGGAGCTACAGGGTGGTTTAATACAGGCTGTATGGGTCTGGGGAGCTACAGGGTGGTTTAATACAGGCTGTAGGGGTCTGGGGAGCTACAGGGTGGTTTAATACAGGCTGTAGGGGTCTGGGGAGCTACAGGGTGGTTTAATACAGGCTGTAGGGGTCTGGGGAGCTACAGGGTGGTTTAATACAGGCTGTAGGGGTCTGGGTAGCTACAGGGTGGTTTAATACAGGCTGTAGGGGTATGGGGAGCTACAGGGTGGTTTAATACAGGCTGTAGGGGTCTGGGTAGCTACAGGGTGTGCAGCGGTATCACACATGGTTCCATCCCAGCGGTATCACACATGGTTCCATCCCAGCGGTATCACACATGGTTCCATCCCAGTGGTATCACACATGGTTCCATCCCAGCGGTATCACACATGGTTCCATCCCAGCGGTATCACACATGGTTCCATCCCAGTGGTATCACACATGGTTCCATCCCAGCGGTATCACACATGGTTCCATCCCAGCGGTATCACACATGGTTCCATCCCAGCGGTATCACACATGGTTCCATCCCAGCGGTATCACACATGGTTCCATCCCAGTGGTATCACACATGGTTCCATCCCAGCGGTATCACACATGGTTCCATCCCAGTGGTATCACACATGGTTCCATCCCAGCGGTATCACACATGGTTCAACCATTAGTTGATGGTTTAAACAAGGTGCGCCAGTGCTGGGCTGGATTAGAATGCTGCATGCACTACAGATCTCCAGGACCTGGGTCAGAACGTGAACTCTCCTTCAACTCCGTTTCCCTATGGGCCCTGGTCAAAAGCAGTGCACTATATAGGGAACCTAACTCTCCCCTTCTACCTCTCCAGGCTTCATCCCAGTGTGTACCCTGGGCCTGTCTCAGGTGGGCAGGATCAACCTGGGTCAGAACGTCAGCAGCCTGCGTTACTTCGCCATCTGTGGTCTCCAGGAGGGCTTCGAACCGTTCGCCATCAACATGAAGAGAGACATTACCATGTGGTTCAGCAAGAGCCTGCCACAGTTCGCCCCCGTGCCAACTAACCACCAACATATTGAGGTACTGACCCAATAACCACCAACATATTGAGGTACTGACCCAAAAACCACCAACACGTTGAGGTAGTTGACCCACTAACCAACAACACATTGAGATACTGACCCAATAACCACCAACACATTGAGGTAGCTTACCCAATAACCACCAACACATTGAGGTACTGACCCAATAACCACCAACACAGTGAAGTAGCTGACCAACTAACCACCAACACATTGAGGTACTGACCTACTTACCACCAACACATTGAGGTACTGACCCAATAACGACCAGTACATTGAGATACTCACCCAATAACCGCCAGTACATTGAGACACTGACCCAATAACCACCAACACATTGAGGTACTGACCCACTAAACACCAACACATAATAATAATAATAATAATATGCCATTTAGCAGACGCTTTTATCCAAAGCGACTTACAGTCATGCGTGCATACATTTTTGTGTATGGGTGGTCCCGGGGATCGAACCCACTACCTTGGCGTTTCAAGCGCCGTGCTCTACCAGCTGAGCTACAGAGGACCACTGAGGTACACATTGAGGTAGCTGACCCAATAACCACCAACACATAGAGGTACTGACCCAATAACCACCAACACATAGAGGTACTGACCCAATAACCACCAACACATAGAGGTACTGACCCAATAACCACCAACACATTGAGGTACTGACCCAATAACCACCAACACATAGAGGTACTGACCCAATAACCACCAACACATTATGATATTATATAATATATGCCATTTAGCAGACACTTTTATGCAAAGCGACTTTCATTCATGCGTGCATACATTTTAAGTATTGGTTGTCCCGGGAATCGAACCCACTATCCTGGCGAACTGAGCTACAGAGGACCACATTGATAACCACCAACACATTGAGGTTGCTGACCCACTAACCAGCAACACATTGGGGTACTGACCCAATAATCACCAACATATTGAGCTAGTTGACTTAATAACCACCAACACATTGAGGTACTGACCCAATAACCACCAACACATTGATGTACTGACCCAATAACCACCAGTACTTTGAGATACTGACCCACTAACCACCAACACATTGAGGTAAGACCCACTAACCACCAGCACATTGATGTACTGACCCAATAACCACAAACACATTGATGTACTGACCCAATAACCACAAACACATTGAGGTAGCTGACCCAATAATCATCAACACATTGAGGTACTGACCCATATACAGACAGACTAAGGATACTATGATTTGGGTATCATGTATCAGACTAGGGATACTAAGATTTGGGGTATCATGTATCATACAGCGTTCGTTGAGTCTAACTTATTGAAATCAAATCAAACTTTATTTATATAGCACATTTCTTACAACAAATTAATTTCAAGGTGCTTTCAGCTTTATTTAGAAAGGGAATCATCATCATTTAGTTAGAGAGGCTTTATTTAGAGAGGGAATCATCATAATTTAGTTAGAGAGGCTTTATTTAGAGAGGGAATCATCATAATTTAGTTAGAGAGGCTTTATTTAGAGAGGGAATCATCTCGCCACTTTGAGGAACTGTACTTGACCCCTAAAATGAAATGTGACTTAAGTGTTTCTTATATACAGTAGGAGCTACATGTATTGAGTAAAACCCATTGTAGAGATATGATACTTCCAGAGGAGGTTGATTGCAGGTAGGTATGACTTGAGATATGCAACAACAGTTTTGCAGGAGGTTCTAGTTATTTTTTTATTTATTTAACCTTTATTTAACCAGGAAGGGCTCATTGAGATTTAAAATCTCTTTTTCAAGAGCGTCCTGGCCAAGATAGGCAGCACCAAGTCATTACAAAAAATTACAGACAGACAACATGAAAAACTACAAGTAATCTAGTAAAAACCATTCATGAATTCACAAGAGTATAACAATATCAAAAACAGCAAATTTAAAAACATTGACAGGTCAGGGAATCAGCCTCAAAATCCTTCATCAGAGATTTAAAAACACCAATCGGGACAAGTTCTTCCAGTTTAAAATTATTTTGTAAGGTGTTCCAAGACGATGGCGCAGAGTACATAAAAGACCTTTTACCAAATTCAGTTCGGACATTTGGAACAGTTAGCAGGATAAAGTCCAGTGAACGAAGAGAGTACCCACCACATTTCTGAACAATAAAAATGCCCAAATAAAAAGGTAGTAAACCCAAAATGGCTTTGTAAATAAAAGTATACCAGTGACTGAGCCTACGAGTGACTAGAGAAGGCCAGCCAACCCTGGTATACAAAGTACAGTGGTGCGTAAGGGTTTTGCAGTTTAAAATAAATCTCAAAGTACCATGGTAAAGAGTGTCAATTGATCTCAAACACTGAGCGGAAGCATTCATATATAAAATATCCCCATAGTCTAGTAAAGGCATAAATGTAGCTGATACTAGCCTCCTTCTGGCTTCAAAAGAAAAACAGGCCTTATTCCTAAAATAAAATCCCAATTTCAGCTTCAATTTTTTTGTAAGTTGTTGAATATGCAATTTAAAAGAGAGGCCGTCATCAATTAGAATTCCAAGATATTTATATGAGGTTACAACCTCAATCTCCTTGCCCTGACAGGTAGTAACAGGTGAAAGGTTCAGAGGTCTATTTCTTGCATTAGAAAACACCATTAGTTTAGTTTTGTCAGTATTGAGGATAAGCTTCAATTGACACAAGGTATGTTGAACAGTATAAAAAGCAGTTTGCAAGTTCTGGAAAGCTTTTGTAAGAGATGAGGCACAACAGTAAATAACAGTATCATCAGCATAAAAATGAAGTTGTGCATTTTGGACATTTTTGTCTAAATCATTAATATAAATAGTGAATAAGAGAGGACCAAGTACAGAGCCCTGGGGCACACCATTCAGGACAGACAATTTAACAGACATAAGCCCATCAAATTGAGTGCACTGAGTTCTATCAGACAGATAGTTAGCAAACCATGCAACTGCATGCTCCGAAAGACCTACACTCAACAATCTCTGCCTTAGTATAGCATGATCAACTGTATCAAAAGCCTTAGAGAGATCAATAAAAAGTGAGACACAGTGCTGTTTTTTGTCAAGGGCTTCAGTGATATCATTTAAAACCTTCATGGCTGCTGTAATTGTGCTATGCTTCTTCCTGAAGCCCGATTGATACATTGATAAAATAGAGTTAGTAAATAAAAACTCTTTTAGCTGTTCACTTACAAGGGTTTCAAGTATTTTCACCAGGGGTGACAGCTTTGAGATTGGCCTATAATTATTTAAAAGAGTTGGATCTCCCCCTTTTAAAAGTGGTAGGACAAATGCTGATTTCCAGATCTTTGGAATTTCATTACATTCCAGGGTTAGATTGAACAGATATGTAAGTGGTTCAGCTATGAAATCAGCTGCCAGATTTAAAAAGCAGGGATCCAAAAGATCAGGACCTGCAGGCTTTCTTTGATCTAAGGATTTCAGGGCTTTATGTACCACCTGCACTGAGAATGGCAGAAAACTAAAAGTTTGACCAGCTCTCACTGGTTCATCCACACAGGGTTGTACAGAGACAGAGGACACTGGTTCATCCACACAGGGTTGTACAGAGACAGAGGACACTGAATCAAACAGCCTACCAGATGATACAAAGTGCTCATTGAAACAATTCAGCATTTCAGTTTTGTCATATATAGCAACAGAGTCCTTCAAAACACATGACGGTAATTCATTAACATTACTGTTACCAGACATAGACTTAATAGCATTCCAAAACTTTCTAGGGTCATTCAGGTTATCAGTGGTAACAGACATAAAATATTCAGACTTGGCCTTCCTGAGAAGAAAAGAACACTTGTTTCTTAACTGCCTAAAAATAAGCCAATCAGCATCAGAACAAGATTTCCTTGCTTTAGCCCAGGCTAGATTACGGTCGTGAATAATACAAGACAGCTCAGAAGAAAACCATGGATTATCCCGCCCTTTAACCCTGAACCTGCGGAATGGTGCATGTTTGTTTACTATTTGGAAAAAACCATCATGAAAGAATATCCAGGCAGTTTCCACATCAGGGATAAGCTCAATCTTGCTCCAGTCAAAATAAAACAAATCATGAAAGAAAGCCTGCTCATTAAAACACTTCAAATTTCTCTTACGAATAAAACGTGGATTTGTCTTTGGAACCTTAGTATTTCTAACAGCAACAACAGCACAATGGTCACTTAAATCATTACAAAAAACACCAACCGCAGAATATTTATGTGGAACATTTGTCAATATCAAATCAATCAGGGTAGATTTATCAGGGCATTTAAGATTTGGGCGAGTGGGTGAATTAATCAACTGGGTAAGATTCATAGAATTACAAAACATTTTTAAATCATCAGACACCGGCTTTAACCAACACCAGTTGAGATCACCAATCAAGATCATTTCACTGTAAAGAAGTTTAGACATAAGGTGCGTCAAAGAAGAAAATGCATCACCAAGAGCAGAGGGGGGTCTATAACAGCCAATCACAGTTATAGAGAGGCCCTTTGAAACCTCAATATTCAAAGCAAGAAATTCCAACTGTTTACAAATAGTTTCAGACTTTGCCACACTTACATGGAATTTAGATTTTACATATATAGCCACACCCCCACCTTTCTTAACCCGATCTGCACGATAAACATTGTAACCACTTATACAAATATCCTTATCAAAAATAGACTTGCTGAGCCAGGTTTCCGAAAACACAATTACATCAGCATCAGTTGATTTAGCCCAAATCCTAACCCCATCAATTTTTGACAACAGGCTGCGTACATTTAAATGAAAAATACCAAAACCAGATCTTGATTTAAAATCAGAGGGGGTTTGGAGACATTGCATATCAGGGCCAGGGTTAGGTTGCACGTTACCTGATATCAACAACAGAAGAATAACTAGGCACCTCTGTTTAATAACCTTGCACGGCTTCTCTTTTTTAAGAGACCTACTGCAAGCGAATTCTACAAGTGAGTTTCCAGACAATACAAAACAGTCATTTAAAACCATTAGACTTTGGTAGTGACACAAATTCGTACTGTTCACATCATGCCACAAATGCATCGGCACTTGGACGAGTGGACCGAGTGAAAAAGAGCGAGTTCCTGCAGACAAAATGTCTAATGGACGCGAGAGTACATTGTCAGATGTACTCACCCTGCGACAATGTTCGTTTTCTCCAGAGTTCAATAAAGTCAGTGCACAAAGCAATACCACGTAAATTGTCATTTTCTCTGACCAAAAAACAAGAGGCCAACGAAGGTAAGTGGAGAGAGGGACAGCGTGTATGTGAGTCAATGTGAGTGTTTGCGCGTGTGAGTAGATTGGGTGTTGAGGGCGATAGAGAGAACGGGTTGAGCTGCCACTGACAGCCAGGCGAAGAGCAAGGAGCAGCTCGGACAAGACACTCCGCGGACTAACGAGGAACTCAGGCCAGCCAGAGATAGGGTTACTTTGGTAAACTTCAAGTAATGAAGTTCCGAGTTGAGGAGGACCCGTGATCTTTACACCAGCAAAAATAAAATAGTTTGCACTACGCAACAACGAAGTTACGCAACCATAAATAAATAGATTATTAGTAGGTTAAAATGTACTAGTCACAAACAAACGACTTGACAAACGACTTGACATGCTGCCATCTTGGATGAGAGTGGAGGGAGCATCTTGACATGCTGCCATCTAGTGATGAGACAGGAGGTTTCTTTAGTGATCTAGGAGTTTTCTTGTATTTCCCTGTCACTGTTGTTCATGGAGCTCTCTTCTTCTCTCCCCTCCAGGTGTCACGCGTGGACGGGACAGTGGACAGTGCTCCCTGCCTGAAGCTGAGCCACAGGACATTCGGCTCCCAGAACGCCAACACTGACATGCTGTTCCTCCGCCTGAGCATGCCCGTGGAGTTTGACGAAGTCTTCAAGATCCCAGCCGGGACCACGCCCCTGACCCACAAGTTGACCATCCACGAGGATGAGGTTCTGGAGGTGGAGCCGGACTCAGAGTTTGAGGTTCTGAAGAAGTCGGCCAGTAAGAAGGAGCAGGAAGAGAAGGAAAAGGAACCATCTGTCGCCAAGGAGACGCCCGAGATAGAGAAGGACACGGTGTCAGAGAAGGGCAAGAAGAGAGGGTTAGTAATGACTGATGGGGATGTGTAGAGGAGAACAGAGGGTTAGGAGTGACTGATGGGGATGTGTAGAGGAGAACAGAGGGTTAGGAGTGACTGATGGGGATGTGTAGAGGAGAACAGAGGGTTAGGAGTGACTGATGGGGATGTGTAGAGGAGAACAGAGGGTTAGGAGTGACTGATGGGGATGTGTAGAGGAGAACAGAGGGTTAGGAGTGACTGATGGGGATGTGTAGAGGAGAACAGAGGGTTAGGAGTGACTGATGGGGATGTGTAGAGGAGAACAGAGGGTTAGGAGTGACTGATGGGGATGTGTAGAGGAGAACAGAGGGTTAGGAGTGACTGATGGGGATGTGTAGAGGAGAACAGAGGGTTAGGAGTGACTGACGGGGATGTGTAGAGGAGAACAGAGGGTTAGGAGTGACTGACGGGGATGTGTAGAGGAGAACAGAGGGTTAGGAGTGACTGACGGGGATGTGTAGAGGAGAACAGAGGGTTAGGAGTGACTGATGGGGATGTGTAGAGGAGAACAGAGGGTTAGGAGTGACTGACGGGGATGTGTAGAGGAGAACAGAGGGTTAGGAGTGACTGATGGGGATGTGTAAAGGAGAACAGAGGGTTAGGAGTGACTGATGGGGATGTGTAGAGGAGAACAGAGGGTTAGGATTGACTGATGGGGATGTGTAGAGGAGAACAGAGGGTTAGGAGTGACTGATGGGGATGTGTAGAGGAGAACAGAGGGTTAGGAGTGACTGATGGGGATGAGTAGAGGAGAACAGAGGGTTAGGAGTGACTGATGGGGATGTGTAGAGGAGAACAGAGGGTTAGGAGTGACTGATGGGGATGTGTAAAGGAGAACAGAGGGTTAGGAGTGACTGATGGGGATGTGTAGAGGAGAACAGAGGGTTAGGAGTGACTGATGGGGATGTGTAGAGGAGAACAGAGGGTTAGGAGTGACTGATGGGGATGTGTAAAGGAGAACAGAGGGTTAGGAGTGACTGATGGGGATGTGTAGAGGAGAACAGAGGGGTTAGGTGTGACTGATGGGGATGTGTAGAGGAGAACAGAGGGTTAGGAGTGACTGACGGGGATGTGTAGAGGAGAACAGAGGGTTTAGGAGTGACTGACGGGGATGTGTAGAGGAGAACAGAGGGTTAGGAGTGACTGATGGGGATGTGTAGAGGAGAACAGAGGTAAGGGTGATGATGGGGATGTGTAGAGGAGAACAGAGGGTTAGGAGTGACTGATGGGGATGTGTAGAGGAGAACAGAGGGTTAGGAGTGACTGATGGGGATGTGTAGAGGAGAACAGAGGGTTAGGAGTGACTGATGGGGATGTGTAGAGGATAACAGAGGGTTAGGAGTGACTGATGGGGATGTGTAGAGGAGAACAGAGGGTTAGGAGTGACTGATGGGGATGTGTAGAGGAGAACAGAGGGTTAGGAGTGACTGATGGGGATGTGTAGAGGAGAACAGAGGGTTAGGAGTGGACTGATGGGGATGTGTAGAGGAGAACAGAGGGTTAGGAGTGACTGATGGGGATGTGTAGAGGAGAACAGAGGGTTAGGAGTGACTGATGGGGATGTGTAGAGGAGAACAGAGGGTTAGGAGTGAACTGATGGGGATGTGTAGAGGAGAACAGAGGGTTAGGAGTGACTGATGGGGATGTGTAAAGGAGAACAGAGGGTTAGGAGTGACTGATGGGGATGTGTAAAGGAGAACAGAGGGTTAGGAGTGACTGATGGGGATGTGTAAAGGAGAACAGAGGGTTAGGAGTGACTGATGGGATGTGTAAAGGAGAACAGAGGGTTAGGAGTGACTGATGGGGATGTGTAGAGGAGAACAGAGGGTTAGGAGTGACTGATGGGGATGTGTAGAGGAGAACAGAGGGTTAGGGAGTGACTGATGGGGATGTGTAGAGGAGAACAGAGGGTTAGGAGTGACTGATGGGGATGTGTAGAGGAGAACAGAGGGTTAGGAGTGACTGATGGGGATGTGTAGAGGAGAACAGAGGGTTAGGAGTGACTGTGGGATGTGTGAGAACGAGGTTAGGAGTGACTGATGGGGATGTGTAGAGGAGAACAGAGGGTTAGGAGTGACTGATGGGGATGTGTAGAGGAGAACAGAGGGTTAGGAGTGACTGATGGGGATGTGTAGAGGAGAACAGAGGGTTAGGGGTGACTGATGGGGATGTGTAAAGGAGAACAGAGGGTTAGGAGTGACTGATGGGGATGTGTAGAGGAGAACAGAGGGTTAGGAGTGACTGATGGGGATGTGTAGAGGAGAACAGAGGGTTAGGAGTGACTGATGGGGATGTGTAGAGGAGAACAGAGGGTTAGGAGTGACTGATGGAGATGTGTAGAGGAGAACAGAGGGTTAGGAGTGACTGATGGGATGTGTAAAGGAGAACAGAGGGTTAGGAGTGACTGATGGGGATGTGTAGAGGAGAACAGATGGTTAGGAGTGACTGATGGGGATGTGTAGAGGAGAACAGAGGGTTAGGAGTGACTGATGGGATGTGTAGAGGAGAACAGAGGGTTAGGAGTGACTGACGGGGATGTGTAGAGGAGAACAGAGGGTTAGGAGTGACTGACGGGGATGTGTAGAGGAGAACAGAGGGTAGAGATGCGGATCATTAAGGAAAGGGATAGCAGAGACTTACAGCTGGTAGTCAGCTACAGAGAGAAGATAAATAAGTCAAATAGAATGTGTTCTCTTATCTGGTTACACGAAGGCAAATAAATACATCAGACTCCGCTGTGTGTCCAGGTTATTTGCTAGGGCTAAGAAGGCGGCTACGATCAACCCTCCCCCGACCCCTCCCCTGGTGCCACGGTTACAGCAGGACGTGGTCCCAGATGACAGAGATGATGTGGAGATTATCCAGAACACCACCACGGTGAACACACACACACACACACACACACACCACTACAAACTCAAGGCAATCCTGGGAATGTAAATGTTTTATTGGATCCCTGGGAAGGTTAACTGGAACCCTAATCATTACTGTTCCTTATTTCCATGGTCTCTTCGTAGTATCCCCAGTATGTACCTTAACTCTGAATGTCCCTCCCCCTGCATCTCTGCAGTACTACTACTCAGTGAGGATCTTCGCCGGCCAGGAGCCCAGTGGGGTGTGGATTGGCTGGGTAACCCCCGACTACCACATGTACGACCCCACCTTTGATCTCTCCAAGGTCCGGAACGTCACCTTAACCGTGGGAGACGACAAGGGCAACATCCACGACAGGTGAGTGACCTCACACGTCTACCTGGACGGATATTACACCCATGTTTCACTGTCTCTGTGTTAAGTTTAGGGATTTCTAGAAATACATTGATTTGTATTGTCTTTGTAGTGATCCCTTTGTCCCTACAGTATGAAGCATAGGAACTGCTATATGGTCTGGGGAGGAGAGGTTATAGATGTCAATAACAGGTTATAACTGGTCTGTGTCTACCGTATGAAGAATATTAACTGCTATATGGTCTGGGGAGGAGAGGTTATAGATGTCAATAACTGGTTATAACTGGTCTGTGTCTACCGTATGAAGAATATTAACTGCTATATGGTCTGGGGAGGAGAGGTTATAGATGTCAATAACAGGTTATAACTGGTCTGTGTCTACAGTATGAAGCATAGTAACTGCTATATGGTCTGGGGTGGAGACTTCGGCAGCAGCTCCCAGCAGGCCAGGTTCAGCCAGGAGGACACTGTGGTTGGCTGCCTGGTTGACCTGGCAACAGGCCTCATGACCTTCACAGCCAATGGGAAGGAGATAAACACCTTCTACCAGGTGTGTGTGTGTGTGTGTGTGTGTGTGTGTGTGTGTGTGTGTGTGTGTGTGGTGAGACTCCTGTGCACATGTTGGCTATGTCACTGAGGATGACTGGGTGGTTGTTGTTGACAGAGGTTTTTTGTTTGTTCCAGGTGGAGCCCAACACAAAGCTGTTTCCTGCTGTGTTCGTCCAGCCCTCCAGTCAGAACATGGTACAGCTGGAGCTGGGGAAACTCAAGGTCAGAACCCTCCTCTTCCTCCTCCTCCCCCTTCCTCCTCCTCCACATCCTCCTCATGTCTATGACCATACCACTGTGATGCCCTTATTGAGATGTCTATGACCATACCACTGTCATGTCTTTTTCTCACTACTTCTTCTCTCTTCTCCTCTCAGAACATCATGCCCATCTCGGCAGCCATGTTCCGTAGTGAGCGTAAGAACCCAGTGCCCCAGTGCCCACCACGGCTGGACATCCAGATGTTGACCCCCGTCATCTGGTCCCGCATGCCCAACCACTTCCTGGACCCAGAGGTCGGCAGGGTCAGCGAGAGGCTGGGCTGGATGGTGGAGTGCACCGAACCACTCACCATGATGGCCCTGCATATACCTGAGGAGAACAGGTTAGATACAACACACCGTCCGCACTAGCCCTAGCCCTGAGACAATACACTAGCCCTAGCCCTGAGACAATATACTAGCCCTAACGCCTTGTCATGATGGCCCTGTACATACCAGAGGAGAACTGGTTAGAGATAGACTGTACACTACAGGGTTGGGCTCAATTCAGTTAGCAACATTGGGATATTGTCATAGACAACTTTTGGGCCATTTTCAATTAATTACTTTTCAAAATTGTTTTAATCGTTTTAATAATCTTTGCAAATACTGTAAATATACAATAGCCCAACAGTTGATTGAGATGTTTAGGTTAGGTATAGCTCAACTTACCCATATATCAAAGACACTGAAATACATGGATTTGGACTAAAATCAGAAAATAAACAATTACATTAGCAACGGTCATCGAAATTGTTAAAAGGTTTTAAAAACAATTCTAATAAATGCAACAGTTGGACAATGGATGAAGATACTCCAAACTTTTAGAATTGTTATAATCCATCAGATATTGATTGAATTGAGCAAATAAAACATTTTACTGGCACAGAAAACATTTGACCGACTGCCTCGATTCGGTCTTATGTAACAACATTTGAAATGTTGGATAAAAGTAGAGACTCAGAGCTTGCAGTTGAGGAACAATGGGAAAGTAATTCTGCTTTGAAAGTTGTTAAACATGTAACCCCACTTTTGAGAAAATGGTCCTTGAATGTTTTGGTACACCTACTGGAGAGCTCTTCTTTGTCTAAACCCATTCAGCATCGTTCCCACCCTCTTAAGCCTTAGCCCCACCCATCTCTTTAAGGATTCACATGTGAGGCCATGTGCTAAACAGAGTGACTAGTGTAGTAAACAACCAAAGATTAAGACTAAAAGTGGTAAAAGTAGTCGCCTACAATAAGGGAAAACTCCAGGTAAAAATACACTTTATCTAGTCCTTGGCCGATATCCCAATCTGATTTTGGTGCAGGTCATGTTGTTCTCCACATTACCCTCTCTGGTAAACACACACTATATCAAATAAAATCTAAGTGTATTTGTCACATGCACAGGATACAGAAGGTGTAAACGGTACAGTGAAATGGTTACTTGCATAGTAGCAATATCAAAACCAGAAAGTGTCCAGATTTAAATATTTTAGAAATATTTGATCATTATTAAATGACGCTTATAGCTGTGCAGTGAACTCCCTGCACTCACCTGCTCTGTCCACCCCACCTGCACTCACCTGCTCTGTCCACCCCACCTGCCCACACCTGCTCTGTCCACCCCACCTGCCCTCACCTGCTCTGTCCACCCCACCTGCACTCACCTGCTCTGTCCACCCCACCTGCACTCACCTGCTCTGTCCACCCCACCTGCACTCACCTGCTCTGTCCACCCCACCTGCACTCACCTGCTCTGTCCACCCTACCTGCACTCACCTGCTCTGTCCACCCCACCTGTCCTCACCTGCTCTGTCCACCCTACCTGTCCTCACCTGCTCTGTCCACCCTACCTGTCCTCACCTGTGCCTGCTAGACTGCCTCATTAATTACTGTTGTCACTCTCTCTTGCATAATTCAACAAGTGTGTCAATAGCAGGATACGCTCCGATTAAAAATAATATTTTTCTTCTCTTTCGTGTAAGTGTCGAGACGGTTACATCCCCGATAAAGCGTTAGTTCTTACAGATTCAAGGGTAACACAATGTATTCCATTGAGCCCATTTCAGCCGTTACAGTGGTGTGTCTGACAGGTCATTAAAAACATTTCCTCGGTCGCAACGTTAACGGGAAAAAAACTAAAAAAGGCACAAGCAAGAGTATGAAAGAGTCGCAGGAGCACAATGAAAGCAATCAATCCAGCAGGACTTAAGTGACAAGTGTATTTAGTACCCCTCAAAACAGGAAATAGATGGCTGATAAAGACAGATCCTCAGGAGGGCGGCGCTGTTGAATTGCACACAATTATGATGAGAAGACTGAAAGAGTCTTATTGATTGGCTGTTAGAAGTAGAGTATGGGGGAATTTCTTGTGTTTCTCTCAGTCATGTGGAACAGAGGAGGTGGGTGGTCCTCGACAGGCAGGTACTGTATGAGTATTCAGGGTTGGGTAAGTTACTTTCTAAATGTCATTTGTTACAGTTACTAGTTACCTGTCCAAAATTGTAATCAGTAATGTAACTTTTGGATTACCCAAACCCAGTAATGTAATCTGATTACTTTGGTTACTTTTAGATTACTTTCCCCTTAAGAGGCATTAGAAGAAGACAAAAAATGAATATTACCAATTGAAGTGACATCTATTGCAGGATAAATCAATGTTAGAGTTTACATAGCTGGACATATATGTATGTTGTGTTTTACTTTATGGGCTGGTTATGTAGGCTTCTTCTAACCCATTACTTTCAGATAATAATACGATTAGGCTATAGCTTTACATTAAAAACCAAAGTATGTCAGATTTCCAGTCATTCCAATTAATTTAATA
This sequence comes from Coregonus sp. 'balchen', assembly GCA_902810595.1. Taxonomy (NCBI): domain Eukaryota; kingdom Metazoa; phylum Chordata; class Actinopteri; order Salmoniformes; family Salmonidae; genus Coregonus; species Coregonus sp. 'balchen'. Next base: position 40,869,675 of record LR778258.1, read on the forward strand.
TCAATCAATCAAATGTGATTTATAAAGCCCTTTTTACATCAGCAGATGTCACAAAGTGCTATACAGAAACCCAGCCTAAAACCCCAAACAGCAAGCAATGCAGATGTAGAAGCACGGTGGCTAGGAAAAACTCCCTAGAAAGGCAGAAACCTAGGAAGAAACCTAGAGAGGAACCAGGCTCTGAGGGGTGGCCAGTCCTCTTCTGGCTGTGCCGGGTGGAGATTATAACAGTACATGGCCATGAAGGCCAGATTTTTCTCCAAGATGTTCAAACGTTCATAGATGACCAGCAGGGTCAAATAATTATCACAGTGGTTGTAGAGGTTGCAACAGGTCTGTACATCAGGAGTAAACGTCACTTGGCTTTTCATAGCCGGGCATTTAGAGGTTGAAATAGCAGGTGCGGTAGAGAGAGAGAGTTGAAAACAGCAGGTCTGGGACAAGGTAGCACGTCCGGTGAACAGGTCAGGGTTCCATAGCCGCAGGCAGAAGAGTTGAAACTGGAGCAGCAGCACGACCAGGTGGACTGGGGACAGCAAGGAGTCATCAGGCCAGGTAGTCCTGAGGCATGGTCCTAGGGCTCAGGTCCTCCGGGAAGTTAGAGAGAGAGAGAGAATTAGAGGGAGCATACTTAAATTCACACAGGACACCAGATAAGACAGGAGAATAACACCAGATATAACAGACTGACCCTAGCCCCCCCCCCCGGCACTTGATCTTCAAGAATAGGACTTGGAAATATAGATTAGCCAAATTGTTTTACCTGAGCATAACCCCAAATACAAATCATTTATTAGCCTAATCTGTTGTCATGAGCCTAATCTGTATACAGTGAGGGGAAAAAAGTATTTGTTCCCCTGCTGATTTTGTACGTTTGCCCACTGATAAAGACATGATCAGTCTATAATTTTAATGGTAGGTTTATTTGAACAGTGAGAGACAGAATAACAACAAAAAAATCCAGAAAAACGCTTGTCAATAATGTTATGAATTTATTTGCATTTTAATGAGGTAAATAAGTAAGCCTCGTGACCGGGAGACCCATGAGGCGGACAATTGGCCCAGTGTCGTCCGGGTCAGGGGAGGGTTTGGCCAGTCGGGATTTCCTTGTCCCATCACGCTCTAGCGACTCCTTGTGGCGGGCCGGGTGCCTTCAAGCTGACTTCGGTCGCCAGCTAGACGGTGTTTCCTCCGACACATTGGTGCGGCTGGCTTCCGGGTTAAGCGTGCAGTGTGTCAAGAAGCAGTGCGGCTTGGCAGGGTCGTGTATCGGAGGACGCATGGCTCTCGACCTTCGCCTCTCCCGAGTCCGTAGGGGAGTTGCAGCGATGGGACAAGACTGTAACTACCAATTGGATATCTTGAAATTGGGGAGAAAAAGGGGTAAAAGTCCCCCAAAAATAATTTCAAAAATTATGCCATAAATCAATGGTGCTACCGGTCAATGATTTTAGAGACCGGTATAATGATGATTTAAATGGTTTGACCATCCAGATCTGTTTACACTTGATTGATATCCAGGAACAATGGGTCCCTGACTACCTCCGGAGGTGGTCATGAAGATCAGATCATAATGCATCTTTTAGTCGTCTACACCTGTCAAAAAATGTGTCCACAATCAGAATGTGGACAAGATCAAGAAAAAGGAACCGGGTATAAAAAGGGCCACGGAGGACTGATTGGGCTCATTGCTTCGAGTTGAAAAAATAAATGGTGTTCTCATGGAATGGCTTTGAGCACTACAGAAAAGTGCAATTTGCATGTGAAAAATGTCGCTCTAGGCCTTTTTGTTTATGTTATATTTACATGTAACACTTTACTCCCCAACCCTGCGTATATTGAGAGGGTGTAACGGTTCTGATCCGTCCCTGTAGGTGTATAGACATCCTGGAGTTGTCTGAGCGGCTGGACCTACTGAAGTTCCACTTCCACACTCTGATGCTGTACTGCGCTGTCTGTGCCCTGGGCAACAACCGTGTAGCACACGCCCTCTGCTCACATGTCGACGAATCACAGCTCTTCTACGCAATGGAGAACACCTACCTGCCCGGCCCCCTCCGCAGCGGGTACAGATCTGATTGATTGATTTGATTTGTTTTATCTCAGTGTCTTACACCATTGGGTGCCCAGCCCAAAATGGGCTTACTTACAAGACACTATTCAAAAAAATACTTGTGCACAAAACAAATGTACAACTTAATAATTCCTATTGTCAACCTCTCCGTCTCCAGGTAATATGACCTTTGACCTTTAACCTCTCCCTGTCCAGGTTCTACGACCTGCTGATCTCCATCCACCTGGAGTCAGCCAAGCGGGCACGGCTGGGCACCAACCGGGAGTTCATCGTGCCCATGTCCCCCGAGACGCTGAGCATCACCCTGTACCCTGATGCTGAGAAGGCCTCCGACCTCCCGGGTGTCGGGTTAACTACCTGTCTCAGGCCCAAGCTGCACTTCTCAGCCATCAACTTTGTTGGGACGGACCCCGACCTGTACACTCTCAGCCCTGTATTCCCTCTGCAGGTAATTCACTTCAGATCACATCACTCTGTTGTTCCTATCCCGCCCAGTGAGTGAGAGCTTCTTGTGTGGCTTTGGTACATGATGTACAAATTAAGGTAAATTAAGGTAAGGGCTCTTTTGGCTGAATCTGGTGTATGTACAGACATTTGTTTAAACCCCTGTAGGTCTAAGCCAGTGGTAGTCACTGATATTTCTGAGGGAGCCACTTTTGTTAAACAAAATCACTGGGGGCGAGTCTCCAATCCCATCGGAGAGCGGGGGTTTGGGGGCTTGGGGGTCGCAAAGTCAAATGGATTCATACATGATATTTAAGATACTACTACCATGAACGATCAAGCTACACTACATGACCAAAAGTACGTGGACACCTGCTCGTCGAACATCTCATTCCAAAATCATGGGCATTAATATGAAGTTGGTCCCCCCTTTGCTGCTATAACAGCCTCCACTCTTCTGGGAAGGCTTTCCACTAGATGTTGGAACATTGCTGCGGGGACTTGCTTTCATTCAGCCACAAGAGCACTAGTGAGGTTGGACACTGATGTTGTTGGGTGATTAGGCCTGGCTCACAGTCGGCGTTCCAATTCATCTCAAAGTTATTCGATGGGGTTGAGGTCAGGGCTGTGTGCAGGCCAGTTAATTTCTTCCACACCGATCTCGACAAACCATTTCTGTATGGACCTCGCTTTGTGCACGGGGTCATTGTCATGCTGAAACAGGAAAGGGCCTTCCCCAAACTGTTGCCACAAAGTTGGAAGCATAGAATCGTCTAGAACGTCATTGTATGCTGTAGTGTTAAGATTTCCCTTCACTAGAACTAAGGGGCCTAGCCGTGAAAAACCATGAAAAACAATCCCAGACCATTATTCCTCCTCCACCAAACTTTACAGTTGGCACAATGCATTCGGGCAGGTAGCGTTTTCCTGGCATCCGCCAAACCCAGATTCGTCCGTCGGACTGCCAGATGTTGAAGCGTGATTCATCACTCCAGAGAGTCCAATGGCGGCAAGCTTTACACCTCTCCAGCCGACGCATGGCATTGCGCATGGTGATCTTAGGCTTGTGTGCGGCTGCTCGGCCATTGAAACCCATTTCATGACCTCCCGACGAACAGTTATTGTGCTGACGTTGCTTCCAGAGGCAGTTTGGAACTCTGTAGTGAGTGTTGCAACCGAGGACAGACTATTTTTACGAGCTTCAGCACTCTGAGTTTCTACGCGCTTCAGCGGTCCCGTTCTGTGAGCTTGTGTGGCCAACCACTTCGCGGCTGAGCCGTTGTTGCTCCTAGACGTTTCCACTTCACAATAACAGCACTTACAGCTGACCGGGGCAGCTCTAGCTGGGCTAGAAAGGTGGCATCCTATGACGGTGCCACGTTGAAAGTCACTGAGCTCTTCAGTAAGGTCATTCTACTGCCAATGTTTGTCTATAGAGATTGCATGGCTGTGTACTCGATTTTACACACCTGTCAGCAACAGGTGTGGCTGAAATAGCCGAATCCACTAATTTGAAGCGGTTTCCACATACTTTTGTATAGTGTATTTGGTTCTCTGACTCTATTTTAGGACACTTGGAGACAAATGTGTAACAATAATATGATGGATCCTTTGAATCTGACCCTATTGCCATTATCTCAATAAAAGTAATAGCACAAAGATATGTCAAATCAGGTAATGAAAAACGTTAGTCTGGAAGAAGCTTTGAAGTGATCGAAATGCATTGGAAAGATATTGAAAAGTTCAGGGATGATCGAACATTCTTTGGGTTGTTTGTGGAGAATCAATTCATTTTCCTCAAGTTATTCTGTACAGATTCATCACTCTCTCTTATAAAATGAGTCACAGCTTGTGTCATAAACAGAAGAAACATACGCGTTTCTGAGAGTCCTTTCAGGGGTCATAGTCGGTGATAACTCCAACAGTTCAAAATCTAGAGAAGGAAAATGATTTCAAGACGCTCCAAAAGCTTTTACCGCTCTGTTTGTCCCAGCTGCTGAAATCAATGGTTACTCACCAGTGGCAGTCGGTGCCGTTTATGAGCATGGCCTTATTTCTATTACAGCATATTGGATGACTGTCATTCATATTCCATTCACCCAGCTCAATGTAACACGGATAGGTTTAGGCTACTACATGACACTCAAAGTTTACAAAGTAGGTGCACAGGTCGAGAGAATTTTGAGTAATCAAAGTGACAGACAGTGACACATTCAATACCGCCTTGCACACTCTTGCCTGCATCTAGCTGATCTAGGAAGTAATCATTAGTCCAACAGTTGCAATTGGACAAATTCAGGTATGTTTATCCCCATTTAGTTCCGTATGCTTCTGTTTAAGGAATACACCCCTGATCACACGCAAACACAGTTCATTTTCATAGCAGCCACATACAAACAGCATGATCCCTTTGATCGTTGTAGAATTCCTTCTCTCATCTACGTGCTCTCTTCCTCTCACCTTTTCCCTTCGCTTGTGGACTTCAGTGCTCAACACATCAGCTGTCTGTGACCAGGCAAAAAAAAACTTTCCAAGCCAAACCTTCATAACATAACCGCTAAACACAGCCTACATCGTTGTCACCATATTAGCTAACATCATAGTCAACATAGCTACTAGAACTAACGCGTTAGTAAACCCGCTACAATCACGCACTACAGTGTACAGTCAGCAAGCAGTTTAGCAGTTACACCGGCGGGTCCCGGGTGGCAATAAATTCATAACACCAAAAGCTTACCTTGACTTGGAAGAGTTCCAGTGTTGGATAGCCATAGCCAGCTAGCTAACATCGTATCCCTCTCGCTGTTTGAGCCGGGTGTTTGAGGAGGCTAAACTAGCTAGCTGCATAAGTGAAAGTTAAAAAAATACAACCAAATATACAGTGAGGGAAAAAAGTATTTGATCCCCTGCTGATTTTGTACGTTTGCCCACTGACAAAGAAATGATCAGTCTATAATTTTAATGGTAGGTTTATTTGAACAGTGAGAGACAGAATAACATCAAAAAAATCCAGAAAAACGCATGTCAAAAATGTTATAAATTGATTTGCATTTTAATGATTCATTTAAAGGTTCGTATAAGTTTGTAGCTTAAACCGTCTGGACAGTCAGTTTTGTGAGAAGACCTCTTCAGAATTGGGATGTCCGCGTCAGCCACTTCAGACGACTGTCGTACCGCTAAACAACCCTCTTGTCAATGAGTCTCAGCTTTCCATGGTGGAGTTTAGTTAGTTTGGGTTTTACAGACGATTCAGTGACGATTTTCTTGTCCGGATCCTGTCATGTCTGGAAAAACACTGTCTATGGAATAGGCGCATTGGCTGCAATCGGTGAACTCCGTACAGTCTCACGGAGCCTATGTAAGAAACAGGTGGCTTAGTGGGTAAGAGCGTTGTGCCAGTAACCGAAAGGTCGCTGGTTCTAATCCCCGAGCCGACTAGGTGAAAAATCTGTCGATGTGCCCTTGAGCAAGGCACTTAACCCTAATTGCTCCTGTAAGTCGCTCTGGATAAGAGCGTCTGCTAAATGACTAAAATGTAAAATGTAAACAGGAAGTATCCAGTGTAAACACACAGGGAGCTATTTAATATGCAGTGCGTCAATCGACTTCAGGGGGTTTATTTGCCCCCGTCCAATACTTCTAACAATTCAAAGTCAAGTAAACCAAGGCCAGAGACTAGGGTTAGGTGGGTTGGTAAGGCTGGTTAGCTAGTTATTAACTAACTTTAAGTTAGTAGTTCATTTGTAACCCATACCTCATCTCTCCTCAGGAACTGAAGACCAAAGCCATCAGCATGTTGACAGAGGCAGTGCTGGATGGTAGCCAAGCTATGAGGGACCCAGTAGGGGGCAGCGTAGAGTTCCACTTCGTCCCCATCCTGAAGCTCATCAGCACTCTCCTCATCATGGGCATCTTCAACGACGAAGACGTTAAACACATCCTCAAGATGATTGACCCAAATGTGTTCGCTGGGAAGAAAGAGGAGGTGGTGGAGGAGGAGGAGGAGGAGGGAGAGAAGGCAGAGGGAGAGGATGCTACTGCCAAGGAAGAGGGGGAAGAAGTGAAGGAGAAGGAAGAGGGAGAGGAGGAAGAGGAGGAAGAGGAGGAGGCAGATGATGAAGGAGTAGGGGAGGAGGAAGAGGAGGATGAGGAACTGAAAAACCTGGAGAAAGAAGAAGGGGAGACGGAGGAGGAGGGGGAGAAGGAACACAAGGAGGAGGAGAAGGAGAAAGAGGAGGAGGGGGAGGAAAAAGAGATGACAGAAGAGGAGAAGAACATAGCGGCGACAGAGTTGGAGTTAGAGAAGGAGGAGGCCGCTTTGGAGGAGGGACTACTGCAGATGAAGCTGCCAGAGTCTGTCAAACTGCAGGTGAGTCTCTTCTGACAGCCATGTGAGTACTAAGGGTGGCCCCAGTCAGAGGCCCCTCCCATGTCTATTTAACACAATCATGGCTACTGAACGAAGAGCTGTTCGGAGCCGGCTCTTTCAGGTGAACAAATTAAAAGTCTAACTGAAAATAATTTAAATGACCTTCACTAGTAAAGGTCTTTGCATCACCACATAGACCAGGGATGGGCAATAATGTCTCGAGGGCCACATCAGGATAAAAATATTCAACAGAGGGGCTCCCAGACTTTTTTCAGACCGCTTTGTTTGTCAAAAGCAATTAGCGGCCCAGAAAAAGGGCAGTTGTTTCTACATATGTTTTATGTGTTTTTACACTTTCAAGTTAGGGATTTATGATGTGTAAATACTTTGCCTCATTTATCAACATAACTAAAAAAGGCATGCACACAAAACCTACAAAATATACAATGTTTCTCATATGCTGAAATCACAGAGAAGACAATTGTTTATATGAACGAAGTACGCACATTCATGCTGCTCAGGACTCAAACTCATAAAGGCTAGTTGTGAGTGTAATGCTGCTGTTTTGTGTACTAATCTCTCTCCTCTTTCTTTACCTCCCTCTCAGATGTGTACGCTGCTGCAGTACTTCTGTGACTGTGAACTGAGGCACAGGGTGGAGGCTATCGTGGCGTACTCAGATCAGTTTGTCAACGCCATTCAGACCAATCAGAGGGTTCGCTATAACCTGCTGATGCAGGCCTTCTCCATGAGCGCTGCCGAGACCGCACGCAAGACACGAGAGTTCCGCTCCCCACCTCAGGACCAGGTACAACTAGTCTTGTCTGAGCCCGAACGGTCCATAGAGCAAGACCAGGTACAACTAGTCTTGTCTGAGCCAGAACAGCCCATAGGTAAGGTGTAAGGTGAGGCAGCTTGATGTACCAGGACACCCTCTGGACAGGACACTAGTCTATTTCCTGTTTCTGTTAGTGAGTAGTGCCATCTGATGCTGATGATACTTAACTGTGTGTGTCCCTCCTGTCAGGTGATCCTGCTGACCAACTTCAAGCATGGTCCGGAGGAGGAGGAGTGTCCAGTACCGGAGGAGACCAGAGACACACTGACCGACTTCCACACTGACATCCTTATACATTGTGGTCAGTAACCCTGACCCCTGACCCCTAACCCCTAACCCACAGCACATCCTAACAACCTTCCAAAACACCACACACACACGGAGAGCTAACTGACCATGTATCCTTCTCTCCTCCAGGTGTGCACATCGAGGCGGAGGAGGAGGAAGAGGAGGTGGACACCTCTCTGAGAGGGCGCCTGGGCCGGTAGGTAACTCTAAGGGGTGGACCTTTAGCCGAAAGTTTGCCGGTTCGAATCCCAGGACTGCTCTGTCCTCTTCTCAAAAGTGTGTGTGGGATGTGTGTGTGTGATGTGTGTGTGTGCGATATCTGGGGGGTTGACAACTGAAGAGAGTAGAATACACATTTCTGTTGTTTGCTGCAACATACTGACAAATAAAGTTGTATTGTATTATAACATACTGATAATATGAAGTTGTATTGTATTATAACATACTGATAATATGAAGTTGTATTGTATTATAACATACTGATAATATGAAGTTGTATTGTATTATAACATACTGATAATATGAAGTTGTATTGTATTATAACATACTGATAATATGAAGTTGTATTGTATTATAACATACTGATAATATGAAGTTGTATTGTATTATAACATACTGATAATATGAAGTTGTATTGTATTATAACATACTGATAATATGAAGTTACATTTACATTTACATTTTAGTCATTTAGCAGACGCTCTTATCCAGAGCGACTTACAGTTAGTGAATACTTTTTTTTTTTTATACTGCCCACCCGTGGGAATCGAACCCACAACCCTGGCGTTGCAAACGCCATGCTCTATCAACTGAGCTACATCCCTGCCGGCCATTCCCTCCCCTACCCTGGACGACGCTGGGCCAATTGTGCGCCGCCCATGGGTCTCCCGGTCGCGGCCGGCTGCGACAGAGCCTGGATTCGAACCAGGATCTCTAGTGGCACAGTTAGCACTGCGATGCAGTGCCTTAGACCACTGCGCCACTCAGGAGTACTCAAGTTGTATTGTATTATAACATACTGATAATATGAAGTTGTATTGTATTATAACATATGGACAATAAAGTAGTTAGTCAGTCTCACTCAGATATCATATTAAAAACTACTAATCCATTCCCACGGGGGGCCAGTATGAAAAATGTATGCACTCACTAATTGTAAGTCGCTCTGGATAAGAGCGTCTGCTAAATGACTAAAATGTAAAATGTATGTAATGTAAATGTATTGTGTTATATCTCCTTAGGCTGGTGGGGAAGGTGAAGAACTTGAGGAAGAAGAAGGAGGTGGTGGAGGAGCCAAAGGAGGAGGAGGAGGTCAAACCCAGTAAGAACACATTCACCACCCTAACCCCTAACCCAGGAGGAGGTCAAACCCAGTAAGAACACATTCACCACCCTAACCCCTAACCCAGGAGGAGGTCAAACCCAGTAAGAACACATTCACCACCCTAACCCCTAACCCAGGAGGAGGTCAAACCCAGTAAGAACACATTCACCACCCTAACCCCTAACCCAGGAGGAGGTCAAACCCAGTAAGAACACATTCACCACCCTAACCCCTAACCCAGGAGGAGGGGGAGGAGGTCAAACCAGGAGGTTAACTCTAGTATACCCCTAACCCAGGAGGAGGAGGACGAGGAGGTCAAACCAGGAGGTTAACTCTAGTATATCCCTAACCCTAATACTTGGTTAGATTACACATCTTTGTATCTGTCCCATTGTGGCGTCTGTCATTTTCCTCTTCTACTATTTCTATGAGTTGGTAATAATAATAATAATAATAATAATAATAATAATACTAAATGGGACTTATATAGCACTTTTCAAGGAACCAAAGTCGCTTCACAATTATAGAAATGAAAAAGAAAAACAACAAAACATCAGACTAAACAAGACATGAATAAGGAGAGGGGTGGGCTCAAACAAGACATGTATAAGGAGAGGGGTGGGCTCAAACAAGACATGTATAAGGAGAGGGGTGGGCTCAAACAAGACATGTATAAGGAGAGGGGTGGGCTCAAACAAGACATGTATAAGGAGAGGGGTGGGCTCAAACAAGACATGTATAAGGAGAGGGGTGGGCTCAAACAAGACATGAATAAGGAGAGGGGTGGGCTCAAACAAGACATGTATAAGGAGAGGGGTGGGCTCAAACAAGACATGAATAAGGAGAGGGGTGGGCTCAAACAAGACATGAATAAGGAGAGGGGTGGGCTCAAACAAGACATGAATAAGGAGAGGGGTGGGCTCAAACAAGACATGTATAAGGAGAGGGGTGGGCTCAAACAAGACATGTATAAGTAGAGGGGTGGGCTCAAACAATACATGAATAAGGAGAGGGGTGGGCTCAAACAAGACATGTATAAGGAGAGGGGTGGGCTCAAACAAGACATGTATAAGGAGAGGGGTGGGCTCAAACAAGACATGTATAAGGAGAGGGGTGGGCTCAAACAAGACAGGAATAAGGAGAGGGGTGGGCTCAAACAAGACATGAATAAGGAGAGGGGTGGGCTCAAACAAGACATGTATAAGGAGAGGGGTGGGCTCAAACAAGACATGAATAAGGAGAGGGGTGGGCTCAAACAAGACATGAATAAGGAGAGGGGTGGGCTCAAACAAGACATGTATAAGGAGAGGGGTGGGCTCAAACAAGACATGAATAAGGAGAGGGGTGGGCTCAAACAAGACATGAATAAGGAGAGGGGTGGGCTCAAACAAGACATGTATAAGGAGAGGGGTGGGCTCAAACAAGACATGTATAAAGAGAGGGGTGGGCTCAAACAAGACATGTATAAAGAGAGGGGTGGGCTCAAACAAGACATGAATAAAGAGAGGGGTGGGCTCAAACAAGACATGTATAAAGAGAGGGGTGGGCTCAAACAAGACATGTATAAAGAGAGGGGTGGGCTCAAACAAGACATGAGTAAGGAGAGGGGTGGGCTCAAAGAAGGGAAAGAGTGTGATGTATCAGTGTATGGGGAGGGGAGGGTTGGGATTTGGATATGAACCCAGTTTAAGATTTACAGGCATAATTGATTAGCTTTAGGAGGATGGTACACAAGTATAGTGGTCATGGAGCAAGACGATTTATAGGCTATGGATTCAGATGAGGAGGAGAGCTAATCATTTTGTTGAGGAGAGCAAAGTTAGTATTGTGAGACTTGAGAGGTGAGTCTATGGATAGTGGTAGGCTGAAGGCACTTACAGTATGAGATGATGGATTGGGAGCAGGATACGAGTGAGGCCAGAGGGAGTTAACGTTGCTACCAGTAGTATAGTTGACAGACCAGTTCCAACGTGAGCCACGATGCAGGTAGCGGTGTCTATGGAGGATGCATGAGGATCAAGCAGGGATAAGGACATCAGAGGAGAGGCCATTGTTATTATTCAGGCGGCGAAGATCAAGGAAGGAGTAGTATTTGGTCTGGAAAAAACAGGGAGGGGGAAACCATAGTAATCCATGGCAGAGCGCAAACAGGAAGAACAGATAGGAGCCAGTGGGCAGGTGCATGACAGCGATTTAGATCCAATAAAACGTCAGGTAAATCCACACAGAAACCACCACGGTCGGTAAAGCAGCAAGTCAGAGCACAACTAACTTACTCTTAACCAGCTAGCACTAGAACCCACGGTCAAAACACATCTGAAACCCAACCTTCACCAGCAGAACAAAAGCAAAGAGAGAGTGGAGACTTACTCAATGAGATTGATGGCTGGGGCCCACGCCATGGCAAAAGGGTGGAGGCTGGGTTACCAGAGCGAGGGCCAGGGAGAGAAGCGCTTCAGGGGAGAGGCCATAGAGGAAGAATCCAGGCAGGTGGAGGTGATCACAGCAGTGCAGTTCAGAAACAGAAGTAGGCTAGCAGCCAACTAGCAAGCACTAATAAGCCAAGGTTGTAAAAGTCACAAAACAAGCTAGCTAGCACTAATAAGCCAAGGTTGTAAAAGTCACAAAACAAGCTAGCTAGCACTAATAAGCCAAGGTTGTAAAAGTCACAAAACAAGCTAGCAAGGACTAATAAGCCAAGGTTGTATAAGTCACAAAACAAGCTAGCAAGGACTAATAAGCCAAGGTTGTAAAAGTCACAAAACAAGCTAGCAAGGACTAATAAGCCAAGGTTGTAAAAGTCACAAAACAAGCTAGCAAGGACTAATAAGCCAAGGTTGTATAAGTCACAAAACAAGCTAGCTAGCACTAATAGGCCAAGGTTGTAAAAGTCACAAAAAACAAGCTAGCTAGCACTAATAAGCCAACGTTGTAAAAGTCACAAAACAAGTTAGCTAGCGCTAATAAGCCAAGGTTGTAAAAGTCACAAAACAAGCTAGCTAGCACTAATAAGCCAAGGTTGTAAAAGTCACAAAACAAGCTAGCTAGCACTAATAAGCCAAGGTTGTAAAAGTCACAAAACAAGCTAGTTAGTTAGCACTAATAAATCAAGGTTGTAAAAGTCACAAAACAAGCTAGCTAGCACTAATAAGCCAAGGTTGTAAAAGTCACAAAACAAGCTAGTTAGCACTAATAAACCAAGGTTGTGAAAGTCACAAAACAAGCTAGCTAGCACTAATAAGCCAAGGTTGTAAAAGTCACAAAACAAGCTAGCTAGCACTAATAAGCCAAGGTTGTAAAAGTCACAAAACAAGCAAGCTAGCACTAATAAACCAAGGTTGTAAAAGTCACAAAACAAGCTAGCTAGCACTAATAAGCCAAGGTTGTAAAAGTCACAAAACAAGCTAGTTAGTACTAATAAATCAAGGTTGTAAAAGTCACAAAACAAGCTAGCTAGCACTAATAAGCCAAGGTTGTAAAAGTCACAAAACAAGCTAGCTAGCACTAATAAGCCATGGTTGTAAAAGTCACAAAACAAGCTAGCTAGCACTAATAAGCCAGGGTTGTAAAAGTCACAAAAACTCCATTAGGCTTAAAAGTGGACATAAACAACAGGCCGAAAAGCAGACAAAACAATCACTTAACGAAAAACAGATGAGTAAACACTGTTACTAAACAGGTACCAGGTAGAAGCGACAGTCAAGCAAGACGCCAGCAGATACTCTTGCCCGGAAATGACATCACATGGTAAACAAACTGAAAGGGTGCATGTTGTTTGAACAGGTATAAAGCCAAGGTTGGTGATGTACTGCCACCTGCAGTTATGGAATGTTTACTCCCAGGCATAATTAATTGGCTGATCGCTCCTGATGACCTGGATGGAATTGTGTGATCCTTCCTAACCCATAGGAAGTCGCACCCAGTTGACTAATTTATAATGGTAGAAGTCCTCAATGGCAATGGCCATGCAAAAACGGGTTATATCCATGTAGTGATCTTTATCTATCTCTATGGGCTGTTTTCTAGACCTCCTTCCAGGTGATTCCTGCCAGACTTGACTCCTGTATCAATTAAAGTGGTGGCATAGTCTAGCACTTCCTAGTGATCCGTCACACTAGTAATATTTTATATATTTTCCCTGTACCCCAAAGGCCCTGTCATTTTTCCTATACCACAAAAACTTGAGCTGGTGTAGTACGGGGCAACAGACAGTAAAAATAGATAATCTCTTGTTCATTCACTACAACTCCATGTGTGTCCTCCCCTTCCCAAGGCACTCTCCAGGAGCTGATCTCCCATACCATGATCCACTGGGCCCAGGAGGCCTTCATCCAGAACCCTGAGCTGGTGCGTCTGATGTTCAGCCTGCTCCACAGGCAGTATGATGGGCTGGGGGAGCTGACCAGAGCCCTGCCTAAAGCCTACGCCATCAACGCTGTGTCTGTCCAGGATACAATGGACCTGCTGGAGTGCCTGGGCCAGATCAGATCTCTGCTCATCGTCCAGATGGGCCCAGAGGAGGAGAGGCTCATGATCCAGAGCATCGGGTATGTCTGGTTACTGTACCTTTAGGGTTAGGGTGGTTACTGTACCTTTAGGGTTAGGGTGGTTACTCTACCTTTAGGGTTAGGGTGGTTACTCTACCTTTAGGGTTAGGGTGGTTACTGTACCTTTAGGATTAGGGTGGTTACTGTACCTTTAGGATTAGGGTGGTTACTGTACCTTTAGGGTTAGGGTGGTTACTGTACCTTTAGGATTAGGGTGGTTACTCTACCTTTAGGATTAGGGTGGTTACTCTACCTTTAGGGTTAGGGTGGTTACTGTACCTTTAGGATTAGGGTGGTTACTCTACCTTTAGGATTAGGGTGGTTACTCTACCTTTAGGATTAGGGTGGTTACTGTACCTTTAGGGTTAGGGTGGTTACTGTACCTTTAGGATTAGGGTGGTTACTCTACCTTTAGGATTAGGGTGGTTACTCTACCTTTAGGATTAGGGTGGTTACTGTACCTTTAGGGTTAGGGTGGTTACTCTACCTTTAGGATTAGGGTGGTTACTCTACCTTTAGGTTTAGGGTGGTTACTCTACCTTTAGGTTTAGGGTGGTTACTCTACCTTTAGGATTAGGGTGGTTACTGTACCTTTAAGGTAAGAGTGGTTACTCTACCTTTAGGGTTAGGGTGGTTACTCTACCTTTAGGGTTAGGGTGGTTACTCTACCTTTAGGGTTAGGGTGGTTACTCTACCTTTAGGGTTAGGGTGGTTACTCTACCTTTAGGGTTAGGGTGGTTACTCTACCTTTAGGGTTAGGGTGGTTACTGTACCTTTAGGATTAGGGTGGTTACTCTACCTTTAGGATTAGGGTGGTTACTGTACCTTTAAGGTAAGGGTGGTTACTCTACCTTTAGGATTAGGGTGGTTACTCTACCTTTAGGTTTAGGGTGGTTACTCTACCTTTAGGGTTAGGGTGGTTACTCTACCTTTAGGGTTAGGGTGGTTACTCTACCTTTAGGGTTAGGGTGGTTACTCTACCTTTAGGGTTAGGGTGGTTACTCTACCTTTAGGGTTAGGGTGGTTACTCTACCTTTAGGGTTAGGGTGGTTACTCTACCTTTAGGGTTAGGGTGGTTACTGTACCTTTAGGGTTAGGGTGGTTACTGTACCTTTAGGGTTAGGGTGGTTACTCTACCTTTAGGGTTAGGGTGGTTACTCTACCTTTAAGGTAAGGGTGGTTACTCTACCTTTAAGGTAAGGGTGGTTACTGTACCTTTAAGGTAAGAGTGGTTACTCTACCTTTAGGATTAGGGTGGTTACTGTACCTTTAGGGTTAGGGTGGTTACTCTACCTTTAGGGTTAGGGTGGTTACTCTACCTTTAAGGTAAGGGTGGTTACTCTACCTTTAAGGTAAGGGTGGTTACTCTACCTTTAGGGTTAGGGTGGTTACTGTACCTTTAGGGTTAGGGTGGTTACTGTACCTTTAGGGTTAGGGTGGTTACTCTACCTTTAGGGTTAGGGTGGTTACTGTACCTTTAGGGTTAGGGTGGTTACTCTACCTTTAGGGTAAGGGTGGTTACTCTACCTTTAGGATTAGGGTGGTTACTGTACCTTTAGGGTAAGGGTGGTTACTCTACCTTTAGGATTAGGGTGGTTACTGTACCTTTAGGGTTAGGGTGGTTACTCTACCTTTAGGATTAGGGTGGTTACTGTACCTTTAGGGTTAGGGTGGTTACTCTACCTTTAGGATTAGGGTGGTTACTGTACCTTTAGGGTTAGGGTGGTTACTGTACCTTTAGGGTAAGGGTGGTTACTGTACCTTTAGGGTAAGGGTTAGGGTGGTTACTGTACCTTTAGGGTTAGGGTGGTTACTGTACCTTTAAGGTAAGGGTGGTTACTCTACCTTTAGGATTAGGGTGGTTACTCTACCTTTAGGGTTAGGGTGGTTACTGTACCTTTAGGGTTAGGGTGGTTACTGTACCTTTAGGATTAGGGTGGTTACTGTACCTTTAGGATTAGGGTGGTTACTGTACCTTTAGGATTAGGGTGGTTACTGTACCTTTAGGGTTAGGGTGGTTACTCTACCTTGTAAAGTTTAGGCTCATGACCCAGATTATCTGGCATCACGTAGGTGGACCAGTGATTACCAGGGTTGGGGGCAATTCCATTTAAATTCATTGAAATTGAAATTGAATTGTACCCTAAACCTGGCAGTGATGACTGTATGAAGGACAGGACCGAAGGAACAATTCAACTACCATTATTTTTGTTAATGTAAAAGTATGTTTGTTGTTGTGCACTGTCTCGTTCTCCAGGATCATCATGACAAACAAAGTATTCTACCAACACCCCAACCTTATTAGAGCTCTCTTTGTTTACCTGTTTATTTATTTGGTTGTTTTTGTTTTCCAGGAACATCATGAACAACAAGGTGTTCTACCAGCACCCTAACCTGATGAGGGCTCTGGGGATGCACGAGACTGTCATGGAGGTGATGGTCAACGTGCTGGGAGGAGGAGGAGATTCCAAGGAGATCCGCTTCCCCCAGATGGTGACCAACTGCTGTCGGTTCCTGTGTTACTTCTGTCGTATCAGCCGTCAGAACCAGCGGTCCATGTTTGATCACCTCAGCTACCTGCTGCAGAACAGCGGCATCGGCCTGGGTACAGTACACTCTGCCTGTCAATCAGAAAACACACAGGGGAACTCTTAACCACTGGTACAGGATCAGTTATGTTTTCATCCCCCTAGTGGTAAAGGTTAGGATTGGGGATAGGGAAATCTGATCCTAGATCTGTGATTAAGAGCAACTACTATCTACCTCAATCTCGATCACTTCTCTGAGACACTTCCCTAGCTCTGTGTGTGTTTCATAAACATTCTCCTGGTCTTCTTGTAGGTATGCGTGGCTCCACCCCTCTAGATGTGGCTGCAGCTTCCTGTATCGACAACAACGAGCTGGCCTTGGCTCTACAGGAGCAGGACCTGGAGAAGGTAACACTAACCCTAACCTGTCACCCCGTACCCCTATTCAACAGGAGGCTGCTGAGGTTAGGACGGCTCATAAAAGTGTCTGGTACAGAGAAAATGGAATTGCATCAATGTATTTGATACCATTCCACTCTTTCCACTCCAGCCATTACCATGAGCGCGTCCTCCCAAATTAAGGCGCCACCAAGCTCCAGTGTCCTATTCCTTATATAGAGCGGGAAGAATGGCACCGGAGGGGATGGCTGCCGTTTTACGGGCTCCTAACCAATTGTGCTACTTTGTGGTTTTTTCGCATTGTTTGTAACTTATTTTGTAAGTAATGTTAATGCTACCATCTCTTATGACTGAAAAGAGCTTCTGGATATCAGAACAGTGATTACTCACCTCAAACTGGATGAAGAGTCTGACGTGAAGTCTGACGTGAAGGATATAATGTTGCTCCCGGACAAGGCCCAAATCCCCGTCATTCGCATGAAGAAAAGAATGAGATACAGGGAGCGCAGATCAGGGTGCCTTGTGAGAATTCATTGGTGAGTGGGTGACCCGCCTCTACCATCCGTTCTATTGGCCAACGTGCAATCACTGGAGAATAAACTGGATGATCTTCGTTCGAGACTGTCCTACCAACGGGACATTAAAAACTGTAATATCTTATGTTTCACTGAGTCGTGGCTGAACGACGACACAGATAATATACAGTTGGCTGTGTTTTCTGTGCATCGGCAGGACAGAACAGCTACGTCTGGTAAGACGAGGGGTGGTGGTGTGTGTTTATTTGTCAATAACAGCTGGTGCGCGATGTCTAATATTAAGGAAGTCCAAAGGTATTGCTCGCCTGAGATAGAGTACCTCATGATAAGCTGCCGACCACACTATCTACCAAGAGAGTTTTCATCTATATTTTTCATAGCCGTCTATTTACCACCACAAACCGATGCTGGCACTAAGACCGCACTCAACCAGCTGTATAGGGCCATAAGCAAACAACAAAATGCTCATCCAGAAGCGGTGCTCCTAATGGCCGGGGACTTTAATGCAGGCAAACTTAAATCAGTTTTACCAAATTTCTACCAGCATGTCACGTGCAACTAGAGGAAAATAACCTCTAGACCAGCTTTATTCCACACACAGAGAAGCGTACAAAGCTCTCCCTCGCCCTCCATTTGGCAAATCTGACCATAATTATATCCTCCTGATTGCTGCTTACGAGCAAAAACTAAAGCAGGAAGTACCAGTGACTCGCTCAATACGGAAGTGGTCAGATGACGCAGATGCTACGCTACAGGACTGTTTTGCTAGCACAGACTGGAATATGTTCCTGGATTCATCCAATGGCATTGAGGAGTATACCACCTCAGTTACCGGCTTCATCAATAAGTGCATCGACGACGTCGTCCCCACAGTGACCGTACGTACATATTCCAACCAGATGCCATGGATTACAGGCAACATCCGCACCGAGCTAAAGAGTAGAGCTTCCGCTTCCAAGGAGCGGGACACTAATCCGGACGCTTATAAGAAATCCTGCTATGCCCTCAGACGAACCATCAAACAGGGAAAGCATCAATACAAGACTAAGATTGAATCCTACTACACCGGCTCTGACGCTCGTCGGATGTCGCAGGGCTTGCAAACTATTACGGACTACAAAGAGAAACCCAGCCGCGAGCTGCCCAGTGATGCGAGCCTACCAGACGGGCTAAATGCCTTTTATGCTCGCTTCGAGGCAAGTAACACTGAAGCATGCATGAGAGCACCAGCTGTTCCGGGCGACTGTGTGATCACGTTCTCCGTAGCCAATGTAAGCAAGACCTTTTAAACAGGTCAACATTTACAAGGCCGCGGGGCCAGACGGATTACCAGGACGTGTACTCAGCGCATGCGTGGACCAACTGGCAAGTGTCTTCACTGACATTTTCAACCTCTCCCTGACCGAGTCTGTAATACCTAAATGTTTCAAGCAGACCACCATAGTCCCTGTGCCCAAGAAAGTGAAGGTAACCTGCCTAAATGACTACCGCCCCATAACACTCACATCGGTAGCCATGAAGTGCTTTGAAAGGCTGGTCATGGCTCACATCAACACCATCATCCCGGAAACCCTAGACCCTCTCCAATTCGCATACTGCCCCAACAGATCCACAGATGATGCAATCTCAATCGCACTCCACTCTGCCCTTTCCCACCTGGACAAAACGAACACCTATGTGAGAATGCTGTTCATTGACTACAGCTCAGCGTTCAACACCATAGTGCCCACGAAGCTCATCACTAAGCTAAGGACCCTGGGACTAAACACCTCCCTCTGCAACTGGATCCTGGACTTCCTGACGGGCCACCCCCAGGTGGTAAAGGTAGGCAACAACACATCTGCCACGCGGATCCTCAACACGGGGGCCCCTCAGGGGTGCATGCTTAGTCCCCTCCTGTACTCCCTGTTCACCCACGACTGCATGGCCAAGCATGACTCCAACACCATCATTAAGTTAGCTGATGACACAACGGTGGTAGGCCTGATCACCAACAACGATGAGACAGCCTATATGGAGGAGGTCAGAGAGCTGGCAGTGTGGTGCCAGGACAACAACCTCTCCCTCAACGTGAGCAAGACAATGGAGATTATTGTGGACTACAGGAAAAGGAGGGCCGAACAGGCCCCCATTCACATCGACGGGGCTGTAGTGGAGCGGGTCGAGAGTTTCAAGTTCCTTGGTGTCCACATCACCAACAAACTATCATGGTCCAAACACACCAAGACAGTCGTGAAGAGGGCACGACAACGCCTTTTCCCCCTCAGGAGAAGAAGATTTGGCATGGGTCCCCAGAAACTGAAAAAGTTATACAGCTGCACCATCGAGAGCATCCTGACCAGTTGCTTCACCGCCTGGTATGGCAACTGCTCGGCATCCGACCGTAAGGCGCTACAGAGGGTAGTGCATATGGCCCAGTACATCACTGGGGCCAAGCTTCCTGCCATCCAGGACCTATATGCCAGGCGGTGTCAGAGGACGGCCCAAAAAATATTCAAAGACAGTAACCCAAGTCATAGACTGTTCTCTCTGCTACCGCACAGCAAACGGTACCGGAGCGCCAAGTCTAGGTCCAAAATGCTCCTTAACAGCTTCTACCCCCAAGCCATAAGTCTGCTGAACACTTAATCAAATGGCCACCCGGACTATTTGCATTGAACTTTATTTTATTTAGTAAATAACTATTTTCTTAAAACTGCATTGTTGGTTAAGGGCTTATAAGTAAGCATTTCATGGTAAGGTCTACACCTGTAGTATTCAGCGCATGTGACAGATTAGATTCGATTCGATTTGATTTGACCCTAAACCTTACTCTAACCCAACAACGAGATGGACATGGCTCTGCAGGAACAGAACCTGGAGATCAGGCTCACTGTCCGCCTATTCCCTATACAGTAGACCCTAGATAAAACATCTGTCTCCCTGTACCCCTAGTCCACATACAGTAGGACGTTTCCCATTAGGACCTGGATAGAACACAATCCGTTTCCCAGTCCGATGCTCCTGTCTAAGGGTTACCCTGCTAACCCTTACCCTCTCCTACCTGCCCCTCTCTCCAGGTGGTGACGTATCTGGCGGGCTGTGGACTACAAAGCTGTCCGATGCTCCTGTCTAAGGGTTACCCTGCTAACCCTTACCCTCTCCTACCTGCCCCTCTCTCCAGGTGGTGACGTATCTGGCGGGCTGTGGACTACAAAGCTGTCCGATGCTCCTGTCTAAGGGTTACCCTGCTAACCCTTACCCTCTCCTACCTGCCCCTCTCTCCAGGTGGTGACGTATCTGGCGGGCTGTGGACTACAAAGCTGTCCGATGCTCCTGTCTAAGGGTTACCCTGCTAACCCTTACCCTCTCCTACCTGCCCCTCTCTCCAGGTGGTGACGTATCTGGCGGGCTGTGGACTACAAAGCTGTCCCATGCTCCTGTCTAAGGGTTACCCTGCTAACCCTTACCCTCTCCTACCTGCCCCTCTCTCCAGGTGGTGACGTATCTGGCGGGCTGTGGACTACAAAGCTGTCCCATGCTCCTGTCTAAGGGTTACCCTGCTAACCCTTACCCTCTCCTACCTGCCCCTCTCTCCAGGTGGTGACGTATCTGGCGGGCTGTGGACTACAAAGCTGTCCCATGCTCCTGTCTAAGGGTTACCCTGCTAACCCTTACCCTCTCCTACCTGCCCCTCTCTCCAGGTGGTGACGTATCTGGCGGGCTGTGGACTACAAAGCTGTCCGATGCTCCTGTCTAAGGGTTACCCTGCTAACCCTTACCCTCTCCTACCTGCCCCTCTCTCCAGGTGGTGACGTATCTGGCGGGCTGTGGACTACAAAGCTGTCCGATGCTCCTGTCTAAGGGTTACCCTGCTAACCCTTACCCTCTCCTACCTGCCCCTCTCTCCAGGTGGTGACGTATCTGGCGGGCTGTGGACTACAAAGCTGTCCCATGCTCCTGTCTAAGGGTTACCCTGCTAACCCTTACCCTCTCCTACCTGCCCCTCTCTCCAGGTGGTGACGTATCTGGCGGGCTGTGGACTACAAAGCTGTCCCATGCTCCTGTCTAAGGGTTACCCTGACATCGGCTGGAATCCCTGTGGAGGAGAGAAATACCTGGACTTCCTCCGCTTTGCCGTCTTTGTCAACGGTCAGTTACAGTGCCTCCAACACCTAGCCTGGAATAGACACTGAATATACTTTCTGTTTCACAATTGTTTCACTAAAATGAAGTGTGGATTCAGAGTGGTTTCCAGGCTTTCTAATACCTGGACTATATTACTGATGTTGCTGCAGTATTGTTAGCCCTGATTTGGCTGTAGTCTCCACTATGGTAGTCTCCACTATGGTAGTCTCCACTATGGTAGTCTCCATGGCTGTAGTCTCCACTATGGTTGTCTATATGGAAGTCTCCACTATGGTAGTCTCCACTATGGTAGTCTCCACTATGGTAGTCTCCATGGCTGTAGTCTCCACTATGGTTGTCTATATGGTAGTCTCCACTATGGTAGTCTTCACTATGGTAGTCTCATTTACATTTACATTTACGTCATTTAGCAGACGCTCTTATCCAGAGCGACTTACAAATAGGTGCATTCACCTTATAGCCAGTGGGATAACCACTTTATTTTTTTGGGGGGGGGGGGGGGGTTGGGGGGGGGGGTAGAAGGATTACTTTATCCTATCCCAGGTATTCCTTAAAGAGGTGGGGTTTCAAATGTCTCCGGAAGGTGGTGAGTGACTCCGCTGTCCTGGCGTCGTGAGGGAGCTTGTTCCACCATTGGGGTGCCAGAGCAGCGAACAGTTTTGACTGGGCTGAGCGGGAACTATGCTTCCGCAGAGGTAGGGGAGCCAGCAGGCCAGAGGTGGATGAACGCAATGCCCTCGTTTGGGTGTAGGGACTGATCAGAGCCTGAAGGTACGGAGGTGCTGTTCCCCTCACAGCTCCGTAGGCAAGCACCATGGTCTTGTAGCAGATGCGAGCTTCAACTGGAAGCCAGTGGAGTGTGCGGAGGAGCGGGGTGACGTGAGAGAACTTGGGAAGGTTGAACACCAGACGGGCTGCGGCATTCTGGATGAGTTGTAGGGGTTTAATGGCACAGGCAGGGAGCCCAGCCAACAGCGAGTTGCAGTAATCCAGACGGGAGATGACAAGTGCCTGGATTAGGACCTGTGCCGCTTCCTGTGTAAGGTAGGGTCATACTCTCCGAATGTTGTAGAGCATGAACCTACAGGATCGGGTCACCGCCTTGATGTTAGCGGAGAAGGACAGGGTGTTGTCCAGGGTCATGCCAAGGCTCTTCGCACTCTGGGAGGAGGACACAACGGAGTTGTCAACCGTGATGGTGAGATCATGGAACAGGCAGTCCTTCCCCGGGAGGAAGAGCAGCTCCGTCTTGCCAATGTTCAGCTTGAGGTGGTGATCCGTCATCCATACTGATATGTCTGCCAGACATGCAGAGATGCGATTCGCCACCTGGTTATCAGAAGGGGGAAAGGAGAAGATTAGTTGTGTTTCGTCAGCGTAGCAATGATAGGAGAGGCCATGTGAGGATATGACAGAGCCAAGTGACTTGGTGTATAGCGAGAATAGGAGAGGGCCTAGAACTGAGCCCTGGGGGACACCAGTGGTGAGAGCACGTGGTGCGGAGACAGCTTCTCGCCACGCCACTTGGTAGGAGCGACCTGTCAGGTAGGACGCAATCCAAGAGTGAGCCGCGCCGGAGATGCCCAACTCGGAGAGGGTGGAGAGGAGTATCTGATGGTTCACAGTATCAAAGGCAGCAGACAGGTCTAGAAGGACAAGAGCAGAGGAGAGAGAGTTAGCTTTAGCAGTGCGGAGAGCCTCCGTGACACAGAGAAGAGCAGTCTCAGGGGGGGGGGGGGGGGATTCAGCAGGGAGGAGAATGTGGCAAAGAGCTTCCTAGGGTTAGAGGCAGATGCTTGGAATTTAGAGTGGTAGAAAGTGGCCATAGCAGCAGAAACAGATGAAGAAAATGTAGAGAGGAGGGAGTGAAAAGATGCCAGGTCCGCAGGGAGTCTAGTTTTCTTCCATTTCCGCTCAGCTGCCCGGAGCTCTGTTCTGTGAGCTCGCAATGAGTCGTCATCAAGCCACGGAGCTGGAGGGGTGGACCGAGCCGGCCGGGAGGATAGGGGACATAGAGAGTCAAAGGATGCAGAAAGGGAGGAGAGGAGGGTTGAGGAGGCAGAATCAGGAGATTGGAGGGAGAAGGATTGAGCAGAGGGAAGAGATGATAGGATGGAAGAGGAGAGAGTAGCGGGAGAGAGAGAGCGAAGGTTGCGACGGCGCATTACCATCTGTGTAGGGGCAGAGTGAGTGTTGGAGGAGAGGGAGAGAGAAAAGGATACAAAGTAGTGGTCGGAGACTTGGAGGGGAGTTGCAGTGAGATTAGTAGAACAACAGCATCTAGTAAAGATGAGGTCAAGCGTATTGCCTGCCTTGTGAGTAGGGGGGGACGGTGAGAGGGTGAGGTCAAAAGAGGAGAGGAGTGGAAAGAAGGAGGCAGAGAGAAATGAGTCAAATGTAGACGTAGGGAGGTTGAAATCCCCCAGAACTGTGAGGGGTGAGCCATCCTCAGGAAAGGAACTTATCAAGGCGTCAAGCTCATTGATGAACTCTCCAAGGGAACTTGGAGGGCGATAGATTAAGCTTAAATGGGCTAGTGACTGTGACAGCATGGAATTCAAATGAGGAGATAGACAGATGGGTCAGGGGAAAAATTGAGAATGTCCACTTGGGAGAGATGAGGATTCCTGTGCCACCACCCCGCTGACCAGATGCTCTCGGGGTATGCGAGAACACATGGTCAGACGAGGAGAGAGCAGCAGGAGTAGCAGTGTTTTCAGTGGTAATCCATGTTTCCGTCAGCGCCAAGAAGTCGAGGGACTGGAGGGTAGCATAGGCTGAGATGAACTCTGCCTTGTTGGCAGCAGAACGGCAGTTCCAGAGGCTGCCTGAGACCTGGAACTCCACGTGGGAGGTGCATGCAGGGACCACCAGGTTAGAGAGGCAGCAGCCACGCGGTGTGAGGCGTTTGTATAGCCTGTGCGGAGAGGAAAGAACAGGGATAGGCAGAGGCATAGTTGACAGGCTGCAGCAGATGGCTACAATAATGCAGAGGAGATCGGAATGAAATGAACTAAACATCTGGGAAAGGAGAGAGCGGGGCCTCCCTCACCACAACCCCCAAATATAACTCTCCCAACTTCCACCTCAGAAACTATAATTGTTGTAAACTACAGCGGTTCAATGTTTTCTAGGAATAGACTAACTTTGTTTATTCAGCTAGCTAACTAGGTGCAGTATTATTCCGTGAAAATCGTCCGGGCACCTCGTCATAAGACGCCACAGCCAGCTAGCATGCCGGCCACAACAAACCACCAGTGTATCAACACGCAAGCAGATCGTTCGTGTCCGTGTCTAACGTTGTGGGTTAGTCCCGACAGCTTGAGCGAGTCCGTCGTCAACTTATTCAGCCAGTTAGTTAGCTAGAATAGTTAGCAAACTAGCTAGCCATTGCTTTCAGACAAAGAAGAACCCCTCCTTTCACGGCACGAACACACAGAGAGAGCCAAACTAACATTAACTAGTCACCCATGTCCCGAATTCCTTGAACGACTCGGGCTATCAATATGTAAAAAAACAAAACACAAATGTAGGTTATGACTTACCCCTAGCAGCTACTGTTAGCTAGCCAAGTGCATAGCTAGCCACTGAATTGACTCAGCCAGTTCGCGTCTGTTCGCTCGGTCGTTCCAGCTATTGTTTACTAGTAGCTATCCAGGTAGCAACAAGCTAGCTAAATTTCAAGCACAGTAGCCACTTGCTACCTAACGTTAACGGTTCAGACAATGAGGTTAGAAAACAGCTGAATGGTAGGCAATTATTGTTGTAATTATTGTAGGCAACCAGCTGGCGTAATTACAGGCACTCTCAGGCGTGAAACAACTATACCGTTGCTAATAGCTACTCGCCAGCTAGTCCAGGTGGTGGGTTAGCTAGCTAGCTTCGTGCTACACCCGGCACCGCCGAATACAATACTAACCTACAATAATTACATACAACAACCCACGATAACTACCTACAATACCTAACTACAATCTAAATACATTGTTTAAGCCTTACTCGACAAAGCCCAAGCTATGTATAAAGCCAAGCTTACCCGACGCCAAGCTTACCCGACGACCTCCTCCTTCGACGACCTGTCTCCACTATGGTAGTCTCCAGTATGGTAGTCTCCACTATGGTAGTCTCCATGGCTGTAGTCTCCACTATGGTTGTCTATATGGTAGTCTCCACTATGGTAGTCTCCATAATAGAGGTGTGCCAGTGCTACAGTGTACCAGTAGCGGTGACTCACACTCTGTTCTTCTTCTATTATTATTTCTCTGTCTGTCTGTTCTTACCCTACAGGAGAGAGTGTGGAGGAGAATGCCAACGTGGTGGTGCGTCTACTGATTCGTCGGCCAGAGTGTTTTGGCCCCGCCCTGAGAGGAGAGGGGGGTGCTGGTCTGCTGGCGGCAATAGAGGAGGCCATCAAGATCTCAGAGGACCCAGCCAGGGACGGACCTACCGTCAAGAAGGACAGGCGGTTCCCCATGTAAGCCTACTGGAGAGCTGTTGTTGTGGTGTTGTGTTGTTGTTGTTGTTTTGTTGTTGGTGTTGTTGTGGTGGTGTTGTTGTGTTGTGGTATGTAGCCAGGGACGGACCTACCGTCAAGAAGGACAGACGCTTCCCTGTGTAAGAAAAGTATATTCTTTAGCATATAAGATGGATGCTTTGGTAAGACTGGAGAGAGAGAAGTATGGTGT
>LR778258.1:40898334-40900720 GCA_902810595.1 Coregonus sp. 'balchen'
CTCTAATGCCTTGGATCCATGCCTCTATTGTCTTGGATCCATTTACATTTTACATTTTAGTCATTTAGCAGACGCTCTTAACCAGAGCGACTTACAGGAGCAATTAGGGTTAAGTGCCTTGCTCAAGGGCACATTAACGTCATTTAGCAGACGCTCTTAGCCAGAGCGACTCACAAATTGGTGCGTTCACCCTATAGCCAGTGGGATAACCACTTTACAATTTGGGGGGGGGGGTTAGAAGGAATACTTTATCCTATCCCAGGTATTCCTTAAAGAGGTGGGGTTTCAAATGTCTCCGGAAGGTGGTGAGTGACTCCGCTGTCCTGGCGTCGTGAGGGAGCTTGTTCCACCATTGGGGTGCCAGAGCAGCGAACAGTTTTGACTGGGCTGAGCGGGAGCTATGCTTCCGCAGAGGAAGGGGAGCCAGCAGGCCAGAGGTGGATGAACGCAATGTCCTCGTTTGGGTGTAGGGACTGATCAGAGCCTGAAGGTACAGAGGTGCCGTTCCTCTCACTGCTCCATAGGCAAGCACCATGATCCATGTCTCTAATGTCTTGGATCCATGTCTCTATTGTCCTGGATCCATGTCTCTATTGTCTTGGATCCATGTCTCTAATGTCTTGGATCCATGTCTCTAATGTCTTGGATCCATGTCTCTAATGTCTTGGATCCATGTCTCTTGTCTTGGATCCATGCCTCTATTGTCTTGGATCCATGTCTCTAATGTCTTGGATCCATGTCTCTAATGTCTTGGATCCATGTCTCTAATGTCTTGGATCCATGTCTCTATTGTCCTGGATCCATGTCTCTAATGTCTTGGATCCATGTCTCTATTGTCTTGGATCCATGTCTCTAATGTCTTGGATCCATGTCTCTAATGTCTTGGATCCATGTCTCTATTGTCTTGGATCCTAAAATAATACTAGGCTAAAGAATGTGAATAACATCGCTCCCTCTTTGTCTGTCTATCTGTCTGTCTGTCCGTCTCCCCCTAGCTGGCATTCAGCACCACAGAGATGGCCCTGGCACTGAACCGCTACCTGTGTTCCGCTGTGCTGCCCCTCATCACCAAGTGTGCCCCCCTGTTCGCGGGCACCGACCACCGCGCCATCATGATTGACTCCATGTTGCACACCATCTATAGGCTGTCCCGCGGTCGAGCCCTCACCAAGGCTCAGAGAGACGTTATCGAGGAGTGCCTCATGTCCCTCGTCAAGTATGCCAAAACCACAACCCTCTGGCACATCAGTGGATTAAACTTTCACTTTACTAATAATATACTATTACTACATTTTACTTTACTTTGACCTCTGCCCTCTCAGGTACCTTCGACCTTCCATGCTGCAGCATCTGCTGAGGAAGCTGGTGTTTGACGTGCCAATCCTCAACGAGTTTGCTAAGATGCCTCTGAAGCTCCTGACCAATCACTATGAGCGTTGTTGGAAGTACTACTGCCTGCCTAACGGTTGGGCCAACTTTGGGGTGTCGTCAGAGGAGGAGCTGCATCTGTCACGCAAACTCTTCTGGGGAATCTTTGAGTCTCTGGCACACAAGGTCACAACAATATACACTACTATATATATCACACAAGGTCACAATAATATACACTACTATATATATCACACAAGGTCACTACAATATACACTACTATATATATCACACAAGGTCACAATAATATACACTACTATATATATCACACAAGGTCACACCAATATACACTACTATATATATCACACAAGGTCACAATATACACTACTATATATAGCACACAAGGTCACAACAATATACACTACTATATATAGCACACAAGGTCACAATAATATACACTACTATATATATCACACAAGGTCACACCAATATACACTACTATATATATCACACAAGGTCACAATATACACTACTATATATATCACACAAGGTCACAACAATATACACTACTATATATATCACACAAGGTCACAACAATATACACTACTATATATATCACACAAGGTCACAACAATATACACTACTATATATATCACACAAGGTCACACCAATATACACTACGTATATATCACACAAGGTCACAACAATATACACTACTATATATATCACACAAGGTCACAACAATATACACTACTATATATATCACACAAGGCCACAATAATAAACACTACTATATATATCACACAAGGCCACAATAATATACACTACTATATATATCACACAAGGCCACAATAATAAACACTACTATATATATCACACAAGGCCACAATAATAAACACTACTATATATATCACACAAGGCCACAATAATATACACTAATCTATATAGCTATCACATACAAGGTCACAATAACCTTAATATATATCACACAAGGTCACAAAATATACACTACTAAAGC
>LR778258.1:40900820-40928320 GCA_902810595.1 Coregonus sp. 'balchen'
GCTGATAGACTTACGACTCGTGTTAGCAAAAGGACTTGACTACTGTTAGAACTGCGAGTCTACTGACTACTGTGTTAGCTAGACAGAGACTCTAGATATGGTAGCTAGACTAGACGTCTGATACTGTGGTTAGCTAGACTAGAGACAGTCTACTGACTACTGTGTTAGCTAGACTAGAGACAGTCTACTGACTACTGTGTTAGCTAGACTAGAGACAGTCTACTGACTACTGTGTTAGCTAGACTAGAGACAGTCTACTGACTACTGTGTTAGCTAGACTAGAGACAGTCTACTGACTACTGTGTTAGCTAGACTTTCATTTACATTTTAGTTATTTTGCAGTCACTATTTTACAGAGCAACTTCCAGTTAGTTCATTCAACTTAAAGCTAGAATCCGCAGTTGAAACAGTAACAATCTGAGGCATAGGCCTGGAGAAATTCTACTAATCTCAAATTCTTAGACAGAGCTATGGATGCAAGGACTGACCATCCATGAGATCAGAATGATAGTTTTAACCATGTTTTGAGGCTATACAGTGTTTGTTTACATTTACATTGTTTTACAAACATTGGCGTAAAACAAGCTTCTATTTTGGGTTCTAATGGGGTACGACAGGTGAACTAAGCTCGAGGCATTTATAAGTTATATTCTTGAAGAATCAATGGCAATGGGTATATATCATTAATTTATGAGTCAAAAAATGGATGTAGCAACTGCAGATTGCCCCTTTAAGGTAGCTAGGTAAGACAACCACGTCACAATCATTGTAAGTAAACTGTTCATCAATAAAGCAGAAAAATCGGTGCTAGTAAGAACTAGTGCTAGAACAGGTGTTTTACAGACAGACTAGTGTAGAACAGGTGTTTTACAGACAGACTAGTGTAGAACAGGTGTTTTACAGACAGACTAGTGCTAGAACAGGTGTTTTACAGACAGACTAGTGTAGAACAGGTGCTTTACAGACAGACTAGTGTAGAACAGGTGTTTTACAGACAGACTAGTGCTAGAACAGGTGTTTTACAGACAGACTAGTGTAGAACAGGTGTTTTACAGACAGACTAGTGTAGAACAGGTGTTTTACAGACAGACTAGTGTAGAACAGGTGCTTTACAGACAGACTAGTGCTAGAACAGGTGCTTTACAGACAGACTAGTGTAGAACAGGTGTTTTACAGACAGACTAGTGTAGAACAGGTGTTTTACAGACAGACTAGTGCTAGAACAGGTGTTTTACAGACAGACTAGTGCTAGAACAGGTGCTTTACAGACAGACTAGTGCTAGAAAACAGGTGTTTTACAGACAGACTAGTGTAGAACAGGTGTTTTACAGACAGACTTGTGCTAGTTTTACAGACAGACTAGGTAGAACAGGTGTTTTACAGACAGACTGTGTTAGAACAGGTGTTTTACAGACAGACTAGTGTAGAACAGGTTGTTTTACAGACAGACTAGTGCTAGAACAGGTTGTTTTACAGACAGACTAGTGTAGAACAGGTGCTTTACAGACAGACTAGTGTAGAACAGGTGCTTTACAGACAGACTAGTGTTAGAACAGGTGCTTTTACAGACAGACTAGTGGTTAGAAACAGGTGTTTTACAGACAGAACTAGTGTAGAACAGGTGTTTTACAGACAGACTAGTGTAGAACAGGTGTTTTACAGACAGACTAGTGCTAGGAACAGGTGTTTTACAGACATACTAGTGTTAGAACAGGTGTTTTACAGACAGACTAGTGTTAGAACAGGTTGCTTTACAGACAGAATAGTGTAGAACAGGTGCTTTACAGACAGACTAGTGTAGAACAGGTGTTTTACAGACAGATTAGTGTTAGAACAGGTTGTTTTTACAGACAGACTAGTGCTAGAACAGGTGTTTTACAGACAGACTAGTGCTAGAACAGGTGTTTTACAGACAGACTAGTGTAGAACAGGTGTTTTACAGACAGACTAGTGTAGAACAGGTGTTTTACAGACAGACTAGTGCTAGAACAGGTGCTTTACAGACAGACTAGTGTAGAACAGGTGTTTTACAGACAGACTAGTGTAGAACAGGTGTTTTACAGACAGACTAGTGTAGAACAGGTGTTTTACAGACAGACTAGTGTAGAACAGGTGCTTTACAGACAGACTAGTGTAGAACAGGTGCTTTACAGACAGACTAGTGTAGAACAGGTGCTTTACAGACAGACTAGTGCTAGAACAGGTGTTTTACAGACAGACTAGTGTAGAACAGGTGCTTTACAGACAGACTAGTGTAAGAACAGGTGTTTTACAGACAGACTAGTGTAGAACAGGTGTTTTACAGACAGACTAGTGCTAGAACAGGTGTTTTACAGACAGACTAGTGCTAGAACAGGTGCTTTACAGACAGACTAGTGTAGAACAGGTGCTTTACAGACAGACTAGTGTAGAACAGGTGCTTTACAGACAGACTAGTGTAGAACAGGTGCTTTACAGACAGACTAGTGTAGAACAGGTGCTTTACAGACAGACTAGTGTAGAACCAGTATGTACTACCAACATTATGTAAATGAGGTTGGAGGGGAATCGTGTTGTGAGCAGCAGGAAATGCTAACTTGGTTTAAAAAGCTTCTAAAGTTTGTCATTTCCACTTGAAAATGTCACACTTGATTTGCCCTAATGAAAAATGTATCAACCCTTAAAAAAAAAAAAAAAAATCCATGAATTATAGCCCACATAACAATTCACATTTCCTATTCCTGCTGAATTATTTTCCTGCTGTGTGAAACTGCCTCAAAGTAAGATACAGCCTCTCTATATAGTAAGTCACCAGTACATTATTTGTTAATTCCTGTACAATGATGAGTAAAGTGATTTAGAGAGGTAGCCTACCATGTACATCTGCTCCTCTCTTCTCATCTACACCCCACTGTTATCCCTCTCTCTTTGTAGCTCTTCAATGTCTTTCTCTCTTTCACTCAGGGTCCCCCCATCCTCTCTCTCTATCACCCCCATTTCTTCCCTCTCTTCTCCCTCTGTGATGGGGTTGACACAGGGCTCTAGTGTTTCCAGGGCTGTGTCTCTGTGTGCAGCTGGAGGCGGCCAGTCAAAGAAATCTTTGTTCCCAACAGGAGACACTGATGGGTCTGAGGGGGTGAAGGATGGAGGTGTCTGTTGGGTGAACCTGTGTGTGTTAGAGGGAGTGGGTCGTTAGCGTTCAAATACTCGCGCACAGAGGAATGCAGTAGCGCTGGTATTTCTGGTTTGAAATATCCTCCTCTCTTCTGTAATGTAGTTTACAGTAATCAGTTGTGACATGGCCTACACGTTTTACTGAATGAAGAGGAAGGGTTACACAGCAGCAGTAGAAACTACAACTAGGGACTATTTTTCTTATATCATTTCTCACATGTTTCTGTCCTTCCTGTGATGGGTAGTTAGTTAGTTAGTTTGTTAGTTAGCCAACTCTTTCTCTTGTCTAACACACACAGCAGGGCAATAAAGTAAACTTCTATGGAAGATGACGCATTATACGCCTGTTAGTGGGTCGGCCTATATCTGATACATGTTGCGTTTACCTTCCATTTTCCAACCTCCTGAAATAATTAATATTATGGCCCTATGAGAAAGTATTTGTATTTGAGAGGCTGTAAGTCAATACTATAATCATATTCATAATAGTATACATCTAGGACATGTTATCAAAGCTGAGCAGTTCGTGGCGGCCGGGGCAGAAATTGCACGTTATTTTTAAAACCATACCGTTCAGAATGATTTTCATCCTCATCAAGCCGTAAATCAGAAATACAGCGATAACACCGCCATCTAGCGGTTAGACTGCGCTACTGTGGAGATCACGGCTCGACCAGAAAGAGAGGACAAACCTTCCGAACTCAAACTCCCAGCATTCACTGGGGTTTTCTCTGGCGTCTCTTTTCCTGCGCATGCGCAGTAAAGGTCCTTGTCTATCTGGCCAGTACATTTCCCAAAACCCAGTGAAAACCCTCCTCTGTTGTCCACTGCTCCAGAGTCAGATGTGGATGTTATGGGAGAAGAGAGAGATGGAGAGATGAGAGAAGGAGAGAAGAGAGAGAAGGAGAGGAGGATAAATGATGACAGATAGATGGAGCTAACAGAGGTGAGGCTGCATGCTGTTACATACTTATGAATACCGGAGGAAGGGTGTGTGTGTGTGTCTATGTGTGTCTATGTGTGTCTATGTGTGTCTATGTGTGCGTGTTTGTGTGTATGTGTGTCTATGTGTGTCTATGTGTGTGTATGTGTGTCTATGTGTGCGTGTTTGTGCCACTGCCGATGTGGGGTGTGTCAATTAGGTAGATGCATGTTGGTTGCCCTTCATAATATGTGTCTGTGTGTGTTTGTGTGTGTCTGATCTGTTTGTGTTCTGTACAGGGGCGTGCTGTGTAGGTGCAGGATAGGTTCAGCCTGATTGAAGGCCTACTGGAGGGGGGGGGGGGGGGGGGGGGATTTAGCACAAAACAAGACAAAGGATAATTTCTGTTTTTTTCTAATCTTATTACGTTATTTATCATCTGATCATAATTACATTTATGATTTGGTTGATAAATGTGTATTATGGTTGGACATATGCCCAGAAATACAGACAGACAGAGATGCAGACAGACAGACAGACAGAGATGCAGACAGACAGACAGACAGACAGACAGACAGACAGACAGACAGAGATACAGACAGACAGACAGAGATACAGACAGACAGACAGAGATAATAAAAACATTTACATAGGTATGCAGACCCTTTACTCAGTACTTTGTTGAAGCACCTTTGGCAGCGATTACAGCCTCAAGTCTTCTTGGGTATGACGCTACAAGCTTGGCACGCCTGTATTTGGGGAGTTTCTCCCATTCTTCTCTGCAGATCCTCTCAAGCTCTGTCAGGTTGGATGGGGGGTGTTGCTGCAC
Source organism: Coregonus sp. 'balchen' (assembly GCA_902810595.1). Taxonomy (NCBI): domain Eukaryota; kingdom Metazoa; phylum Chordata; class Actinopteri; order Salmoniformes; family Salmonidae; genus Coregonus; species Coregonus sp. 'balchen'. The sequence goes on from LR778258.1 coordinate 40,905,725, forward strand.
AGCTATTTTCAGGTCTCTCCAGAGATGTTCGATAGGGTTCAAGTCCGGGCTCTGGCTGGGCCACTCAAGGACATTCAAGACTTGTCCCGAAGCCACTCTTGCATTGTCTTGGCTGTGTGCTTAGGGTCGTTGTCCTGTTGGAAGGGGAACCTTCGCCCCAGTCTGAGGTCCTGAGCGCCCTGGCGCAGGTTTTCATCAAGGATCTCTCTGTACTTTGCTCAGTTCATCTTTGCCTCGATCCTGACTAGTCTCCCAGTCACTGCCGTTGAAAAACACCCCCCACAGCATGATGCTGCCACCACCATGCTTCACCGTAGGAATGGTGCCAGGTTTCTTCCAGACTTGACGCTTGGCATTCAGGCAAAAGAGTTGCATCTTGATTTCATCAGACCAGAGAATCTTGTTTCTCATGGTCTGAGAGTCTTTAGGTGCCTTTTGGCAAACTCCAAGCGGGCTGTCATGTGCCTTTTACTGAGGAGTGGCTTCTGTCTGGCCACTCTACCATAAAGGCCTGATTGGTGGAGTGCTGCAGAGATGGTTACTTTTCTGGAAGGTTCTCCCATCTCCACAGAGTAACTCTGGAGCTCTGTCAGAGTGACCATTGGGTTCTTGGTCACCTCCCTGACCAAGGCCCTTCTCCCCCATTGCTCAGTTTGGCCGGGCGGCCAGCTCTAGGAAGAGTCTTGGTGGTTCCAAACTTCTTCCATTTAAGAATGATGGAGGCCACTGTGTTCTTGGGGACCTTCAATGCTGCAGACATTTTTGGGTACTCTTCCCCAGATCTGTGCCTCGACACAATCCTGTCTCGGAGCTCTACGGACAATTCCTTCAACCTCATGGCTTGTGTACGTGCACCTGTGTGTTCCTGTGTGTACGTGCACCTGTGTGTTCCTGTGTGTACGTGCACCTGTGTGTTCCTGTGTGTACGTGCACCTGTGTGTTCCTGTGTGTACGTGCACCTGTGTGTTCCTGTGTGTACGTGCACCTGTGTGTTCCTGTGTGTACGTGCACCTGTGTGTTCCTGTGTGTGTGTGCGCTCCAGAAGCCTCCAGAAGCTTTCCTTTTATAGCCTGGAGTGGCCCACTTCTACAAACATGGCTGCAGGGTGGGAACAGTTAGAATGTGTAACAAGGTGCCTGCCCCTCCCCTCCCCTCTCCCCCCCCCTCCCCCCAGACAGCCAGGGAGAGCCCAGCCTACCCGTCACTCTCTCTCCCAACATGGTGAGAGCCACAGGACTCATTCTGTCCTCCAGCACACCCACACACACACTCTGAGAGCCAGAGAGAGAGGGAGATAGAGAGGTGTAACAAGGAGAGAGAGAGAGAGAGAGAGAGAGAGAGAGAGTGGTGTTGCGAATAGAGAAAGAGAGAGAAGGAAGGTTTTTGTGCAAAGGACTAAAAGAAAAAGAGAGAGCTAGAGAACATTCTGGAGGATATTCTGGCTTCTCTCTCAGAGCTGCAGATTGAACTGGGACAAGAGAAAACAGGAAGATGGCAGAAGGAGGAGAGGGAGAGGAGGAGATTCAGTTCCTCCGCACGGTGAGTTGCTGCTTTACTTTCCCCCTGGGCTCCTAGCCGGGTTAGGGTATAGGGGTTAGGGCTGTTAGGGGTTAGGGTTAGGAGGGGTTAGGGTATAAGGGTTAGGGCTGTTAGGGGTTAGGGTTAGGAGGGGTTAGGGTATAGGGGTTAGGGCTCTGGGTTAGAGCTGGGAGGGGTTAGGGTGAGACCTGCCCTGCCTGGACACATGCTGGCTTCTGGACTGGGTGGTGGGGGAGGGGCTGTGTGTGGGGGGGGGGGGGGGGGCTTATGAGGAATCTGATCTGAGCTCGTTAATTTGTCATCAGGAGAAGGCTATGCTTTAACTACAGCACAGTAGCTACCTACCTTTATCTTCACACACTTTAGCATAGCCTATGTTATACCAGAGCCTTGGGCTTCAGACCGTGTCTGTTCTACAGTGGTCTGAACGTGGTGATTCAGAGTATTCTTAACTGTTGTTGAAAGCTACTCTGCCCGGTCCTCTATATCAATATCAGATGGCTCTCTCTTCTGCTTCCTGGTTTTAGTAAATGTTGCTGTACTGGCAGAGATATTTCAGTCTGTTAGCCTCTGGTAGCAGTTCTGCAAGCCATGCGGCCTCCTTCCCTTCCCTTCTGAATTTAGTTGACTATTTTAGTGTCCTGACCTGATTATCACTGGCTGAGCCTGGCTCTGGGTGGATGTCTTTAATATGACATGATCACTGACACTTTAGATATTACAGTTCTGTAGACTGTTATTGTAGTGGTTCATTGACTTAAAATGATCTGTTATTGTAGTGGTTCATAGACTTAAAATGATCTGTTATTGTAGTGGTTCATAGACTTAAAATGATCTGTTATTGTAGTGGTTCATAGACTTAAAATGATCTGTTACTGTAGTGGTTCATAGACTTAAAATGATCTGTTATTGTAGTGGTTCATAGACTTAAAATGATATGTTATTGTAGTGGTTCATAGACTTAAAATGATCTGTTATTGTAGTGGTTCATAGACTTAAAATGATCTGTTACTGTAGTGGTTCATATACTTAAAATGATCTGTTATTGTAGTGGTTCATAGACTTAAAATGATCTGTTATTGTAGTGGTTCATAGACTTAAAATGATCTGTTATTGTAGTGGTTCATAGACTTAAAATGATCTGTTATTGTAGTGGTTCATAGACTTAAAATGATCTGTTATTGTAGTGGTTCATAGACTTAAAATGATCTGTTACTGTAGTGGTTCATAGACTCAAAATGATCTGTTATTGTAGTGGTTCATAGACTTAAAATGATCTGTTATTGTAGTGGTTCATAGACTTAAAATTATCTGTTATTGTGGTGGTTCATAGACTTAAAATGATCTGTTACTGTAGTGGTTCATAGACTTAAAATGATCTGTTACTGTAGTGGTTCATAGACTTAAAATGATCTGTTATTGTGGTGGTTCATAGACTTAAAATGATCTGTTATTGTAGTGGTTCATAGACTTAAAATGATCTGTTACTGTAGTGGTTCATAGACTTAAAATGATCTGTTATTGTAGTGGTTCATAGACTTAAAATGATCTGTTATTGTAGTGGTTCATAGACTTAAAATGATCTGTTATTGTAGTGGTTCATAGACTTAAAATGATCTGTTATTGTAGTGGTTCATAGACTTAAAATGATATGTTATTGTAGTGGTTCATAGACTTAAAATGATATGTTATTGTAGTGGTTCATAGACTTAAAATGATCTGTTATTGTAGTGGTTCATAGACTTAAAATGATCTGTTATTGTAGTGGTTCATAGACTTAAAATGATCTGTTATTGTAGTGGTTCATAGACTTAAGATGATCTGTAGGTTCAGAGTAGTTAGGATACTTGACATTGTATAGATCAGTGTGTAGATTTTGTAAGTGGCACCGTCAGGTAGGCTATTCGATTTTTTGGGTGCTAATTTTGTTGCTCCCAGAATGTTCTGGTGGTTTCAGGGTATATGGGTGGTTGTGGGGTTCTGCGTGTGCATGTATTTGCGTTTGTGTGAGTGTGAGTGTGTGTGTGTGTGTGTGTGTGTACAGACCGGTGCATCTGTTGGCATCGTTATCTATTTATACCCCAGGAAAGGAGAGCTGAACCTGTCAGTGTTTTTTTTGGTCACATAGGAGGGTTGGGACTGGGAGGGTAGGGACTGGGAGGGTACGGACTACGGAGGGTAGGGACTGGGAGGGTAGGGACTGGGAGGGTAGGGACTACGGAGGGTAGGGACTGGGAGGGAAGGGACTGGGAGGGTAGGGACTGGGAGGGTAGGGACTGGGAGGGTAGGGACTGGGAGGGTAGGGACTGGGAGGGTACGGACTACGGAGGGTAGGGACTGGGAGGGTAGGGACTGGGAGGGTAGGGACTACGGAGGGTTGGGACTGGGAGGGTAGGGACTACGGAGGGTTGGGACTGGGAGGGTAGGGACTACGGAGGGTAGGGACTGGGAGGGTAGGGACTACGGAGGGTAGGGACTGGGAGGGTAGGGACTGGAGGGTAGGGACTATGGAGGGTAGGGACTGGGAGGGTAGGGACTGGGAGGGTAGAGACTGGGAGGGTAGGGACTGGGAGGGTACGGACTACGGAGGGTAGGGACTGGGAGGGTAGGGACTACGGAGGGTAGGGACTACGGAGGGTAGGGACTGGGAGGGAAGGGACTGGGAGGGTAGGGACTGGGAGGGTAGGGACTGGGAGGGTACGGACTACGGAGGGTAGGGACTACGGAGGGTAGGGACTGGGAGGGTAGGGACTGGGAGGGTAGGGACTGGGAGGGTAGGGACTGGGAGGGTACGGACTACGGAGGGTAGGGACTGGGAGGGTAGAGACTGGGAGGGTAGGGACTGGGAGGGTAGGGACTGGGAGGGTAGAGACTGGGAGGGTACGGACTGGGAGGGTAGGGACTGGGAGGGTACGGACTACGGAGAGTAGGGACTACGGAGGGTAGGGACTGGGAGGGTAGGGACTGGGAGGGTACGGACTACGGAGGGTAGGGACTACGGAGGGTAGGGACTGGGAGGGTAGGGACTGGGAGGGTAGGGACTGGGAGGGTAGGGACTGGGAGGGTAGGGACTACGGAGGGTAGGGACTGGGAGGGTAGGGACTGGGAGGGTAGGGACTAGGGAGAGAGGGTAGGAGGATAGGAGACAGAAGAAGCAAGCTGCCCAGGACAGCTGGACACAGTCTTCAAGGCTCCAATGGACATACAGAGACAGCCAGACACGATCTAGGCCTAACACTTCTTACAAAGTTAAGACTAACACATACAGTGCCTTGCAAAAGTATTCATCCCCCTTGGCGTTTTTCCTATTTTGTTGCATAACCTGTAATTTAAATGGATTTTTATTTGGATTTCATGTAATGGACATACACAAAATAGTCCAAATTGGTGAAGTGAAATGAAAAAAATAACTAGTTTCAAAAATTCGAAAGAATAAATAATGGTAAAATGGTGCGTGCATATGTATTCACACCCTCTGCTATGAAGCCCCTAAATAAGATCTGGTGCAACCAATTACCTTCAGAAGTCACATAATTAGTTAAATAAAGTCCACCTGTGTGCAATCTAAGTGTCACATGATCTGTCACATGATCTCAGTATATATACACCTGTTCTGAAAGGCCCCTGAGTCTGCAACACCACTAAGCAAGGGGCACCACCAAGCAAGCGGCACCATGAAGACCAAGGAGGTCAGGGACAAAGTTGTGGAGAAGTACCGATCAGGGTTGGGTTATAAAAAAATATCCGAAACTTTGAACATCCCACGGAGCACCATTAAATCCATTATGTAAAAATTGAAAGAATATGGCACCACAACAAACCTGCCAAGAGAGGGCCGCCCACCAAAACTCACGGACCAGGCAAGGAGGGCATTAATCAGAGAGGCAACAAAGAGACCAAAGATAACCCTGAAGGAGCTGCAAAGCTCCACAGCGGAGATTGGAGTATTTGCCCATAGGGCCACTTTAAGCCGTACACTCCACAAAGCTGGGCTTTACGGAAGAGTGGCCAGAAAAAATGCCATTGCTTAAAGAAAAAAATAAGCAAACACGATTGGTGTTTGCCAAAAGGCATGTGGGAGACTCCCCAAACATATGGAAGAAGGTACTCTGGTCAGATGAGACTAAAATTGAGCTTTTTGGCCATCAAGGAAAACGCTATGTCTGGCGCAAACCCAACACCTCACATTACTCCGAGAACACCATCCCCACATTGAAGCATGGTGGTGGCAGCGTCATGCTGTGGGGATGTTTTTCATCGGCAGTTATGCATGCTCAAGTTTTCTGTTTTTTTGTCTTATTTCTTGTTTGTTTCACAAACATTTATATATTTGCATCTTCAAAGTGGTAGGCATGTTGTGTAAATTAAATGATACAAACCCCCCAAAAATCCATTTGAATTCCAGGTTGTAAGGCAACAAAATGCCAAGGGGGGTGAATACTTTCGCAAGCCACTGTGCAGTGCCTTCTGACTTTAAATTTAAAATGGATTAAATGGAGATTTTGTGTCATTGGCCTACACACAATACCCCATAATGTCAAAGTGGAATTATGTTTTTAAATTCTTTTACAAATTAATTACAAAATAAAAGCTTGAGTCAATAATTATTCAACCCCTTTGTTATGGCAAGCCTAAATAAGTTCAGGAGTAAAAATGTGTTTAATAAGTTGCATGGACTCACTCTGTGTGCAATAATAGTGTTTAACATGATTTTTGAATGACTACATCATCTCTGTACCCCACACATATAATTATCTGTAAGGTCCCACAGTCGAGCAGTGAATTTCAAACGCAGATTCAACCACAAAGACCAGGGAGGTTTTTCAATGCCTCACAAAGAAGGGCACCTATTGGTAGATGGGTAAAAATAAAAAAGCAGACATTGAATATCCCTTTGAGCATGATGAAGTTATTAATTACACTTTGGATGGTGTATCAATACACCCAGTCACTGCAAAGATACAGGCGTCCTTCCTAACTAAGTTGCCGGAGAGGAAGGAACCCACTCAGGGATTTCACCATGAGGTCAATGGTGATTTTAAAACAGCTACAGAGTTGAATGGCTGTGATAGGAGAACATTGAGGATGGATCAACAACATTGTAGTTACTTCACAATACTTGCTTGACAAGGACTAGGGAGTTTTTAGGATAAAAAGAAACGGAACAGAGCTATGAACAGACAAAATCCAGGAGGAAAACCTGGTTAAGTCTGATTTCCAACAGACGCTAGGAGACAAATTCACCTTTAAGCAGGACAATAACCTAAAATACAAGGCCAAATAAACTGGAGTTACTTACCAAGATGACATTGAATATTCCTGAGTGGTGTATTTACAGTTTTGACTTAAATCAACTTTAAAATCTATGGCAAGACCTGAAAATGTCTAGCAATGATCAACAACCAAATTGACAGAGTTTGAATTTTTTAAAGAATAATGTGCAAATATTGTACAATCCAGGTGTGCAAAGCTCTTAGAGACTTACCTGGAAAGACTCACAGCTGTAATCGCTGCCGAAGGTGATTCCGACATGTATTGACTCAGGGGTGTGAATACTTATGTAAATGTAATATTTCTGTATTTCATTTTCAATACATTTGCATCAATTTCTAAAAACATTATTTTGCTTTGTCATGATGGGGTATTGGGTGTAGATGGGTGATACAACAAATATATTTATTCCATTTTGAATTCAGCCTGTTACACAACAAAATGTGGAATAAATCAAGTGGGTATGAATACTTTATGAAGGAACTGTAGACAGCTACTGATGCACAGAAAGACAGCGAGTTACAGAGACACTGAGACGCACTGAGACACACTAACAGAAAGACAGAGAGTTACAGAGACACTGAGACGCACTGAGACACACTAACAGAAAGACAGAGAGTTACAGAGACACTGAGACGCACTAACAGAGAGGCAGAGAGTTACAGAGACACTGAGACGCACTGAGACACACTAACAGAGAGGCAGAGAGTTACAGAGACACTGAGACGCACTGAGACACACTAACAGAAAGACAGAGAGTTACAGAGACACTGAGACGCACTGAGACACACTAACAGAAAGACAGAGAGTTACAGAGACACTGAGACGCACTGAGACGCACTAACAGAGAGGCAGAGAGTTACAGAGACACTGAGATGCACTGACACACACTAACAGAAAGACAGAGAGTTACAGAGACACTGAGACGCACTGAGACACACTAACAGAAAGACAGAGAGTTACAGAGACACTGAGACACACTGAGACACACTAACAGAAAGACAGAGAGTTACAGAGACACTGAGACGCACTAACAGAGAGGCAGAGAGTTACAGAGACACTGAGACACACTGAGACACACTAACAGAAAGACAGAGAGTTACAGAGACACTGAGACACACTGAGACACACTAACAGAAAGACAGAGAGTTACAGAGACACTGAGACGCACTGAGACACACTAACAGAAAGACAGAGAGTTACAGAGACACTGAGACGCACTGAGACACACTAACAGAGAGGCAGAGAGTTACAGAGACACTGAGACGCACTGAGACACACTAACAGAAAGACAGAGACAGTTCTGTTCCCCATGCCTAAAAGTTGGCTGTTGTGTTGGGGGCCTTTCTAGGGGACTGACTGACTAACCATCTAAAACCATCTATAACAGGAGTGTCAAACTAATGTTGCCCCACGGGCCGCAATCAGTCTTCACAGAGGTCCTGAGGGCCGGTAATCAGTCTTCACCGAGGTCCCGAGGGCCGCAATCAGTCTTCACCGAGGTCCCGAGGGCCGCAATCAGTCTTCACCGAGGTCCCGAGGGCCGTACTTTATATTTTTATATATTTCCTTGGCGTAAAAAATTGCTAAAAATAGTATCTTTACTGTCTAGAATATGTTTCAATGACTGTTATCAAGCTGGCCAGAGTGAAGAGACTATAAATGACTGTTATCAAGCTGGTCAGAGTGAATAAACTATAGTGAGGGAAAAAAGTTTTTGATCCCCTGCTGATTTTGTACGTTTGCCCACTGACAAAGAAATGATCAGTCTATAATTTTAATGGTAGGTTTATTTGAGCAGTGAGAGACAGAATAACAACAAAAAAATCCAGAAAAACGCATGTCAAAAATGTTATAAATTGATTTGCATTTTAATGAGGGAAATAAGTATTTGACCCCCTCTCAATCAGAAAGATTTCTTGCTCCCAGGTGTCTTTTATACAGGTAACGAGCTGAGATTAGGAGCACACTCTTAAAGGGAGTGCTCCTAATCTCAGTTTGTTACCTGTATAAAAGACACCTGTCCACAGAAGCAATCAATCAATCAGATTCCAAACTCTCCACCATGGCCAAGACAAAAGAGCTCTCCAAGGATGTCAGGGACAAGATTGTAGACCTACACAAGGCTGGAATGGGCTACAAGACCATCGCCAAGCAGCTTGGTGAGAAGGTGACAACAGTTGGTGCGATTATTGGCAAATGGAAGAAACACAAAAGAACTGTCGATCTCCCTCGGCCTGGGGCTCCATGCAATATCTCACCTCGTGGAGTTGCAATGATCATGAGAACGGTGAGGAATAAGCCCAGAACTACACGGGAGGATCTTGTCAATGATCTCAAGGCAGCTGGGACCATAGTCACCAAGAAAACAATTGGTAACACACTATGCCGTGAAGGACTGAAATCCTGCAGCGCCCGCAAGGTCCCCCTGCTCAAGAAAGCACATATACAGGGCCGTCTGAAGTTCGCCAATGAACATCTGAAGGATTCAGAGGAGAACTGGGTGAAAGTGTTGTGGTCAGATGAGACCAAAATCGAGCTCTTTGGCATCAACTCAACTCGCCGTGATTGGAGGAGGAGGAATGCTGCCTATGACCCCAAGAACACCATCCCCACCGTCAAACATGGAGGTGGAAACATTATGCTTTGGGGGTGTTTTTCTGCTAAGGGGACAGGACAACTTCACCGCATCAAAGGGACGATGGACGGGGCCATGTACCATCAAATATTGGGTGAGAACCTCCTTCCCTCAGCCAGGGCATTGAAAATGGGTCGTGAATGGGTATTCCAGCATGACAATGACCCAAAACACATGGCCAAGGCAACAAAGGAGTGGCTCAAGAAGAAGCACATTAAGGTCCTGGAGTGGCCTAGCCAGTCTCCAGACCTTAATACCATAGAAAATCTGTGGAGGGAGCTGAAGGTTCGAGTTGCCAAACGTCAGCCTCGAAACCTTAATGACTTGGAGAAGATCTGCAAAGAGGAGTGGGACAAAATCCCTCCTGAGATGTGTGCAAACCTGGTGGCCAACTACAAGAAACGTCTGACCTCTGTGATTGCCAAAAAGGGTTTTGCCACCAAGTACTAAGTCATGTTTTGCAGAGGGGTCAAATACTTATTTCCCTCATTAAAATGCAAAGCAATTTATAACATTTTTGACATGTGTTTTTCAGGATTTTGTTGTTGTTATTCTGTCTCTCACTGTTCAAATAAACCTACCATTAAAATTATAGACTGATCATGTCTTTGTCAGTGGGCAAACGTACAAAATCAGCAGGGGATTAAATACTTTTTTCCCTCACTGTATAAATGACTGTTATCAAGCTGGACAGAGTGAATAAACTATAAATGACTGTTATCAAGCTGGACAGAGTGAAGAGACTATAAATGACAAGTTGTGGCTGTGTCGAGGCTTGGCCCCTCACTGGCCAATCAGAACGTGCTCCATGGCGAAATATGTGGTTGCTTCAAGTTGTGTATTTACCAGTTATGTATTGCCTTGGAATCAACTCCAATTCCAGTGTTAGTCCGTTATAGTTCGTTAAATGGATTACAGAAACGATATAACAAAATGTAGACCTTTCTTTGCTAAAATAGGTTAACTTGAACCGATTTGCAGTCCACATTGTTCTAAGTAATGGCATTGCTTCAATAGCATTCACACTGATATAGGGGCTAGTCCTACTGTAAATTACATTATGGCTGAGCATGGACATGCCAAACATTGTCAATAAGCAAGATTAAATTAATTATTGATAAGGCCTAATGTGGGCCTGCCTACAATGCAGAGATAAAAAGAGAATGTCAGCTCACTGTTTTACTTCTCTCAAACTTTTAATAATGCTTTGGTGATTAAGATTTATTTCCAAGCGGTCTCAGGAGCCAAACCCTTTATCGACAGTCTCGACTACTTCACGATTGCATTGGGCAGGACAAAAAAAAGCCTTAATTGAGAGGAGGAGAGGCTTTTTTAATAAAATATAACGAAATGGGAAAAAACATTTGTTTTTTATGTTTCTAAATACGAAGTATAAAGGTGCCAAAAGCACATTCCATGCGCATATGGGCAGTGTGCGTCACGGCTAGATAGGCTGTCAAAGATGCCATAACCAACTGCGTTACCGCTAAAACCAGCTTTTGGTTGGTCTTAAATATCCCTATCAGCGCTGCCTGAAATTAGCACTTTGGATCAGGTTTTTTAGGACACACATCAAATATTTCCAACCCGCCCATCTAAGCGCAAGCATGCTGACAGGTAAATTGCCGAACCTGACGTTAGGGCTGGAAAATGCCAGTGCGCCAGTTTTTACATTACGAAATTGCAAACTAACGTGCGTTTGACACTAGCGCCACCTTAACGACAGCCGAAAATAGAGCCCATAGACTCAGGCATCATTCAACAAGATGTCACAATGCTGTCTCAATACTGTCACAAGGCTGTCAGCTGTCTCAATGCTGTCACAATGCTGCCACAATGCTGTCACAATGCTGTCTCAATGCTGTCACAATGCTATCTCAATGCTGTCTCAATGCTGTCACAATGCTGTCACAATGCTGTTTCAAGGCTGTCAGCTGTCACAATGCTGTCACAATGCTGTCTCAATGCTGTCTCAATGCTGTCTCAATGCTGTCACAATGTTGTCACAATGCTGTCACAATGCTATCTCAATGCTGTCTCAATGTTGTCACAATGCTGTCTCAATGCTGTCACAATGCTGTCTCAATGCTGTCTCAATGCTGTCACAATGCTGTCTCAATGCTGTCTCAATGCTATCTCAATGCTGTCACAATGCTGTCACAATGCTGTCACAATGCTGTCTCAATGCTATCTCAATGCTGTATCAATGCTGTCTCAATGCTGTCACAATGCTGTCACAATGCTGTCTCAATGCTGTCTCAATGCTGTCTCAATGCTGTCTCAATGCTGTCACAATGCTGTCACAATGCTGTCACAATGCTGTCTCAATGCTGTCACAATGCTGTCACAATGATGTCACAATGCTGTCTCAATGCTATCTCAATGCTGTCTCAATGCTGATAGGAGCTTATGAGGTTAGCTCACAATACCCATTTAGATGTGTAGATACAAAGTAACGCAGCTGTCGTGCTGATCAAAAAAGACTTTATTACTTCACCAGACAGACAGACAGACAGACAGACAGACAGAAAGAAAGGGGGAAATGGTGCCTCCCGAGTGGAGCAGCGGTCTAAAGCACAGTGTGGCGGTTCGATCCCCGGCTGGGAGTCACATAGGGCGGCGCACAGTTGGCCCAGCGTCATCCGGGTTAGGGGAGGGTTTGGCCGGGGTGGCTTTATTTTGCTCATCGCGCTCTAGCGACTCCTTGTGGCGGGCCGGACGCCTGCAGGCTGACTTCGGTCGTTATTTGAATGGTATTTCTTCCGACACATTGGGCTTCCGGGTTAAGCGAGCGGGTGTGAAGAAGCGCGGATTGGCGGGTCATGTTTCGGAGGACGCATGACTCGACCTTCGCCTCTCCCGAGCCCGTTGGGGAGTTGCAGCGATGAGACAAGATCGTAACTAGAAGGCAAAACTGCTCCAGCTCCTTCAAGTTGGATGGGTTCCGCTGGTGTACAGCAATCTTTAAGTCATACCACATTTTCTCAATTGGATTGAGGTCTGGCTTTGACTAGGCCATTCCAAGATATATAAATGTTTCCCCTTAAACCACTCGAGTGTTGCTTTAGCAGTATGCTTAGGGTCATTGTCCTGCTGGAAGGTGAACCTCCGTCCCAGTCTCAAATCTCTTGAAGACTGAAACAGGTTTCCTTCAAGAATTTACCTGTATTTAGCGCCATCCATCATTCCTTCAATTCTAACCAGTTTCCCAGTCCCTGCCGATGAAAAACATCCCCACAGCATGACGCTGCCACCACCATGCTTCAATGTGGGGATGGTGTTCTCGGGGTGATGAGAGGTGTTGGGTTTGCGCCAGACATAGCGTTCTCCTTGATGGCCAAAAAGCTAAATTTTTGTCTCATTTGACCAGAGTACATTCTTCCATATGTTTGGGGAGTCTCCCACATGGCTTTTGGCGAAAACCAAATGTGTTTGCTTATTTTTTTCTTTAAGCAATGGCTTTTTTCTGGCCACTCTTCCGTAAAACCCAGCTTTGTGGAGTGTACAGCTTAAAGTGGTCCTATGGACAGATACTCCAATCTCCGCTGTGGAGCTTTGCAGCTCCTTCACGGTTATCTTTGGTCTCTTTGTTGCCTCTCTGATTAATGCCGTCCTTGCCTGGTCCGCAAGTTTTGGTGGGCGGCCCTCTCTTGGCAGGTTTGTTGTGGTGCCATATTCTTTCCATTTTTTAATAATGGATTTAAATGGTGCTCCATGGGATGTTCAAAGTTTCAGATATTTTTTTATAACCCAACCCTGATCTGTACTTCTCCACAACTTTGTCCCTGACCTGTTTGGAGAGCTCCTTGGTCTTCATGGTGCCGCTTGCTTGGTGGTGCCCCTTGCTTAGTGGTGTTGCAGACTCTGGGGCCTTTCAGAACAGATGTGTATATATACTGAGATCATGTGACAGATCATGTGACACTTAGATTGCACACTGCTGTACTTTATTTAACTAACTATGTGACTTCTGAAGGTAATTGGTTGCACCAGATCTTATTTAGGGGCTTCATAGCAAAGGGGGAGAATACATACGCACGCACCACTTTTCCGTTATTTATTTTTTAGAATCTTTTGAATTCATTTCACTTTACCAATTTGGACTATTTTGTGTATGTCCATTACATGAAATCCAAATAAAAATCCATTTAAATTACAGGTTGTAATGCAACAAAATAGGAAAAACGCCAAGGGGGATGAATACTTTTGCAATACTTCCATACTGAGTTGTCATAAATTACAATCCAAAGAAATATGCTTGAAATGTTGATTTATTTCTTTGTGACAATAATGGCCGCAAGTGTTCAGATAAGCATCAGATTTCCTTTAATATTGGTTAGCGGTGGAATTATAATAATAATAATAATAATAATAATAATAATAATAATAATAATCCAGGCTCTGTCCCTGCCGGCCGCGACCGGGAGACCCATGGGGCGGCGCGCAATTGGCCCAGTGTCGTCCAGGGTAGGGGAGGGAATGGCCGGCAGGGATGTAGCTCAGTTGATAGAGCATGGCGTTTGCAACGCCAGGGTTGTGGGTTCGATTCCCACGGGGGGTATGAAAAAAATAAATAATAATAATAATAATGTAAGTCGCTCTGGATAAGAGCGTCTGCTAAAAAAATAAAAATAAAATAATAATAATAATAATAATAAATGCAATTTAGCAGATGCTTTTATCCAAAGCCACTTACGGTCATGTGTACATTTCACGTACTGGTGGTCCCGGGAATCGAACCCACTATCCTGGCATTGCCAACTGAGCTACAGAGGACCATATATCGGTAAAAGGGCAGTATCGGCCAATAATATTGGTGAAAGGATATATAGGTCAGACTCTAGATAAAATAGGTGACTTTGACATCCCAATCCTATACTGTTAACAACTAATATACAACGGCTGTAAGCCAATCAGCATTCAGGGCTTGAACCACCCAGTTTATAATAACTAATATACCATGTTGTCTGACTGGTTCGTAGAGGTTTATTACAGTGTTATATTACGAACAGGTGTCTGTGCTTGTTCATGCTCCCCCTATGGCCTGAGCTCAAACAGACCAAAGAGACAGAAAAAGACAAGCACGATCAATAATATATACTGTAGAGGAGGGTTCAGGAGAACTCTGACGCGTTACGACGTCACAGGGGGAAACCAGGGTATCGTAGGGGGCACTGAATATCTCCATGACATTAAAATACCTTTATTATTAAGTAATATTCAGGAGAACAGGGCAGAGGAGAGGAGACCCATGGGTAGTATTTATCAAGAGGACCTCTGTATCCTACTCCATATCTACATCACCTCTGGTAGTGTCATCACATCTGCATCTCTGCAGATATAAAACATAACGCCCCAATGAGATCTGTACATCTCAACGACCTCACGACCTGTCACCCTGTCTCCTGTCTCACCCTGTCTCCTGTCTCACCCTGTCTCCCGTCTCACCCTGTCTCCCGTCTCACCCTGTCTCCTGTCTCACCCTGTCTCCTGTCTCACCCTGTCTCCTGTCTCACCCTGTCTCCTGTCTCACCCTGTCTCCTGTCTCACCCTGTCTCCTGTCTCACCCTGTCTCCTGTCTGACCCTGTCAGAGTCTCCCGTCTCACCCTGTCAGAGTACAGCATTACTCTGTCTCCTGTCTCCTGTCTCAGACAGACACTTAGCTTCGTATAGCTATCAGGAGGACGCAGCCTAGACTGGCTAGCTAGCCTGTAGAGGAGTCCCTATAGCCGCCATTATCTGCTGTTAAAGCAGAGTGTAGGTTTAGCTGCTGCCCTGTAAATGGGAGACCATGATGATGATGATGATGATGAGTAGAAGCTGTGTCATAGTTTGGTGTCTGCCTGTCTGCCTGTCTGCCTGCCTGTCTGTCTGCCTGCCTGCCTGCCAGCCAGCCAGCCAGCCAGCCAGCCAGCCAGCCAGCCAGCCAGCCTGCCAGCCAGCCAGCCAGCCAGCCAGCCAGCCTGCCAGCCAGCCAGCTAGCCAGCCAGCCAGCCAGCCAGCCAGCCAGCCAGCCTGCCAGCCTGCCAGCCAGCCAGCCAGCCAGCCAGCCTGCCAGCCAGCCAGCCAGCCAGCCAGCCAGCCTGCCAGCCAGCCAGCCTGCCAGCCAGCCAGCCAGCCAGCCTGCCAGCCAGCCAGCCAGCCAGCCAGCCAGCCAGCCAGCCAGCCATAGTAGAGTAGTGCTGTGTGTGAATTATGTGGCTGGGTGAGTTTGAAGGGTTGATCACTGCTTCATTCTGTAGCAGCAGTTTCTTTTTATAGTTTGCCACCATAAGAGAGCACAGTCTGGAGGGGGAGGGGGAGGGAGAGAGGGAGAGGGAGAGGGAGAGGGAGAGGGAGAGAGAGAGAGAGAGAGAGAGAGAGAGAGAGAGAGAGAGAGCGAGAGAGAGAGAGGAGGAGGATGAAGAGAGTTTGTGTCGTGTCCTACTTGCCCGCATCTATTGGGAGTGAGTGAGTGAGTGAGTGAGTGAGTGAGTGAGTGAGTGAGTGAGTGAGTGAGTGAGTGAGTGAGTGAGTGAGTGAGTTAGTGAGTGATTGAGTGAGTGTGTGTGTGATTGAGGACCAAGGTAATGAAAGTATGTTTGAGTGGATCGTCAGCCAAAACACACACACACACATACAAACAGCTAGACTACACACAGCACCTGTTGGTCCTATATGAATGGCAGGGTGAACCACCGCCACAGCTTTACACAATAGACAGGAGGTGTGGTCTGACTCTGGTCTGTCTGACCTCTGACCCCCTAGTCTCTCTCTAGTCTCCTGTAACCGAGACCCACCTACTGTCTGGTCTATTCACTCTATGCCAAACGATTAGGCTACTGTGTGTAAACAAACAAAGCCCTGGTGTGTGTGTGTGTGTGTGTGTGTGTGTGTGTGTGTGTGTGTGTGTGTGCAACTTCCATAATGAACATTTGAATCCATCCAAAAGTACCCATGAGCACCAACATGTGAAGTTCATAGGAGCATGTCAAATTAGGTGTCAAATGAAAGCTAAGAGTCTATATTTTGGCTCTCTCACATTGGCGTGAGGGAGGGTGAGAGACAGGGTTGGGGTGGGTGAGAGGCAGGGTTGGGGTGAGGGAGGGTGAAAGGCAGGGTTGGGGTGAGGGAGGGTGAGAGGCAGGGTTGGGGTGAGGGAGGGTGAGAGACAGGGTTGGGGTGAGGGAGCATGAAAGGCAGGGTTGGGGTGAGGATTTTATGTAATCTATCACAAGACATCTTGTGGCCCTTTTGGGTACTTCAGAGTTTACAGGCGTCTGTAATTATCTCTGGCCCTCTGTGTGACCTTACCACATGTCAAATATATGAAATAATAAAATAAGATTATTTAAAAAAAGAATAGCATGACAAAGCTGTGTAAAACATTATCCTAAATATAAACCATCTACTTAGTGAATACCATTGGTGTTTAATATGAGGGGTTCAGCATGACATATACGTTATTTGTATTTTATTTTACCATGTCAGTATGTATTTGTTGTCAGTGTTTTGGAGTCAAACTGGTGGAAGTTGTGAAAAAAAGCCAAAAATAGTTGGAATATTCCAGTAACTTTGGTTAACTAGTGGTATCTCTGCAACCCTACTCCTAACTCTCTGCTAGTCATCACATGGAGGGAATGTGAGAGTGACAGCTGCAAACGCCCAAAATAGAGGGAGAGACGAGTGGGGGAAGGCCCAGAAAGCAAGGAGGAAGACAGGAGGAGAGATGGAAATAGAGTGAGAGACGAGTGGGGGAAGGCCCAGAAAGCAAGGAGGAAGACAGGAGGAGAGATGGAAATAGAGGGAGAAAAGGGCATTGAAGTGAAATAATACTCAGGAAGAAAGTTTTAGGAAAATGAGAGGGGGTTAGGAGAGGCAGGGTTAGGGTTAGGAGAGGCAGGGTGAGGGAGAGGCAGGGTGAGGGTTAGGAGAGGCAGGGTGAGGGAGAGGCAGGGTGAGGGTTAGGAGAGGCAGGGTGAGGGAGAGGCAGGGTTAGGGTTAGGAGAGGCAGGGTGGAGGGAGAGGCAGGGTGAGGGTTAGGAGAGGCAGGGTGAGGGAGAGCAGGTGAGGGTTAGGAGAGCAGGTGAGGGTAGAAGGCAGGGTGAGGTGGAGAGGCAGGGTGAGGGAGAGGCAGGGTGAGGGAGAAGCAGGGAGAGGAGAGGCAGGATTAGGGTGGAGAGGCAGGTTGGGTAAGGGAGAGCAGGGTGGGTGAGGGAGAGAGGGTTAGGGTAAGGGAGAGGCAGGGTTAGGGTAGGAGAGGCAGGTGAGGGTAAGAGGCAGGGTGAGGGTGAGGCAGGGTAGGGTAGGGATGAGGCAGGGTGAGGTAGGAGAGGCAGGTGAGGGTTAGGAGAGGCGGGTGAGGAGGTAGACAGAGGTAGGGTAGGAGAAGGCAGGGTGAGGGGTAGGAGAGGCAGGGTTAGGGTTAGGAGAGGCAGGGTGAGGGAGAGGCAGGGTGAGGGTTAGGAGAGGCAGGGTGAGGGTTAGGAGAGGCAGGGTGAGGGTAGGGGAGGCAGGGTGAGGGGGTTTGGAGAAGAGGCAGGTTAGGTTAGGAGAGGCAGGGTGAGGGTTAGGAGAGGCAGGGTGAGGGTTGGAGAGGCAGGGTGATGTGGAGAGGCAGGGTGAGGGTTAGGAGAGGCAGGGTGAGGGTTAGGAGAGGCAGGGTGAGGGAGAGGGAGAGGCAGGGTTAGGGTTAGGGTGAGGCAGGGTGAGGGTTAGGTGAGGCATGGTGAGGGTTAGGAGAGGCAGGGTGAGGGGTTAGCAGAGGCAGGGTGAGGGAGAGGCAGGGTGAGGGGTTAGGAGAGGCAGGGTTTAGGGTTAGGAGAGGGCAGGGGGGAGGGAGAGGCAGGGTGAGGGTTAGGAGAGGCAGGGTGAGGGTTAGGAGAGGCAGGGTGAGGGGGGTGAGGGCAGAGTCAGGGTGAGGGAGGAGGCAGGGTGAGGGGTTAGGAGAGAGGGAGGGTGGAGGGGTTTGGAGAGGCAGGGTAGGTGTTAAGGGAGAGGCAGGGTGAGGGTTAGGAAGGGCAGGGTGAGGGTTAGGAGAGGCAGGGTGATAGGGTTAGGAGAGGCAGGGTGAGGGTTAGGAGAGGCAGGGTGATGGCGGTGGAGGGGGAGGCAGGTGAGGGTTAGGAGAGGCAGGGTGATGGTAGGAGAGGCAGGGTGATGGTGTTAGGAGAGGCCAGGGTGATGGTTAGGAGAGGCAGGGTGAGGGTTAGGAGAGGCAGGGTTGAGGTTGGAAGAGGCAGGGTGAGGTAGGAGAGGCAGGGTGAGGTTAGGAGAGGCATAGGGGTGGAGTGGTTAGGAGAGGCAGGGTGAGGGTTATGAGAGGCAGGGTGAGGGGAGTGAGGGGAGAGGCAGGGTGAGGGTTAGGAGAGGCAGGGTGAGGGTTAGGAGAGGCAGGGTGAGGGTTAGGAGAGGCAGGGTGAGGTGAGGGGTATTTAGGAGAGGCAGGGTGAGGGTGAGGGTTAGGAGAGGCAGGGGAGGGTTAGGAGAGGCAGGTGAGGGTGAGGGTTAGGAGAGGCAGGGTTAGGAGAAGGCAGGGTGATGGGTTAGGAGAGGCAGGGTGGGGTTTAGGAGAGGCAAGGGTGGGGGGAAGAGGGCAGGGTGAGGGTGAGAGGCAGGGTGAGGGAGAGGGCAGGGCAGGGTTGAGTGGAGGAAGAGGCAGGGTGAGGGAGAGAGCAGGGTTAGGGTTAGGGAGAGGCAGGGTGAGGGGAGAGGCAGTGTGAGGAAGAGGCAGGGTGGAGGGAGGGTTAGGAGGGGCAGGGTGGGTTAGGAGGAGGGGGGGAGAGGGCAGGGTGAGGGAGAGGAGAGGCAGGGTAGGGTGAGGGAGAGGCAGGGTGAGGGAGAGGGTAGAGGGAGGCGTGAGGGAGAGGGACAGGAGGGTGAGGGAGAGGGGAGAGGCAGGGTGAGGGAGAGGAGAGGAGGGTCAGGGTGAGGGAGAGGCAGGTGGGTGAGAGCGGGTGAGGGACAGGCAGGGTTAGTGTGAGGAAGAGGCAGGGTGAGGGAGAGGCAGGGTTAGGGTGAGGGAGAGGCAGGGTGAGGGAGAGGAGAGGCAGGGTTAGGGTGAGGGAGAGGCAGGGTGAGGGAGAGGGAGAGGCAGGGTGAGGGAGAGGAGAGGCAGGGTCAGGGTGAGGGAGAGGCAGGGTTAGGGTGAGGGAGAGGCAGGGTTAGGGTGAGGGAGAAGCAGGGTGAGGGAGACGGACAGGCAGGGTTGGGGTGTTTCATCAGCCTGATCACTAGAATTACACTTCAATTTTTGATGTTTGAAAAGGTCCTGAGAACGTCGATATATGCCTTCCTCTGTGCTCACAATTATAATTTTTTTAAGCCCAGCACCCAGTGCGAACTTGTGATGCTCGGAGCAGGAGCACGCTGCTCAGACCACTGCACCACCACAGTTCACAATGCTCTTGCAAGCCGTGAGAATACGTGATGGTAATAGCACGTCGTTTTTAATTATTTTATTTTAAGCCTTCCCCAAACCATAGCCCTAACCTTAACCACTCTGAATTAATACCTAAATTGTTCACCTTTTGAGTTGTTTCTGTTTTAAACCCTGTAACCACATGGAATGAATGCGTAAAATATAGACGTTCATCCATAATACGTCGAATTTCAATGGGAAAATATGAGATCTTGTTGGTGTGGGAGGGAGGGTGAGAGGCAGGGTTGGTGTGAGGGAGGGTGGGGGAGGGTTGGTGTGAGGGAGGATGAGGGAGGGTTGGGGTGAGGGAAGGTGAGAGGCAGGGTAGGGGTGAGGGAGGGTGAGAAGGGCAGGGTTGGTGTTTTCAATTCAGTCAATGCAGGAAGTGTGTCATCTGGAGTGTGTGCAGTTTGTTTAGCAGTTTATCAGTATCAGTAGGAGGTTTGCAGTTCATCACTATCAGCAGAAGGCAGACAAAAGCTTCATATTCAAAGAGTATTCTCCCCTGCCCCTTTAAGGACCCATATTGACCATTCCTCTCCTCCACCCACCTCATCTCTCCCGTCCCTCTCTCCGTCTCTGTGAGCAGGCTTCTAATCGATGGTCTGGACACGGGGTGACCTACATCAGTAGGCTCTGGTCAGGGCAGAAGGCCAAACCAAGTCCTGGATCTGCTGTTTGTTGATATTTTGGAGCTGCTTTTTGAAGTTTTCAAACCTCTAGGTACATACAGCCGATAAAAGGCTGCTGCCCTCTACTTCTCCTGGTCAGCTAATTCATATTCAACATCACAGTTTAAACCAGGGTTTCCCAAACCCTCTCCTCGGGGCCCCCCCAGACATTTCACCTTTTTGTTTTAACCCTACACCTTTGACTAATTTAACCAGGTGTGCCAGTTTAGGGTTAAAACAAAAATGTGAAACCCTGTTTTTAAACTGCATTAAATGGTTGTGGGAGAGAGAGTATACTTGACAGCAAAAATATGATTTTCCCCTCCCTGTAGATAAGTGTCTAAGCACTGTGTCGTTGTGGTAAACATGAACCTGTTTTATCGCTGTCGGTCTGTGTGTGTGTGTCTGTGTGTGTGTGTGTGAGTGTGTGTGTGTGAGTGTGTGTGTGTAGATGATATCTTGAAAATGCTGAGCAGCTAGCAGGTCGAGTAGTGCTGCAGGGTGTGTGTGTACTGACCTCTATGGGTTGGAGCTGTCATCTGATCATGCAGGCTGGGCTGGGCTGTCTCAGTGTCTCTGAGTCGGTCTGCTTTTAGACGTCCAGAGCAGGTTTCCAGCCCCATATCAGGGGACGATCACTCCCCCCAACATACACTACCACCTCACTCACATAGACACACAACATGGAGGCTCCCCCAACATACACTACCACCTCACTCACATAGACACACAACATGGGAGGCCTAGTTCAGCCTAGTTCACCACCATCTTCCAGCTCAATTCTGCCCAGTTCAGCTCAGTTCAGCCTCTGTTTTTACGCTGTCATTGTCTTTTGTCACAGACAAAAGGTTCAACTAGAATTAGTAGGAGGAGCATTCAGTCTTCACTCCAGGCTTTACTGTAAAAGGCTTGTTTTGCTTCTCTGTGATCCAGTCGGTCTCTGTTCTAATTGATACACAATGAGTTATGAGTTAGACCAGACGACTAGCAGGAACATAGCATAACTGATGTACTATTATCCTGGAGGAGAGAAGGAAGGTTGATGTTGTACTATTATCCTGGAGGAGAGAAGGAAGGTTGATGTTGTACTATAGTCCTGGAGGAGAGAAGGAAGGTTGATGTTGTACATAGTCCTGGAGGAGAGAAGGAAGGTTGATGTTGTACTATAGTCCTGGGAGAGAGACGGGAGTTTTTTTTTTTTGGAAAAAGGTTTGATGTTGTAACTATAGTCCTGGAGGAGAGAAGGAAGGTTGATGTTGTACTGTAGTCATGGAGGAGAGAAGGAGGTTGATGTTGTACTGTAGTCCTAGGAGAGAAGGAAGGTTGATGTTTTTACTGTATCCCTGGAGGAGAGAATGAAGGTTGATGTTGTACTGTAGTCCTTTGGGAGAGAAGGAAGGTTGATGTTGTACTGTAGTCCTGGAGGAGAGAAGGGAAAGGGTTTATGTTTGTACTGTAGTCCCTGGGGGAGAAAGGAAGGTTGATGTTGTACTGTAGTCCTGGAGGAGAGAAAGGAAAGGGTTTATGTTTGTACTGTAGTCCTGGAGGGGAAAAAGGAAGGTTGATGTTGTACTGTAGTCCTGGAGGAGAGAAGGAAGGTTGATGTTGTACTGTAGTCCTGGAGGAGAGAAGGAAGGTTGATGTTGTACTGTAGTCCTGGAGGAGAGAAGGAAGGTTGATGTTGTACTATAGTCATGGAGGAGAGAAAGGGAAAGGGTTTATGTTTGTACTATAGTCCTGGGGGGAAGAAGGAAGGGTTTAAAGTTGTTTCTATATTTCCCTGGAGGAGAGAAGGGAAAGGGTTTATGTTTACTATAGTCCTGGAGGAGAGAAGGAAGGTTGATGTTGTACTATAGTCATGGAGGAGAGAAGGAAGGTTGATGTTGTACTGTAGTCCTGGAGGAGAGAAGGAAGGTTGATGTTGTACTATAGTCATGGAGGAGAGAAGGAAGGTTGATGTTGTACTGTAGTCCTGGAGGAGAGAAGGAAGGTTGATGTTGTACTGTAGTCCTGGAGGAGAGAAGGAAGGTTGCTCTACTTTCTTCAGAGCTGAAGGTGAGAGGACAGGACAGAGTAG
>LR778258.1:40930820-40943320 GCA_902810595.1 Coregonus sp. 'balchen'
TGGAAACAGAGCCCCTTGTGTGTTTTACTGGTTGAGTGTTTTTTTTTCCAATTTCAATTTTTTCTGAAATCGAGACTGAAAAATACAAAAAAAAAAGGAAATATTTTGAAGATTTTCCCTATAATCCAGACTTTTTCTTCTGCCCCAGGCGGTTTGGCAGTGCAGGGGTTTTGGCTGGATCTGGGGTTTTACTGATTTTTTTGTTTTCCTCCACAGGCGGGCTGCAGTGCAGGGGTTTTTTGGCTAGGATCGCTGGTTTTTTACTGGGGGGTTTCTCTCCCCCCTCTTGTTTTGACGGTGCCCAGGGGGTGCTGCATGCCTGCGTCTGTCCTGAAAAAACAGATCAACTGTCTGGCCGGGGGGGGCTTCGGAAACCGACTATGTTACCTGGAGACCACATCCAACGCTCAGGTACGAAAACCCCCCCCAAAAAATACCTCTCACATCCCCTCACAAAAACAATCCGTCACCACCCTCAAAAAAAAATAACCATCTGACACCTCCCACAAAAAAACCATTTAAATCCTCAAAAAAAAAAATACATCTAAATGCCTCACCACAAAAAACCATCCACTCCCTCCCAAAAAAAAACCATCCCATGTTTCCCCAAAAAAAAAACCCCATCTCACATCCCTCACAAAAAAAAAAAACGTCATTCCCCACATAAAAATCCCCATCTTCAATCTCACGCAAAAAAAAAACCCTCACATCCTCCCCCCAAATAATACCATCTCAAATGCCTTGCGCAAAATAAATACTATATCACATGCCTCACAAAAAAATACAATCTCATATGCCTCACGCAAAAAATACCATCTCCATCCCCTCCCCAAAAAAAAAAATACCATATCACATGCTTCACAGAAAAATACAATCTCATATGCCTCACGCAAAAAAATACCATCTCACATATCCTTACACAAAATAAATACCATCTAATATGCCTTACGCAAAATAAATACCATCTCACATGCCTCACAAAAAAGAAAACATCCCCTCCCTACAAAATAATCCCTTTTACATCCTCCGCACAATAAATACCTTTTTAGTCCTTATGCTAAATAAATACATCTCACATGCCTCATGCAAAAAAAATCCCATCTCACATCTTATGCAAAAAAAACCATTTCACGCTTCAGGGCAAAAAAATACCATCTCACATGCTTCATGCAAAAAAATACCATCTCAAATGCCTCACAAAAAAGAAAACATGTACATGCCTCACATAAAAAATACAATCTCTCACATCTCACGCAAAAAATACCATCTCATATGCCTCACACAAAAAAAATACCATCTCACATGCCCCACGCAAAAAAATACCATATCACATACCTCACGCACAATAAATACAATCTCACATGCCTTATGCAAAATAAATACCATCTCACATGCCTCACAAAAGTAATACCATCTCACATGCTTCACTCAAAAAAAATACCATATCATGCCTCACGCAAAAAGAATACCATCTGACATACCTCACGCACAATAAATACCATTTCACATGCCTTATGCTAAATAAATACATCTCACATGCCTCACGCAAAAAAATACCATCTCAAATGCCTCACGCAAAATAAAATACCATCTGACATGCCTCATGCTAAAAAATACCATCTCACATGCCTCACGCACAATTAATACCATCTCACATGCCTCACAAAAAAGAATAGCATCTCACATGCTTCACGCAAATAAAATACCATCTCATGCCTCACGCAAAAAAATACAATTTCAGATGCCTCATGCTAAAATAAATACCATCGCACATGCCTCATGCAAAAAAAATACCATCTCACATGCCCCACTCAAATAAATACCTCTCATGCTCCGCACAAAAAAACCATTCAAAGCTTCAAAAAAACAAATCCATCTCACAGCTTCAGCAAAAAAATAATCTCACACCCTACAAAAAAAATTTATCCCATCTCACATGCCCATGCAAAAAATACCATCATATGCCTCACAAAAAGAAAAAAAATATCATAAAAAAAAAAAGAACATAAAGAGACTGTGAAGTAAAAATCGAAGGTATTTTCAATCGTTGTATTTCCAAAATCTCAACCACTTACTTAGGAGTCGAAAAAAGATACCAACATTTTTTTATAGGGACATTGAAAAAAAATGATGAAGTTTTAAATTTTAAAAAAAGTTAGTTAAAAGGGGTTTTAAACTTTTTACCTTGGCCCCCCCCAGAACTGTCCCCCAGATTTGGGCCCTTGCGCCTTCATCCTGGAACAGTCCCTGTCAGTCCGTGCACTGCAGGAGATGCGGCTACACGTGGACATGAGTGAGGTGGGGGTCCAACACAGAGGGAGAGAGGGTTGGTATCAGATAGAAGCCCCAGATGGAGGGAGGGAGGGAGGGGGGGAGGGATGGAGGGAGGGAGGGGAGAGGGGAGGGGAGGGAGGAGGGAGGGGGGTTGGTATCCAGATAGAATCCCACATGGAGGGAGGGAGGGGGGGGGGGAGGGAGAGAGGGATGGAGGGAGGGAGGGAGGGAGGGAGGAGGGAGGGAGGGTTGGTATCCAGATAGAAGTCCCACATGGAGGGAGGGAGGGAGGGAGGGGGGGAGGGAGGGAAAGGGAGGGGGGGGGGGGGGAGAGAGGGAGGGAGGGAGGGAGGGAGGGAGGGAGGGTTGGATCCAGATAGAAGTCCACGGAGGGAGGGAGGGAGGGGGGGGAGGGAGGGAGAGGGGATGGAGGGAGGGAGGGAGGGAGGGTTGGTATCCAGATAGAAGTCCACATGGAGGGAGGGAGGAGGGAGGGAGGGGAGGGGGGAGGGAGGGAGGGGGGAGGGAGAGGGGGAGAGGGGGGATGGAGGGGGAGGGAGGATGGGGAGGGAGGGTTTTGGTATTCCCAGATAGAAGTACATGGGGGGAGGGAGGGAGGGGAGGAGGAAGGGAGGGATGGACGGGAGGGAGGGAGGGGGGATGGAGGACACTGGGAGCTTAGATGCGAGGACGTGATAAAGTCTGTGTTTTCGGTTTTTGTTTCTTAATAATGCCTTATTTCTATGTTTTTTTAGCTACCCACCTGTTTCCCTCCATAATGCCCCACCCCTCCCAAAACCGACATACGGGCCCCCCCAACAGAACAGTACAGCTCCACCCACAGCAACAGTACAGCCTCACCCACAGAAACAGTACGCCTCCACCCACAGAAAAAGTATTTGCCTCCACCCCAGAAAAAGACTGCCTCCACCCACAGAACAGTACTCCCTCCACCCACAGAAACGTACTGCCTCCACCACAGAACAGATGCCCCACGATACTCCCCACCCAAAAGAACAGTACAGCTTCACCACAGAACAGAAATGCCTCACCCACAGAACAGTACTGCCTCCACCCACAGAACGGTACTGCCTCCACACACAGAACAGTACAGCCTCCACACACAGAACAGTACAGCCTCCACCCACAGAACAGTACTGCCTCCACCCACAGAACAGTACTGCCTCCACCCACAGAACAGTACTGCCTCCAAACCCACAGAACAGTACAGCCTCCACCCACAGAACAGTACTGCCTCCACCCACAGAACAGTACTGCCTCCACCCACAAAAACAGTACTCCCTTTCCAAACCCATAGAAAAATAAAAAGCCTCCCCCACAGAACAGTATGCCCCCAACACAGAAACGGAAACTGCACACCCAACACAAAAACGGTTACATCCTCCACCCACAGAACGGTACAGCCACCTCAAGAAAATAATCGTCTCTGATGCTGAGAACGACAATGCTATGTACTTTGATATTTTCCACCATCAACACATAGTTCACACAATCACACATCATGACACCGCTTTCCTTTCCGCTGTCTTTCAGAAGGTCAAACTGAATGGTTTATTGAACGCTTGTACATGTATACTGTAGATACTAGACACTGAAGTATCGTACACTCAGAAAAAAAGGGTCCCCAAAAGGGGGGCTTCGGGTTGTCCCCAGGGGAACCTTAAGGTTTAGATATCCTTCCCTTTTTTTTAAAAGGGTTGGTTATGCCATCCCCCACACCAGAAACAGCCCAACCCCAAACCAACCGGAAAAGGCTTAAAACCAGAAAGATTAAAAAATTGTTAATAATGTTTGTTATGTCTTTTTCCACCCCCAAACCCCCCCCCCCCCCCCCCCCCCCCCCCCCCCCCCCCCCCCACCCCCCCCCTCCCTTCCCCCCAGGCCCAACAGCATGGGCAAATGGTTAGTCTTGCCCCACGTCATTGGTCATGAACAAAAACACACACCCCCCCCCCCCCCCCCCCCAAAAAAAAAAAAAAAAACCCCCCCCCCCCCAAAACCCCCCCCCCAAAAAAAACCCCCCCCCCCCAAAAACCAAAAAAAAAAAACCCCAAACCCCCCAAAAAAAAAAAAAAAAACCCCAAAAAAAAAAAAAAAAAAAAAAAAAAAAAAAAAAAAAAAAAAAAAAAAAAAAAAAAAAAAAAAAAAAAAAAAAAAAAAAAAAACCCCCCCCCCCCCCAACAACAGAGACAAAGATTTTAAAAAAAAAAATTTCAACAACAGTTACGTTACATGACAATAAACACAAAAACCCCACCTCCCCCCCCCCAACCCCCACCCCCCCCCCCCACCCCCCCCCCCCCCCCCTCCCCCTACCCACCCACCTCCTCCCCCCCCCCTCACCTCCTCTCCCACCCTTAGAGCATATTCTCAGCCCACAGGATGTCCTAGTGAACAAATGAAATAGTGCTGTACCACTGTCACGCCCTGACTCATGGGACTCTAGTATGTTGAGTCAGGGTGTGGATATTCTATCTTGTATTTTCTATGTTTGCATTCTATGTTGTGTGTTTCTATGTTTTGGCCGGGTGTGATTCCCAATCAGAGGCAGCTGTCGCTCGTTGTCTCTGATTGGGGATCATACTTAGGCAGCCTGTTGGCAATCACTAGTTGTGGGATCTTTGTTCCGTGTGTAGGCTTGTTTTGTGTTTAGCCTGAGGACTTCACGTTTCGTTGGTTTGTTGTTTTGTTCGTGTGTTTATCGGTGAAATAAACCATGTATGCATTTCACGCTGCGCCTTGGTCTGACCCGCCCTTCAACGGGGAGCGAGACAGAAGATCCCACCAAACACGGACCAAGCAGCGTGCCCAGGAGCAGCAGACACCCTGGACACAGGTAGTGGAGCAGAGATCATGGACTTGGGGGGAGATAAGAGAGGATCTGGCCAAGCAGATGGAGGCCCTGAAAGGGATGAGGGTGGAGAAGGAGAGAGTAGCCAGTAGAGGACCCTGGGTGAAGGAGGAAGCCCAGGCAGGAGAGGAGAAACGGCGACCCAAGAGGACGCGGTCACGACGAAAGCCTGAGAAGCAGCCCCAATAATTTTTTTTGGGGGGGGCACACGGGGTGGTTGGCGGAGCCTGGGTTCAGAGCAGAGCCAACTCCCTGTACTCACGCTAGGAAGCGTGTGACCGTGCAGGCTCCGTGTTATGCGGAGCTACGCACTGTGTCGCCAGTGCGCCGGCACAGTCCAGAGCGTCCTGTGCTAGCACCACGCACTTGCCGTGCAAAAGTGGGCATCCAGCCAGGACGGGTTGTGCCAGCTCTCCGCTCCAGACCTCCAGTCCGCCTCCACAGTCCGGTACGGCCTGTGCCTGCTCCACGCACCAGACCAGTGGTGTGTGTTCCCAGTCCGGCCCGGCCCGTTCCTGTTCCTCGCACCAGGCCAGTGGTGAGTGTTCCTAGTCCGGTCCGGCCCGTGCCTGCTCCCCGCACCAATCCAGTGGTGCGTGTCGCCAGTCCAGCCCGTTCCTGCTCCTCGCACCAAGCCAGTGGTGCGTGTTCCCAGTCCGGTCCGGCCCGTGCCTGCTCCCCGCACCAAGCCAGTGGTGCGTGTCGCCAGTCCGGCCCGGCCCGTTCCTGCTCCTCGCACCAGACCAATGGTGCGTGTGTCCAGTCCGGCACGGCCCGTGCCTGTTCCACCGGTGCCTGGTCCGGCACCAGTCAGCTGCTCCACTCCGGAGCCAGAGCAGTCCACTCCACCGGTGCCCAGTCCAGCTCCGGTCAGCAGCTCCACTCCGGAGCCAGAGCAGTCCGCTCCACCGGTGCCCAGTCCAACTCCGGTCAGCGGCTCCAGTCCGGAGCCAGAGCAGTCCGCTCCACCGGTGCCCAGTCCAGCTCCGGTCAGCGGCTCCAGTCCGGAGCCTGAGTAGTCCGCTCCACCGGTGCCCGGTCCAGCTCCGGTCAGCGGCTCCAGTCCAGACCCAGATGTCAGCCCCTCTCCAGGTTCGGGGTCTCCCACACCAGGGTCCAGACAGGGCTTGGAGTATCGTGGGAGGAAGGAGAGGGGAAGCAGCGCGCCGAGGTCCAGACCAGACCAGGGGCGCAACAGGGAGGCGGAGAGTGAGAGGTCGTCACGCCCGGAGCCGGATCCGCCTCCGAGGCGGAATGCCCACCCGGCCCCTACCCTGTTATGTAAAGTTTGTGCGGTCGGAGTCTGCACCTTTTGGGGGGGGGGGGGTACTGTCACGCCCTGACTCATGGGACTCTTGTATGTTGAGTCAGGGTGTGGATATTCTATCTTGTATTTTCTATGTTTGCATTCTATGTTGTGTATTTCTATGTTTGGCCGGGTGTGATTCCCAATCAGAGGCAGCTGTTGCTCGTTGTCTCTGAATGGGGACCATACTTAGGCAGCCTGTTGGCAATCACTAGTTGTGGGATCTTGTTCCGTGTGTAGGCTTGTTTTGTGTTTAGCCTGAGGACTTCACGTTTCGTTGGTTTGTTGTTTTGTTTGTGTGTTTATCGGTGAAATAAACCATGTATGCATTTCACGCTGCGCCTTGGTCTGACCCGTCCTTCAACGACCGTGACAACCATTCACATCCCAGTCCTTTCTCCAGCCCTACCCCAACCCTTCCCTTACCCCTCTGAAACAGTGTGTTGTCAGTACACCTGTCTCCCCCTGTCTAGTATTGTCATGAGTCATGACTGAAATCTCCAGCTGGTTCTCTCTGTTTCGAGGCATGGTGAGGAAAGCCCCCTGGCCATAAGGCATGGTGAGGAAAGCCCCCTGGCCAGGAAAGCCCCCTGGCCATAAGGCATGGTGAGGAAAGCCCCCTGGCCAGGAAAGCCCCCTGGCCATAAGGTATGGTGAGGAAAGCCCCCTGGCCATAAGGCATGGTGAGGAAAGCCCCCTGGCCAGGAAAGCCCCCTGGCCATAAGGCATGGTGAGGAAAGCCCCCTGGCCATAAGGACAGTCTTCCATTCCTCTGTTCCATTTCATGAAGCACTATTATCACTTCCTTCCACTCCTATCATAGAGAAAGTCGTGGACACACACACATTAGAGACCCCTTTAATGAAGTGTACATTAGAGATCTTAGAGACCTCTGTGGCAGTTAGTTAGCTAGAGCTGGGCTTTACCTCTACACTAGGGCTGCAGAGACTCCTGTGGCTTTGGGCCTTTCCAGACAGAACCGTGTTAGTTAGTTAGCTAGTTGTAGCTGATGCCTTTCCAGACAGAACCGTGTTAGTTAGTTAGCTAGTTGTAGCTGATGCCTTTCCAGACAGAACCGTGTTAGTTAGTTAGCTAGTTGTAGCTGATGCCTTTCCAGACAGAACCGTGTTAGTTAGTTAGCTAGTTGTAGCTGATGCCTTTCCAGACAGAACCGTGTTAGTTAGTTAGCTAGTTGTAGCTGAAGCCTGGCCTTTCCAGACAGAACCGTGTTAGTTAGTTAGCTAGTTGTAGCTGAAGCCTTTCCAGACAGAACCGTGTTAGTTAGTTAGCTAGTTGTAGCTGATGCCTTTCCAGACAGAACCGTGTTAGTTAGTTAGTTAGCTAGTTGTAGCTGATGCCTTTCCAGACAGAACCGTGTTAGTTAGTTAGCTAGTTGTAGCTGAAGCCTGGCCTTTCCAGACAGAACCGTATTAGTTAGTTAGCTAGTTGTAGCTGATGCCTTTCCAGACAGAACCGTGTTAGTTAGTTAGCTAGTTGTAGCTGATGCCTTTCCAGACAGAACCGTGTTAGTTAGTTAGCTAGTTGTAGCTGATGCCTTTCCAGACAGAACCGTGTTAGTTAGTTAGCTAGTTGTAGCTGATGCCTTTCCAGACAGAACCGTGTTAGTTAGTTAGCTAGTTGTAGCTGAAGCCTTTCCAGACAGAACCGTGTTAGTTAGTTAGCTAGTTGTAGCTGAAGCCTGGCCTTTCCAGACAGAACAGTGTTAGTTAGTTAGCTAGTTGTAGCTGATGCCTTTCCAGACAGAACCGTGTTAGTTAGTTAGCTAGTTGTAGCTGATGCCTTTCCAGACAGAACCGTGTTAGTTAGTTAGCTAGTTGTAGCTGATGCCTTTCCAGACAGAACCGTGTTAGTTAGTTAGCTAGTTGTAGCTGATGCCTTTCCAGACAGAACCGTGTTAGTTAGTTAGCTAGTTGTAGCTGATGCCTTTCCAGACAGAACCGTGTTAGTTAGTTAGCTAGTTGTAGCTGAAGCCTGGCCTTTCCAGACAGAACCGTGTTAGTTAGTTAGCTAGTTGTAGCTGATGCCTTTCCAGACAGAACCGTGTTAGTTAGTTAGCTAGTTGTAGCTGATGCCTTTCCAGACAGAACCGTGTTAGTTAGTTAGCTAGTTGTAGCTGAAGCCTGGCCTTTCCAGACAGAACCGTATTAGTTAGTTAGCTAGTTGTAGCTGATGCCTTTCCAGACAGAACCGTGTTAGTTAGTTAGCTAGTTGTAGCTGATGCCTTTCCAGACAGAACCGTGTTAGTTAGTTAGCTAGTTGTAGCTGATGCCTTTCCAGACAGAACCGTGTTAGTTAGTTAGCTAGTTGTAGCTGATGCCTTTCCAGACAGAACCGTGTTAGTTAGTTAGCTAGTTGTAGCTGAAGCCTTTCCAGACAGAACCGTGTTAGTTAGTTAGCTAGTTGTAGCTGAAGCCTGGCCTTTCCAGACAGAACAGTGTTAGTTAGTTAGCTAGTTGTAGCTGATGCCTTTCCAGACAGAACCGTGTTAGTTAGTTAGCTAGTTGTAGCTGATGCCTTTCCAGACAGAACCGTGTTAGTTAGTTAGCTAGTTGTAGCTGATGGCCTTTCCAGACAGAACCGTGTTAGTTAGTTAGCTAGTTGTAGCTGATGCCTTTCCAGACAGAACCGTGTTAGTTAGTTAGCTAGTTGTAGCTGAAGCCTGGCCTTTCCAGACAGAACCGTGTTAGTTAGTTAGCTAGTTGTAGCTGATGCCTTTCCAGACAGAACCGTGTTAGTTAGTTAGCTAGTTGTAGCTGATGCCTTTCCAGACAGAACCGTGTTAGTTAGTTAGCTAGTTGTAGCTGAAGCCTGGCCTTTCCAGACAGAACCGTGTTAGTTAGTTAGCTAGTTGTAGCTGATGCCTTTCCAGACAGAACCGTGTTAGTTAGTTAGCTAGTTGTAGCTGAAGCCTTTCCAGACAGAACCGTGTTAGTTAGTTAGCTAGTTGTAGCTGAAGCCTGGCCCTTCCAGTGTCAGGCAGGTGATGAGAATAGCACGGCATGCAGCCCAGCCGGCTGGGAGAGTCCCGAATGACTGTGTCAGGGGGCAGGGAGGGGTAACATGACACCCCCTAAAGGAGGAGCGCTCTGGCTAGGGCAATATCCCTTTATATTATAACCCCCCCCCTCCCCCGGCCTGGTGTGAACCAAGGGTTAATAGCTGGCCCTTAATACACCCTCCCCACCTGTCTTATTGACATAGATCATTCTAGATTAGGTTTGACTTAACACATGGACCTGAGGCCCACACTCCTTCAGCCTGGTGCTAGGGCTGTGTTGTTTTGCCAACTGACTCCTATGAATTGGCAAGGCAGCACAAACAGACCTGGGATCAGACCACTGAACTTAACTCCTCTCACTAGACTAGCTAATCATTATAGTACTGATGGTGGTGCTGGTGATTGTTATTATGGCAATTCATTCAAATAACTACAACACTAATTCTGTTTTCTTGTTTGAAACCTTGCTGGATGTTGAGAAAAGGTAGGCTTATTATTCTCTGTATTTGTTGTGCAGTTATGTGGCAGATCATGTGATGGGATGTTGTGATTGGTTGTGATCTGGTTGAAACACTTTTATGTATTTACTCTGTCTCTGGGTGTCACTGTAACTCTCTCTCTCTCTGGGTGTCACTGTAACTCTCTCTCTCTCTGGGTGTCACTGTAACTCTCTATCTGGGTGTCACTGTAACTCTCTCTCTCTGGGTGTCACTGTAACTCTCTCTCTCTGGGTGTCACTGTAACTCTCTCTCTCTGGGTGTCACTGTAACTCTCTCTCTCTGGGTGTCACTGTAACTCTCTCTCTCTGGGTGTCACTGTAACTCTCTCTCTGGGTGTCACTGTAACTCTCTCTCTGGGTGTCACTGTAACTCTCTCTCTGGGGTGTCACTGTAACCTCCTCTCTCTAGGTGGTCACTGTTAACTCTCTCTCTCTGGGTTGTCACTGTAACTCTCTCTCTCTCTGGGTGTCACTGTAACTCTCTCT
This sequence comes from Coregonus sp. 'balchen', assembly GCA_902810595.1. Lineage (NCBI taxonomy): Eukaryota > Metazoa > Chordata > Actinopteri > Salmoniformes > Salmonidae > Coregonus > Coregonus sp. 'balchen'. The sequence goes on from LR778258.1 coordinate 40,941,277, forward strand.
CTCTCTGGGTGTCACTGTAACTCTCTCTCTGGGTGTCACTGTAACTCTCTCTCTCTGGGTGTCACTGTAACTCTCTCTCTCTCTGGGTGTCACTGTAACTCTCTCTCTGGGTGTCACTGTAACTCTCTCTCTCTCTGGGTGTCACTGTAACTCTCTCTCTGGGTGTCACTGTAACTCTGTCTCTGGGTGTCACTGTAACTCTCTCTCTCTGGGTGTCACTGTAACTCTCTCTCTGGGTGTCACTGTAACTCTCTCTCTGGGTGTCACTGTAACTCTGTCTCTGGGTGTCACTGTAACTCTCTCTCTGGGTGTCACTGTAACTCTCTCTCTGGGTGTCACTGTAATCTCTCTCTCTGGGGTCACTGTAACTCTCTCTCTGGGTGTCACTGTAACTCTTCTCTCTGGGGTGTCACTGTAACTCTCTCTCTGGGTGTCACTGTAACTCTCTCTCTCTGGGTGTCACTGTAACTCTCTCTGCTGGGTGTCACTGTAACTCTCTCTCTCTGGGTGTTGTCACTGTAACTCTCTCTCCTGGGTGTCACTTAACTCTCTCTCTGGGTGTCACTGTAACTCTCTCTCTCTCTGGGTGTCACTGTAACTCTCTCTCTGGGTGTCACTGTAACTCTCTCTCTCTCTGGGTGTCACTGTAACTCTCTCTCTCTGGGTGTCACTGTAACTCTCTCTCTGGGTGTCACTGTAACTCTCTCTCTGGGTGTCACTGTAACTCTCTCTCTGGGTGTCACTGTAACTCTCTATCTGGGTGTCACTGTAACTCTCTCTCTGGGTGTCACTGTAACTCTCTCTCTCTGGGTGTCACTGTAACTCTCTCTCTCTGGGTGTCACTGTATTTGGTAATCACTCTCTCTCTTGGGTGTCACTGTAACTCTCTCCTCTGTGGGTGTCACTGTAACTCTCTCCTCTCTGGGTGTCACTGTAACTCTCTCTCTGGGTGTCACTGTAACTCTCTCTCTGGGTGTCACTGTAACTCTCTCTCTCTGGGTGTCACTGTAACTCTCTCTCTCTGGGTGTCACTGTAACTCTCTCTCTGGGTGTCACTGTAACTCTCTCTCTGGGTGTCACTGTAACTCTCTCTCTCTGGGTGTCACTGTAACTCTCTCTCTCTCTGGGTGTCACTGTAACTCTCTCTCTCTGGGTGTCACTGTAACTCTCTCTCTTCTGGGTGTCACTGTAACTCTCTTCTCTCTGGGGTGGTCACTGTAACTCTCTCTCTGGGTGTCACTGTAAACTCTCTCTCTGTAACTCTCTCTCTCTTGTGTCACTGTAACTCTCTCTCTCTGGGTGTCACTGTAACTCTCTCTCTTGGGTGTCACTGTAACTCTCTCTCTCTCTGGGTGTCACTGTAACCTCTCTCTCTGGGTGTCACTGTAACTCTCTCTCTCGGGTGTCACTGTTAACTCTCTCTTCTGGGTGTCACTGTAACTCTCTCTCTCTGGGTGTCACTGTAACTCTCCTCTCTGGGTGTCACTGTAACTCTCTCTCTCTCGGGGTGTCACTGTAACTCTCTCTCTGGTGTCACGTAACTCTCTCTCTGGGTGGTCACTGTAACTTATCTCTCTGGGTGTCACTGTAACTCTCTCCTCTGGGTGTACTGTAACTTCTCTCTGGGGTGGCACTCTGTAAACTCTCTCTCTGGGGTGTCACTGTAACTCTCTCTCTCTCTGGTGTCACTGTAACTCTCTCTCTGGTGTCCACTGTAACTCTCTCTCTCTGGGTGTCACTGTAAACTCTCTCTCTCTCTGGGTGTCACTGTAACTCTCTCTTCTGGGTTTCACTGTAAATCTCTCTCTGGGTGTCACTGTAACTCTCTCTCTGGGTTGCACTGTAACTCTCCTCTCTCTGGGTGTCACTGTAACTCTCTCTCTCTCTGGGTGTCACTGTAACTCTCTCTCTCTCTGGGTGTCACTGTAACTCTCTATCTGGGTGTCACTGTAACTCTCTCTCTGGGTGTCACTGTAACTCTCTCTCTCTCTGGGGTGTCACTGGTAACTCTCTCTCTCTGGGTGTCACTGTAAACTCTCTATCT
>LR778258.1:40945178-41048418 GCA_902810595.1 Coregonus sp. 'balchen'
AATGTCAGTTGGGTGAGTAAGGATGATCCTGAAATGTCACTAAGTTTGTTTATGAAATTATTTATGAGTATTGCTGATAAGCATGCCCCTTTAAGAAAATGCACAGTGAGGTCAAACGGTGGCCCATGGGAAGATGATGAGCTGAGAAATGTTATGATTCAACGTTATGATGCCAAGAAAGGGGCAGATAAATCTGGCACTCTGTTTGATAAGCAAAGTTATTGTCAATTAAGAAATCTTGTGACCAAGCTAAACAAAGGAAAGAAGAAGGGATTCTATCAGCACAAAATTGATGAAGCAAAGGCTGATGGGAAAAAACTGTGGAGAACGTTGCACGCTATTATGGGTAGGAATTGGAACATGTCCGCCTCTTTTTGTTGAATCAGAGGGTATATTTATTACAAAACCACACATTTTAGTCATTTAGCAGACGCTCTTATCCAGAGCGACTTACAGGAGTAATTAGGGTTAAGTGCCTTGCTTAAGGGCACATCGACTGATTTTTCACCTAGTCGGCTCTGGGATTAGAACCAGCGACCTTTCGGTTACTGGCACAACGCTCTTAACCACTAAAGCTACCTGCCGCCGCACGACATCGTAAACTACTTTAATGAATATTTTACAGGCGAAGTGGACAAGTTGAGGAATGAGTCCGACTGAAGGCTCCATGTCATATACCCTTACAAAAGACTGTATCATGAAGCGGCACAGGTCCTAATCCAGGCGCTTGTCATCTCCCGTCTGGATTACTGCAACTCGCTGTTGGCTGGGCTCCCTGCCTGTGCCATTAAACCCCTGCAACTTATCCAGAACGCCGCAGCCCGTCTGGTGTTCAACCTTCCCAAGTTCTCTCACGTCACCCCGCTCCTCCGCACACTCCACTGGCTTCCAGTTGAAGCTCGCATCTACTACAAAACCATGGTCCAATTTGTAAGTCGCTTTGGATAAAAGCGTCTGCTAAATGGCATATTATTATTATTATTATTATTATTATTAAATGACTTAAATGCTAATGTAAAAGAGAGGCAATGCATGTTGACCAAGTAGAAAAGGGAAAAGGTTGAAAGGATGCTGTTGTCTCTTTCGGGTGACAAGTCACCTGGTACAGATCATCTTGACGGCAAATTGCTTAGAGTTACAGCGAACCAAATTTCGACCCCAATCTCTCATATTTTATATAATAAGTGCTTGATGTATGGGGGTGTGCCCAGAAGTCTGGAAAGAGTCAAAGGTTATTCCACTATAAGGATAAAAAAAAATCTGCATTCACTGGTCCTAATAGTCGTCCTATAAGCTTGCTGCCTGTGTTAAGTAAATTATTGGGGGGAAATGGTATCTGTACAAATCAAGGATTGTTTGTCATGTAAATGGTCTGATGACGGGTTTCCAGCAAACAAAGAAGGGCTCTGAGTACGGCCTTAGCACAAATGACAGATGATTGGTTAAAGATGACAGGAAGTTAGTTGGTGCAGTGTTGCTAGATTTCAGTGCTGCTTTTGATGTAATTGATCATGAACCGTTACACTAGGTAAACTCAAATGTTATGGTTTTAAGTCTGCAGCTCTATCCTGGATGGAAAAGCTATCCTCAAAGAAGCTGCCTAGGCCCACTTCTCTACTCTAATGATTTACCTTCAGTGATTTACATCCAGGAGAAGGCAAAAAGTGTTCTTTAATGGTAGCTTTTCAAACAGTAAAGATATACACTGTGGTGTTCCTCAGGGAAGCTGCCTAGGCCCACTCCTCTATCTTTACTAATGATTTACCTTCAGTAATGAACGAAGCAAGAGTGGTAATGTGTGCTGATGACTCTACAATGTATAGCGCAGCATCAGAATGTAATGAGTTAACAGATTTACTGAGTAGTGAACTAAGAATGGTGTCTGAGTGGGTTGATATGAACAAATTGGTGTTGAACATTTATAAAACTAAATGTATTGTATTTGGTTCAAGATATATGATTGCTGATGATCCCCAATTGAATTTGTCGTTGAATAGAACGCATGTAGAGTAAGGGGAGAAAACAACACTACTAGGCATCATGTTGGACGCGGCTTTATCACACATAGATAATATTGTTATTAAAGATGGGTAAGGGAATTGCTGTTACAATAAAATGTTCCGAGTATGTAATGTCTAGCACTCTGAATCAGGTGATTCAATCCCTGATCCTATCACACCTAGAGTGCTGTCCAGTTATATGGTCATCTGGAGCAAAGAAATATATTTTTAAAAAGCTCAAAATCGCTCAAAACAGGGCTGCCAGATTAGCTCTTCATTGCTCTATCATAACAGGGCTGCCAGATTAGCTCTTCATTGCTCTATCATAACAGGGCTGCCAGATTAGCTCTTCATTGCTCTATCATAACAGGGCTGCCAGATTAGCTCTTCATTGCTCTATCATAACAGGGCTGCCAGATTAGCTCTTCATTGCTCTATCAAAACAGGGCTGCCAGATTAGCTCTTCATTGCTCTATCCGTATGAATTTTATCCAAATGCATCAGAATCTCTCATGGCTTCACGTTGAAAACAAATTACTATCCAGTCTTCTGATTTTCTTTAGGAATATATTTAAACACAGTATTTTTTAGACCAGTTAGTCCATACTAGCAACACGCATAACCATCGAACCAGACGGGTATATTCAGGGCATCTAAGACAACCCAAGCCAAGGACAAATCGCCTTAAATCTACAGTTTTATACAGAGCCATAGCTGAATGGAACTCTTTACCAATCCATATTTCTCAGGCAAAAAGTAAATCCACCTTCAAGAAAAAAATAAAAGAACATCTAATGAGGTAGACCATGTGACAGGAAATAGAAAGCATCAACTGAATGTTAAATGTGTTACCTGTCAGGTATTTTAATTGTCTGTATTGTCTACTTGTTAAATGTTTTGTAAAGTCTTGATTTGTAATTGTTTGTAATGTCTTATTAATTGGTGTTGGACCCCAGGAAGCTTAGCTAACGTTACGGCATTAACTGATGGGGATCCTAATAAATATTTACAAATGCACTTACTGTGACACTGGTTCTCCATAAAACCAAACAGAAAGGTAATTTTCTGGAACTCTTCAGTTTTGAGAGTTCAAATATCATCCTTCTGAACGAGCCTGTGCCCCCAGCTACAACAGTAACAGATAGCCTACAGAAAGAAAGTTACTGATTCACACAGCCATATCTGTTGAAATATGTATAATGTACTATAACGTCATGTCATGCACTTTGCACTTGGCAGTATAAGAATGGTCCCACCCTGAGTTACTGCCATACTGTATCCCTGGCAAGCATGTGCAAGGCATGTTTATGTTTACAATGGTTTATTTTCATGTATTGATTGTATTTCCCACCGTGGGTACATATAAATAACCAACTGCCAACTGCCTGACATCTGAACTACAATCAAACAACAGCGTACAATAAAGCTAGTACATGTTTCCACATTGGGTATTTGTTTACACATAGTGGTACACTGTGTTCTTGACTGTTGCAGACTTTGTAGCTGCTCCTAGTCCAAACTAACACCTAATGGCCTTCACTACCTTGTCCAATCTGCAGATCCGAACCACTAGAAAACCCTGTCTCTCTCTGCCAACCAGACAGCAGCATGTGACTGAGGGAGGAATCTCTCAAGGCTCCACAATGTGACAGGCAGACATTCCAGTCCAGAACACAGCCATCTAATATCTAGCTAACATCCACATAGCTAACAGCTATCTAATATCTAGCTAACATCCACATAGCTAACAGCTATCTAATATCTAGCTAACATCCACATAGCTAACAGCTGTCTAATATCTAGCTAACATCCACATAGCTAACAGCTGTCTAATATCTAGCTAACATCCACATAGCTAACAGCTATCTAATATCTAGCTAACATCCACATAGCTAACAGCTGTCTAATATCTAGCTAACATCCACATAGCTAACAGCTGTCTAATATCTAGCTAACATCCACATAGCTAACAGCTATCTAATATCTAGCTAACATCCACATAGCTAACAGCTATCTAATATCTAGCTAACATCCACATAGCTAACAGCTATCTAATATCTAGCTAACATCCAAATAGCTAACAGCTGTCTAATATCTAGCTAACATCCACATAGCTAACAGCTATCTAATATCTAGCTAACATCCACATAGCTAACAGCTGTCTAATATCTAGCTAACATCCACATAGCTAACAGCTATCTAATATCTAGCTAACATCCACATAGCTAACAGCTGTCTAATATCTAGCTAACATCCACATAGCTAACAGCTGTCTAATATCTAGCTAACATCCACATAGCTAACAGCTATCTAATATCTAGCTAACATCCACATAGCTAACAGCTATCTAATATCTAGCTAACATCCACATAGCTAACAGCTATCTAATATCTAGCTAACATCCAAATAGCTAACAGCTGTCTAATATCTAGCTAACATCCACATAGCTAACAGCTATCTAATATCTAGCTAACATCCACATAGCTAACAGCTGTCTAATATCTAGCTAACATCCACATAGCTAACAGCTATCTAATATCTAGCTAACATCCACATAGCTAACAGCTGTCTAATATCTAGCTAACATCCACATAGCTAACAGCTGTCTAATATCTAGCTAACATCCACATAGCTAACAGCTGTCTAATATCTAGCTAACATCCACATAGCTAACAGCTATCTAATATCTAGCTAACATCCACATAGCTAACAGCTATCTAATATCTAGCTAACATCCACATAGCTAACAGCTATCTAATATCTAGCTAACATCCAAATAGCTAACAGCTGTCTAATATCTAGCTAACATCCACATAGCTAACAGCTATCTAATATCTAGCTAACATCCACATAGCTAACAGCTGTCTAATATCTAGCTAACATCCACATAGCTAACAGCTGTCTAATATCTAGCGAACATCCACATAGCTAACAGCTGTCTAATATCTAGCTAACATCCACATAGCTAACAGCTATCTAATATCTAGCTAACATCCACATAGCTAACAGCTGTCTAATATCTAGCTAACATCCACATAGCTAACAGCTGTCTAATATCTAGCTAACATCCACATAGCTAACAGCTGTCTAATATCTAGCTAACATCCACATAGCTAACAGCTATCTAATATCTAGCTAACATCCACATAGCTAACAGCTGTCTAATATCTAGCTAACATCCACATAGCTAACAGCTGTCTAATATCTAGCTAACATCCACATAGCTAACAGCTATCTAATATCTAGCTAACATCCACGTAGCTAACAGCTGTCTAATATCTAGCTAACATCCACATAGCTAACAGCTGTCTAATATCTAGCTAACATCCACATAGCTAACAGCTATCTAATATCTAGCTAACATCCACATAGCTAACAGCTGTCTAATATCTAGCTAACATCCACGTAGCTAACAGCTGTCTAATATCTAGCTAACATCCACATAGCTAACAGCTATCTAATATCTAGCTAACATCCACATAGCTAACAGCTATCTAATATCTAGCTAACATCCACATAGCTAACAGCTGTCTAATATCTAGCTAACATCCAAATAGCTAACAGCTATCTAATATCTAGCTAACGTCCACATACAGTGCATTCGGAAAGTATTCAGACCCCTTGACTTTTTCCACGTTTTGTTACGTTACAGCCTTATTCTAAAATGGATGAAATCTTTTTTCCCCTCATCAATCTACACACAATACCCCATAATGACAAAGCAAAAACAGGTTTTTAGACATTTGTGCAAATGTATATATTAAAAAAAAAACGGAAATATAACATTTACATAAGTATTCAGACCCTTTACTCAGTACTTTGTTGAAGCACCTTTGGCAGCGATTACAGCCTCGAGTCTTCTTGGGTATGACACTACAAGCTTGGCACACCTGTATTTGGGGAGTTTCTCCCATTCTTCTCTGCAGATCCTCTCAAGCTCTGTCAGGTTGGATGGGGAGTGTCGCTGCACAGCTATTTTCAGGTCTCTCCAGAGATGTTCGATCGGGTTCAAGTCCGGGCTCTGGCTGGGCCACTCAAGGACATTCAGAGACTTGTTCCGAAGCCACTGCTGCATTGTCTTGGCTGTGTGCTTAGGGTCGTTATCCTGTTGGAAGGTGAACCTTTGCTCAGTCTGAGGTCCTGAGCGCTCTGGAGCAGGTTTTCATCAAGGATCTCTGTACATTGCTCCATTCATCTTTCCCTCGATCTTGACTAGTGTAGTGTATTGACAATATGATGGTGTTAAATGTTTTTAAATGGAACTGAAAGAATGTTGATTTTTGGTATCAAGAGGGAAGGTTTTAGCGTGACGTCACATATGACAGACAGGAAGTGGGTTGTAAGATACGGGGATTGGACAGTAGAGGGAGCTATTCAACTCTTGGAAGGCTATATAAAGGGGAGACTGGTGATTGGCCAGAGGAGGGAGTTTCATTGTTTATAAATAAGGGGGTTAGGCGAGGAAGACGGCAGAACGGCCATAGCAATCTGGGGAGCCGTTCTCCGGACATCGCGGGTCTGTACCTATGCTGTAAACTCGTGATTTTAATAAAAGCCTCTCACACGATGCAGCATAACGGACTCTTTGTTGACAGCAATAATTGCCACCACTCATCAGATACGACATAATGGCGCCCAACGTGGGGCTGGGTTTGCGTCTCTTCTGTGTTTCAGTCAACCGCCAGGCTAACTCTCTCTCTGAAGCATGGCCGAAAAAAAGGGTGAGTGTTCTTACCGCTTCGGAGGTTGTTAGATTGGATATGACTTGTGTACACTGAAGAGATGTTCCATATGACCTGGCCTCGGTGGCGTTGTTGCTGGTCGACTGGAGTCTGCTAAAATGTTATTTCATTGGTAACTATGGGCAATGACAAATTTAGAGCAAAAGGAACGGTATAAGTGTATATTTCATTGGTAACGGGTGACAATGGTTGGTAAATTCAGATATGCGCATTCTTTAGGGCACCGTGAATCTGGAAAGACCCCAGCAGGGGGCGACTCGCAGGAGTGGGCCACAAATCCGGGCGAAGTATTAGATTTTGTCAGGTTAATTCTGGGAATTATAAGCTGGACGGATTATATGCATGTTATATACTCATTGTATGGTTGACGAACTATAATGCATGGGGTAACCTCTCTATGATTATCCAGAACTTACGGCAACACAAAGTTAGACGGAGATATTACTGATAGACAATGATTTGGCCACGGTGCAGGTTACTTAGGGCTGGGTAGACCGCAGTTAGCTAGAGGCTAAGGCTAATGCTGGATTGTTTCAGGCCACGTGGTACATCGTTGCTAAGGAATGCTAGAGTGTGTTTCATGCTACATGGTACATCGTGGCTAAGGCTAAGGCTAATTGTGTTGTGTGCTACATGCTAACGTATCCTTAGAGATTCCATTGCGATGGATTAAAGTCTCTTAAATTTGTCTCTGTGTTTAAGTCAGGTTATATGTTTTGTGAGCGCTGTTAAATGTTGTTTGACTATAAGGGGGAAACGGGAGTTATAGCTGGAGTGTTATTCTGTCTGTTTGGGGAGAGAGAATAGAAAATCTTCCTTCCACGGTGAGAAGGGATTTTTGAATGGTTGTGCGCATGCGTTTAATTTTGCGATACTACCCTACAGAAAGGGGGAGTTTATGACACGAGATTAGGACACGTGTTGATTTTACGGGGCTAAAAACTACGAAATGAGGTTGGGCTAAGCCTACAAAACAAAATGGTGGGGTACAGGTCATAGGTCCCATTTGGCGTTACCCTGCAAGGAAAATAGACAGACAGAGGAGAAATTTTAGCACGATGATTCTAGTTTAAACTGCGATTGGTTAAAGATGAAACTTGTTTTGTAACCTATTGAATTTATAAATTAGATATATGGTAGCGGATTATAATAAATTGAATTAAATAATTAAATAACGGATTAAAATCAAATAATGTTTTTGAACGATCTATTTAGTTCTGAGTTTAGTCTTAGAGTGAATAATGTAGAACGAACGAATATTGAATGGTTGGAAATACTCAGTGATTGCATTAACTGCTGAAATCTTGTGTGTTTCTATGTTTTTTTGAAATATGAGAGGAACATGGAACGAGAGGAGAGAGAGAGAAGGGGCTGACGTGTGCGTCACGTGACAAGGTGTGACGAGGCAGACGAGAGGATCAGATCAGGCTAGTACACAAAATCATCCTAACAAGATATGTGATGTTATGACAATTTTACATAGGCTTGGCAAATACTATTTCATTAAAAATTGCATTTTGGATGCTCTGTGTATCACTGGGGTTTGATTGGAATTGGGTTGGGAATCAGGTACTGACATTATTCGGCAATTAAGATACTTGGGTGCATATTAAACAATGGAATTTATAAAAATACTTATTGGGGTTAGAGGCTTTGTTTTTGGGGGATTGATTTGAAGTTGACTAACTTCATTTACTTGCATTTGATGGGTTGTGGTAAGATAGCCACCACTAATGGATAAGTTGGTGACATAGGATATAGGAATACAAATTGGGTTTAATTATTCAGGATTTATTTGGAGTTGTTTAGGGTTATATTAATAATTTAAGGGGGTAAGCCTTAGGCTATACAGTCTAAAATAAGCTAATTTAGAAAAACTAATGGCAGATGTTAGTACACCTTTCTCCCATACGGATTCAGCAAAAAGTACAGCTTAGGGAGGTTTATCCTCAGCTTTCAGTGATCATCCAGCAGGGTGATTATGGCATCAGAGATGAAGACGAATACAAGCAGAAACGACGATAAAGATGAATCCAAAACTCCAGAAGGAAGGAAAACCGAGATGTCTGGGAACTTAAAGAAGATGAGGATGATGAAGATGAGAGTGATTGAGAGAGGTCATTCATGGGTGGATATGACTCTGTGATCAGAAGGAAGTTGGCAAGAGAGAAACGAAGAAGGATACGCGAGATTTGATCTCTGATGGAAGTTGAAGATGAAGAAAGCGATGAAGATTTGGAGATTAAAGGTGCTTTATTTTCAAGAGGAGTTTGTCCTACAAGGACTGGCACAGAAGAAAAGTAAGAAGATGATGGAAGATGATATTTCGAGGACAGAACTTAGAACTAAGGTTGAAGAATACTGATATGTCAACGACGAGAAGGAACAGGACCAAGAAAACTGCTGAGAGAATCCCAAGAACAGGAGAAAACAACAGAGGAAGATGAAGGAGCAAGTGAAGATCACCTGTTCTAGAAGAGATGAAGGGGGGTGCATTGCTGAGAGCATCGATTAGAGAAGAAGAGAAAATAGCTAACAGTTGAAACAACCGACCATTAGAAGGGATAGTGAATAGGGGAAAACTTATCTGGGTTCAGCCTAAAGAGGTTAAACATCTACAAAGTTAAAAGGGGTGACTGTTTATTCTGGGTTACATTCTTACACTAAGAGATTTCAGGCTAGGCTAAAAGGTGTTTAGACGTTTTGCCAAGTCTGTGTGTAATGAGTCAGAAGCAGGTGGGGAACTTTCCCAATCACATATTCTACAAATTTGGTGGTAAGGGATTTTGTGAAAATCAGGGGAAAAGGTTTTAAATGTTATGAGAGAAAAGATTAGATTAAAATAAGTTAGGAGTAGATTAGGGTTGAAGGAACTCTGAGACAGTAAGCTAAAATGTAAAGTTAGTAGTAAGAGAGAGAGAGAACAATGGTGAATGACACTGTAGAGTAGGGAGAGCAAGGTAATTATAGGTGTTTTTTTTATAATCAAAGGTTTGAAAGTCAGGGATTTAGAGATAGGACTGAGATTTGGGGGAAAAAGTGACACTAGTGAGAATATGTGTACTTATTTAGTGCAAGCATTAGAATTTGTTCCGGTTCAGAATTATTGGTTAAAGGGCTATGTAATTCATAAAGTAACGCTTATAATGGAAGAGTTGAGGTCTGTTGTAGCCTCCACAGTCATTGAGGGAGTTCAGGAGGAGTAGAACTGAATGGACAGTAGTCACTCCAACAGTAGATAATACACAGAGGATAATGGGAACTTTTGCATTAGAAGTAATTAGGGTTGATACAGCAGCTAAATCAACTACTTTAATGGTAACTTTGGAAGGGATTAGTGATACGATGACAATAGCAAAAGAGGGAGTATGACATCGACAACAACTTTTCTGAAATTAAATGGGGAATGTTAGACTCATGGGTTATGTTACGGATGGAGAGTGCTGTCAATGATAGTACGAATAGGGTTAAAATAGGAGAACAGAGAGTAGTAGAGAGAATATAGATTCATCATGAAAGGACAGGATGAGATCTTTGATTTTAATGACGGACAAGGAGAGGTATCTGATCAGTACCGCTCGTTCTTCTGTTGTGGAAATTAGAGATATATTAACTCATTCTGTAAGATCAGTGAGGAATCTTGAAGGTCCATGTCTGTTGAGAATTCCAGCACCAAACATGTTAGACGGTCGCGCGGCCTCTATCGGGTATGGGTCAGTCTTATGCTTTGTCATGACTGTGGTATTAGCAACAGTCATTGACAGATAAAATAATGTCGTTGTCAGAACAGTGGTTTAAGCCTAGGGGTAGGTGGAATTGGGTTAAGTGAATTAATTTGGGAATTGTTAAATGGGAAAGGAAAATCAGGTAACAACGGAACCCTGAAGTATTCAGGTGAAATATTGAGGGCTAAAAGTTGTTTTTGTTCTAATAAAACATATGAGGTAAGGGGTATGTTTATGGGAAGATCAGAGTGTGATGTTATATGATAACTTTGGATAAGCATGAACATAAGGTTAGAGATGACAAATATGATGTAATTTTTGTGGACCAGGTAGTAGAACAGCAGGACTTTGATGGTTAAAAGATTAGCTTTTGCCTATGACTATGGGGAATTTTAGAGATATTTAGAGGGGGTTTGTGATGGTAAAGTATATTTATTCTTACATTATGGATGGACAGGATTTGGTTACATGTCAACGTTGAAGCTTCCATATGAGGTTTTATCATTATAAGAGGGATAGCACTGGACACAGCTAAATCTAGGGTTAAAAGGGTGACATGGCGACATGTCATAGGCTTCAAGCCTATCATTGAAGGATAAGTCTAAGGGAGAAGGGCAGACTTTATTCATGGTATGGTGTAACATTTGGGAAGATCATATTGATAAATATTAGTTATACTTTGAGTCCAGATAGTTCAGATAATATCACTGGGGTTATAGATGCATTATAAGGGATGCATTTGGAAGACTTGGTTGCAAGATCAGTTAGGCCAGTAGGGGCAGTGATGGGTCAGATTTTAGTTTCAGCTTTGATAACACTGTGTGATGTTTGTAATTGGTTACTGATCTTTGAGAAAGCTATGATATTGAGATAGGTTGGAGAATGATGCCTGGAGACAACACTCAGATGCCGGTGTTGACTGTTCCGGATCTGGAGGAAGATGGATGGACTACTGATGGATAAATATAATTTTTTATGAGTTGATTATTTTTCAAAAAAAAAATTTTCCAATATTGGGGTGATTTTGATATGATTTATGAATCAAAGGGGGGAATATGTTTATGTGATTCATACATCATTTATATATAATTTTTTTAATTCTTAGGTGAAATTGAGGTTTAATTTGAAAGTGGTTGTTTTGCAAAAGATACTGTTTGGTCGTTTCTGTTCTTTTCATTCCAGAGGCATTTGGGAGAACATGTGGAGATTGGAATATTCAGACAAAGACAATATGAAGGGACAATATGACTGGAGGAGATGAAACAAGGAGGGTGTGGCTGATTCCATCATCAACAAGTCCATTGGAAGAGGGGACTACATTCCAGTGTCGGCAATGAAATATAGACATGTGTAATACATAATTGTGTAATAGCCTCAGGGATTAATTTTTGTAGAATGATGTTTGATGTAATTGGATACATGGGAGGATCTTAGATGTTTTTGTTTATTTCGTGAATGTTTAGGGACAGAGAGGCTAGGAAGGGAGAGTTTCATTGTACGGTCCTATGGGTTGACCAGCCGTACAATGGATGTTTATGGATAGGATTTTGTTTGCAGGGGCTTACATGTGTATTTAATTGCATCATAGTTTCAAATGCATTTACATGAGTTATGAGGTTATCTGGAGTACCGACGGTGGTTGCCTGGGGCAGAGGGACCGTGAGAGAATTTTACTGTCTTGATTGATATGGATGGATGGCTGCCAGACAGTTTTTCGCTCTTACACTCCATAGAGATTTCTTCATATTTCATAGTAATGTATTCACACTTCATAAAGATAGTAATGTATTCACACTTCATATGTCATAGTAATGTATTCACACTTCATAAACAGTTATTGCATAGAAAAGTATTTACACTCTAGAGAAGAATGTTTTTGGTTTAATGTTAAAGATACTCAATAAGATAAATTGTTACTTGTTATAATCCTGTCTGTTTGGTTTCGAGACGTTTAGGTTGTCTCGAAAGGGGGGAATGTAGTGTATTGACAATATGATGGTGTTAAATGTTTTTAAATGGAACTGAAAGAATGTTGATTTTTGGTATCAAGAGGGAAGGTTTTAGCGTGACGTCACATATGACAGACAGGAAGTGGGTTGTAAGATACGGGGATTGGACAGTAGAGGGAGCTATTCAACTCTTGGAAGGCTATATAAAGGGGAGACTGGTGATTGGCCAGAGGAGGGAGTTTCATTGTTTATAAATAAGGGGGTTAGGCGAGGAAGACGGCAGAACGGCCATAGCAATCTGGGGAGCCGTTCTCCGGACATCGCGGGTCTGTACCTATGCTGTAAACTCGTGATTTTAATAAAAGCCTCTCACACGATGCAGCATAACGGACTCTGTGTTGACAGCAATAATTGCCACCACTCATCAGATACGACACTAGTCTCCCAGTCCCTGCTGCTGAAAACATCCCCACAGCATGATGCTGCCACCACCATGCTTCACCTTAGGGATGGTGCCAGGTTTCCTCCAGACGTGACACTTGGTATTCAGGCCAAAGAGTTCAATCTTGGTTTATCAGACCAGAGAATCTTGTTTCTCATGGTCTGAGAGTCCTTTAGGTGCCTTTTGGCAAACTCCAAGCGGGCTGTCGTGTGCCTTTTACTGAGGAGTGTCTTTCGTCTGGCCATGCTACCATAAAGGCCTGATTGGTGGAGTGCTGCAGAGGTGATTGTCCTTCTGGAAGGTTCTCCCATCTCCACAGAGGAACTCTGGAGCTCTTTCAGAGTTACCATCGAGTTCTTGGTCACCTCCCTGACCAAGGCCCTTCTCCCCCGATTGCTCAGTTTGGCCGGGCGGCCAGCTCTAGAGAGAGTCTTGGTGGTTCCAAACTTCTTCCATTTAAGAATGATGGAGGCCACTGTGTTCTTGAGGACCTTCAATGATGCAGACATTTTTTGGTGCCCTTCCCCAGATCTGTGCATCGACACAATCCTGTCTCGGAGCTCTACGGACAAATTCCTTCGACCTCATGGCTTGGTTTTTGCTCTGACATGGACTGTCAACTGTGGGACCTTATATAGACAGGTATGTGCCTTT
Source organism: Coregonus sp. 'balchen' (assembly GCA_902810595.1). Classification (NCBI taxonomy): domain Eukaryota; kingdom Metazoa; phylum Chordata; class Actinopteri; order Salmoniformes; family Salmonidae; genus Coregonus; species Coregonus sp. 'balchen'. The sequence continues at coordinate 40,958,691 of LR778258.1, forward strand.
CCAAATCATGTCCAATCAATTGAATTTACCACAGGTGGATCTCAAGGATGATCAATGGAAACAGGATGCACCTGAGCTCAATTTCGAGTCTCATAGCAAAGGGTCTGAAAACGTATGTAAATAAGGTATTTCTGTTTTTTAATTTGCTATACCTGTTTTCACTTTGTCATTATGGGGTATTGTGTGTAGATTGATGAGGAAAATATAATATGTAATCAATTTTAGAATAAGCCTGTAACGTAACAAAATGTGGAGAAAGTCAAGGGGTCTGAATACATTCCGAATGCACTGTAGCTCACAGCTATCTAATATCTAGCTAACGTCCACATAGCTCACAGCTATCTAATATCTAGCTAACGTCCACATAGCTAACGGCTATCTAATATCTAGCTAACGTCCACATAGCTAACGGCTATCTAATATCTAGATAACGTCCACATAGCTAACGGCTATATAATATCTAGCTAACGTCCACATAGCTAGATATTAGATAGCTGTTAGCTATGTGGACGTTAGCTAGATATTAGATAGCTGTGAGCTAACGTCCACATAGCTAACGGCTATCTAATATCTAGCTAACGTCCACATAGCTCACAGCTAATAGCTAACATACGCTAAGGCCTATCATCCGCAGCATGTTCTGCAGGGGGCTTGGCTGAGGGCATCACTAAGGGACTCATCATCAAATGTAAACACTGAAGAGACGTATTATGACATGGATGGATAGGTCTATCTGTTACTATGAACATTTCTGTTATTTCAATACATTGCTTAGAGATTCCTTCTTCATTCTTTAATGTGAATTTGCATGATATGTCATGTCTTGGAGGGCCTTATTGCGTGTGTGTGTGTGTGTGTGTGTGTGTGTGTGTGTGTGTGTGTGTGTCAAATAAACGTTTATTCGTCACATACACAGTTTACAGCAGGTATAAAAGGTGCAACGAAATGCTTACTTGCTCCCACAACAGAGTGTGTGTGTGTGTGTGTGTGTGTGTGTGTGTGTGTGTGTGTGTGTGTGTGTGTGTGTGTGTGTGTGTGTGTGTGTGTGTGTGTGTGTGTGATGAGTGATGTCTCATAGCGCTCGAGAGGAAAGCTACGGTACAAGTTACAGCAGGCTGAGTTGAGCTCTAATCATATGATTATACCACTATGTTGCCCAGCTGGTTCTGACAGACACACTGCTCTCTCTCTCTCTCTCTCTCTGCCAAGGCTGAATGATGTTCTGACAGACACACAGCTCTCTCTCTCTCTCTGCCCAGGCTCAATGATGTTCTGACAGACACACAGCTCTCTCTCTCTCTCTGCCCAGGCTGAATGATGTTCTGACATACACACAGCTCTCTCTCTCTCTCTGCCCAGGCTGAATGATGTTCTGACAGACACACAGCTCTCTCTCTCTCTCTCTCTCTCTGCCCAGGCTGAATGATGTTCTGACAGACACACAGCTCTCTCTTTCTCTCTCTCTCTCTGCCCAGGCTGAATGATGTTCTGACAGACACACAGCTCTCTCTTTCTCTCTCTCTCTCTGCCCAGGCTGAATTATGTTCTGACAGACACACAGCTCTCTCTCTCTCTCTCTGCCCAGGCTGAATGATGTTCTGACAGACACACAGCTCTCTCTCTTTCTCTGCCCAGGCTGAATGATGTTCTGACAGACACACAGCTCTCTCTCTCTCTCTCTGCCCAGGCTGAATGATGTTCTGAAAGACACACAGCTCTCTCTCTCTCTCTCTCTCTCTCTGCCCAGGCTGAATGATGTTCTGACAGACACACAGCTCTCTCTCTCTCTGCCCAGGCTGAATGATGTTCTGACAGACACACAGCTCTCTCTCTCTCTCTCTGCCCAGGCTGAATGATGTTCTGACAGACACACAGCTCTCTCTCTCTCTGCCCAGGCTGAATGATGTTCTGACAGACACACAGCTCTCTCTCTCTCTCTCTGCCCAGGCTGAATGATGTTCTGACAGACACACAGCTCTCTCTCTCTCTCTCTCTGCCCAGGCTGAATGATGTTCTGACAGACACACAGCTCTCTCTCTCTCTGCCCAGGCTGAATGATGTTCTGACAGACACACAGCTCTCTCTCTCTCTCTCTCTCTCTCTGCCCAGGCTGAATGATGTTCTGACAGACACACAGCTCTCTCTCTCTCTGCCCAGGCTGAATGATGTTCTGACAGACACACAGCTCTCTCTCTCTCTGCCCAGGCTGAATGATGTTCTGACAGACACACAGCTCTCTCTTTCTCTCTGCCAAGGCTCAATGATGCTAGTTATCAAACAAGATTAATTCGCTGTTACTTTCTTATTCTTCGTTTTTTTTCTCTGTTGGTTGTTAAAAATAACTGTTTTACTTAAAATGTTTGCTCACAATCTATTAAGCAAATGTACAATTAAGCTGTAGCTCAGCTGGTAGAGCACGGCGCTTGTAACGCCAAGGTAGTGGGTTCGATCCCCGGGACCACCCATACACAAAAAAATATGTATGCATGCATGACTGTAAGTCGCTTTGGATAAAAGCGTCTGCTAAATGGCTTATTATTATTATTATTACAATGTTATGACCAATGATGTATGCATATAAACCCAGGATTGCTGATGCTATGTTTTGGCCATGGAGTGGCTTTGACTTGTCGGCTTTATTGGCACTCCTCAGAAAAGCAGAATTAATGGAATTTTACAGTATTTAATTTACAATTTTCAAGGACAAAATGACATGTATTTAGGTCTGTTTTAGTTGTAGTGGGGCCAGTAACATTAGTACTTTCTAAAAAATGTTTTTTGTTTTTTTGTTTAGCTCACATAATATAATTTAAAGGATGCATTCAGGTGTCTGTAATACAATAAACTTGGCAAAAACAAATGTAGGCATTAGTAAATGCATTTCTATAGCTTCCAAAATATGTTTTACACCGGTGGAGGAGTGCCAAGATGGAGGGGTGGTGGCTTCAAAACAGCGGCTCCTGTCAGTCATCTAGTGTTTATATAAATCATTAGTTATGACACTATTGATTTTACATTTACATTTTAGTCATTTAGCAGACACTCTTATCCAGAGCGACTTACAGGAGAAATTAGGGTTAAGTGCCTTGCTCAAGGGCACATCGACAGATTTTTCACCTAGTCGGCTTGGGGATTGACCTTTCGGTTACTGGCACAACGCCCTTAACCACTAAGCTACCTGCCGCCCTACCTGCCACTTCAATCACTTTTTCTCATGTCACATGAAAACATCATAGATTCAAATGAGTTAACGGTTTAAACTTTAGATCGGTTCAGTACCCTATACTCCTTCTGTAAATTAGGCAATGACTGCATTTAGCTACAGTATAATATTGTGTTTATAAGGCAATATAAAACTGGGTAAGTTGCATCAAGTATCATCAAGTGTTACCCCAAATTATTGAAGTACAAATGCAGGCTGGGCAGAATAGTTTTACATCTAGACCTGTGTCTGAGCTGTCTCATCCCCTCGCTATTTTAGTGTAGTGTCAGTGCAGTGCTGTCTGTAGTGAATGGGAATAAACATCTGACTTCCATTAGTTGGAGAAAATCCGTCACGCTAAAGACATGTGTGAAGCTAGCCATAATAAGGATTAGCCACGATCGTGGACTTTGCAGATCGCCTTCAAAATAAAAGCCCCCGCATTCGAAAGGATACAAATAGTGGAATCATGCCATATTTGGACTTGATAACGCTAAACAAGAACGGAATGTTATATAAATTCTACAAAAGACAATAATTGGTTAATTTGACAGAAAGAACACAAATCTGTTCAAATCACACTGTGAATGTATTCGACTTTAGAATTGCATTGGGGGCATAATTACGGCTCTGTACAGCCTTCCCTATGGATCTTGGGTCCATGAAATGGTGTATCAGCCTCCTCAGTGACACCCACAGACTACAACTGTGAAGGGTCTTCACAAGATCCATAGGCAAGGCTGTACATTGCAATATGAATGTTCAATACATAGTAGGCTGACTGGTGAGCGTAATGTGGCTCATTTCACACCGGTTTCAAAGTCCCGCAATTAGTGCTACGATGCTAATATGTGTGAAAACTCTTCAGAATTGTGATCTGTGGACGTCACCGACTAGGATTATACCCCAATTCATAGACCCAAGAGCCATAGGGAAGGCTGTACAGTGCATATAAGTATGCCCCCAACGTAATTCTAACGTCTAATACATCCACAGTGCGATTTCAACTGTTTTTTTTCTCTTTTGTTGAATTTATATAACAATATTCCGACCTTGTTTAGCATTATCTAGTCCAAATATGGCATGATTCCGCTATTTGTATCCGTTTGAATCACTTTCAATTACTTTTATTTTGAAGGCAAACAGCAAATACCACTTCTGTAGTATGAAAATGTATGCACTCACTAACTGTAAGTCGCTCTGGATAAGAGCGTCTGCTAAATGACTGAAATGTAAATGTAAATGTAGCTAATCCTTATTGTGGCTAGCTTCACACAGGTACGCTAAAGCTCCTCCTCGCAAGACCTCTCACAAAGAATGTCCAAAATCTTCCATCAAAACTATTTGCAAAAGGAATGACTGACCTTGTTTCGAAACGATCTATTGTAATGCCTAATGGGACACGGAAATCTATTATAAAGTCATTCCAAATCAACAAAAGAAAATACGGAACAAAACATAAGCTACAATACTGGTTGTGACTTGCATTCTAGCCTCCTGCAGTAAACTGGGCAGTGTAGGCTATCCCACGCAGCGAAACATTTCTATAGCCAGACAAACTTCCAAATGAAATGCTTCCTTACCCGATGGACCTTAGTTCCGTTGAAAACCAAGACAGCAAAGCTCAGGCTGAACTAAATTTAGACAACTCCTTCCCTAAAAGTTGGATAAATAGGTCTGTTTTAACGAGGTCTATTGTTGAGCCGTCCAGTCGTTGCGTTGTGAAATGAGTAAAGTTATTTTGGAGCGGAGTCCAGCCCACTGCGGACTGTAACCCGACCCAGGTGTTCCAGTGCACAGCTGGCACAGGTGAGCCCTCCCCTGGCCGCGGTGTATCATGGGGTATGTAGGTTTTTACACATTGACTGATGTCACTCTCACAATATTCGGAAATTACATTGCAATGGCAGTATAGAGCAATGTGGCCTATTTCTAATTGTTTACAAATGCTTTTGTCTCTTCTATGGTAGGACTTATTAGATAAAGGTAGAATAGTTTCAGGGGTGAGTAGTCTAGTATCTGGGTGAATAAATAAATTAATGTTTCTGTTTGTCAAATAAAAATCAAATAACGTGTCAATCATGTAATCCTACTTTGCATCAAATTATACAGTATGTTGGGGTTGTCACTAGTTACCACAGCCACAGCTATATCTTAAAAATTAAGGAAAATAAAAATGTGCTTTTTGGTCTCAATTTAAGGTTAGGATTAGAGGCATAAAGTTAGCAGTGTGGTTAAGGTTAGGGTTAGGTTTAAAATCAGATTTTAACAAAATAAATTGTAGAAATAGGCGGGGATTAGCCATAGCTTTTGATACGGTAGACCATTCCATTCTTGTGGGTCGACTAAGGAGTATTGGTGTCTCTGAGGGGTCTTTGGCCTGGTTTGCTAACTACCTCTCTCAAAGAGTGCAGTGTGTAAAGTCAGAACATCTGCTGTCTCAGCCACTGCCTGTCACCAAGGGAGTACCCCAAGGCTCGATCCTAGGCCCCACGCTCTTCTCAATTTACATCAACAACATAGCTCAGGCAGTAGGAAGCTCTCTCATCCATTTATATGCAGATGATACAGTCTTATACTCAGCTGGCCCCTCCACAGATTTTGTGTTAAACGCTCTACAACAAAAGCTTTCTTAGTGTCCAACAAGCTTTCTCTGCCCTTAACCTTGTTCTGAACACCTCCAAAATAAAGGTAATGTGGTTCAGTAAGAAGAATGCTGTCACGGTTTCGGCCGAGGCTGCCTCTCTTCCTTGTTCGGGCAGGCTTCGGCGTTCGTTGTCTCCGGAATACTAGCTGCCACCGTTGTATGTTTCATGTTCGTTTGCTTTTGTCTGTTTGTTGTGACACCTGTTCTCGTTTAGCGTAATTAGTGTCCTATAAGTTTCTGTACTTCGGTGTCCTGCGCTTGGACTATACTTCGGTGTCCTGCGCTTGATTCCACCACTACACCCACCTACAGCACTCTTGACAAATGCCTCTCTCCCCACCGGTGTGATTACTACCCCACAGGAATCTTCTCTTGGTGTCAGACTGGGTTCAAATGCCTTCTGTTTCATGTTTCTGTATTTATATATCTGTATATGTTATGTATTTATGTGTGTACAGTGAGGGGGAAAAAAGTATTTGATCCCCTGCTGATTTTGTACGTTTGCCCACTTGCAAAGAAATGATCAGTCTATAATTTTTAATGGTAGGTTTATTTGAACAGTGAGAGACAGAATAACAACAAAAAAATCCAGAAAAACGCATGTCAAAAATGTTATAAATTGATCTGCATGTTAATGACGGAAATAAGTATTTGACCCCCTCTCAATCAGAAAGATTTCTGGCTCCCAGGTGTCTTTTATACAGGTAACGAGTTGAGATTAGGAGCACACTCTTAAAGGGAGTGCTCCTAATCTCAGTTTGTTACCTGTATAAAAGACACCTGTCCACAGACGCAATCAACCAATCAGATTCCAAACTCTCCACCATGGCCAAGACCAAAGAGCTCTCCAAGGATGTCAGGGACAAGATTGTAGACCTACACAAGGCTGGAATGGGCTACAACACCATCGCCAAGCAGCTTGGTGAGAAGGTGACAACAGTTGGTGCGATTATTCGCAAATGGAAGAAACACAAAAGACCTGTCAATCTCCCTCGGCATGGGGCTCCATGCAAGATCTCACCTCGTGGAGTTGCAATGATCATGAGAACGGTGAGGAATCAGCCCAGAACTACACGGGAGGATCTTGTCAATGATCTCAAGGCAGCTGGGACCATAGTCACCAAGAAAACAATTGGTAACACACTACGCCGTGAAGGACTGAAATCCTGCAGCGCCCGCAAGGTCCCCCTGCTCAAGAAAGCACATATACAGGGCCGTCTGAAGTTTGCCAATGAACATCTGAATGATTCAGAGGAGAACTGGGTGAAAGTGTTGTGGTCAGATGAGACCAAAATGAAGCTCTTTGGCATCAACTCAACTCGCCGTGTTTGGAGGAGGAGGAATGCTGCCTATGACCCAAGAACACCATCCCCACCATCAAACATGGAGGTGGAAACATTATGCTTTGAGGGTGTTTTTCTGCTAAGGGGACAGGACAACTTCACCGCATCAAAGGGACGATGGACAGGGCCATGTACTGTCAAATCTTGGGTGAGAACCTCCTTCCCTCAGCCAAGGCATTGAAAATGGGTCGTGGATGTGTATTCCAGCTTGACAATGACCCAAAACACACGGCCAAGGCAACAAAGGAGTGGCTCAAGAAGAAGCACATTAAGGTCCTGGAGTGGCCTAGCCAGTCTCCAGACCTTAATCCCATAGAAAATCTGTGGAGAGAGCTGAAGGTTCGAGTTGCCAAACGTCAGCCTCAACCTTAATGACTTGGAGAAGATCTGCAAAGAGGAGTGGGACAAAATCCCTCCTGAGATTAATGCAAACCTGGTGGCCAACTACAAGAAACGTATGACCTCTGTGATTGCCAACAAGTGTTTTGCCACCAAGTACTAAGTCATGTTTTGCAGAGGGGTCAAATACCCGCCACATGGAGTCGGTAGAGCGCAACAGGACAAGGACATCCCGGCCGGCCAAACCCTCCCCTAACCCGGACGACACTGGGCCGATTGTGCTCTGCCTCATGGGTCTCCCGGTCGCGGCCGGCTGCGACACAGCCTGGGATCGAACCTGGGTCTGTAGTGATGCCCCTAGCACTGCGATGCAGTGCCTTAGACTGCTGCGCCACTCGGGATGCCCCTTTCACAACATTCCTAAAGAAAATAATGTACTTTTTATTTCATAAATTTTCCCTGACACTCAAAAAGTACTCATTACATTTTGAATTCTTAGCAGGACAGGAAAATGGACCAATTCCCGCACTTATTGTCACGGTTTCGGCCGAGGCTGCTCCTCCTCCTGGTTCGGGCAGGCTTCGGCGATCGTCGTCCCCGGAGTACTAGCTGCCACCGATCTATGTTTCATGTTCGTTTGGTTTTGTCTTGATGTTGTACACCTGTGTCTTGTTAGTCCTCGTTAGTGTCCTATTTAGTTCTCGTTGGTTGTGTTTGTCTTTGTGTGTGATTGCTCTTCTGTTCTCGTGTTGGAGCTTAGTATTTCCCTCCAGTGTTTTGGAGAGGGTTTTCTGCACATGTTTGTGCACCGTTTAGTTGACGCCTGTGTGCGCCGTGTTTTCGCCTTCGGGCTTATTGTGCTTATTTATCTACGTAATATTACACTAAAGTCTTTTGGACTGAGCCTCTGCGTCCTGCGCCTGATTCATGCACCACACCCACCTTCAGCACCCCTTGACACTTATAAAGAGAACATCCCTGCTCATCCCTACTGCCTCTGATCTGGCAGACTCACTAAACACAAATGCTTCATTTTTAAATTATGTCTGAGTGTTGGGAGTGTGCCTCTGACTATCCGTAAATTTAAAAAACAAGAAAATGGTGCCGTCTGGTTTGCTTAATATAAGGAATTGTAAATGATTTATAATTTTACTTTTTTAGCAATTACATTTATTTTTGATACTGAAGTATATTTAAACCCAAATATTTTTAGACTTTTACTCAAGTAGTATTTTACACTGTGACTTTCACTTTTATGTGTACTTTTTCCACCACTGGAGTTACCTGGGAGATCCGTTTGACGTCTAGATGAAGATCGCAGATGCGTTGGATGAGGTTGCGTCAGTGAGGAAGAAGAAGAAGAAGAAGAAGAAGAAGAAGAAGAGGGCTTATTTTGTTTTTGTGTGTGTCCGAGGAGCAGAAGAAGTGGGCTTTGCACCTGAAAAAGATATTGGATTGGAATGTGTCGTGTGTGGATCTGTGAAGCAGGGTGCCTATCAAGGGGGTTATCTCTGGAGTATCGCTAGGAGTGAGAGCAGAGTATGTAACTGAAGAAGTAGAGGCAGTGGTTGGTGCACGCCGACTGACCCCTATGGTGGATGGAGTGGTTGGTGCACGCCGACTGACCCGTATGGTGGATGGAGTGGTTGGTGCACGCCGACTGACCCGTATGGTGGATGGAGTGGTTGGTGCACGCCGACTGACCCCTATGGTGGATGGAGTGGTTGGTGCACGCCGACTGACCCCTATGGTGGATGGAGTGGTTGGTGCACGACGACTGACCCGTATGGTGGATGGAGTGGTTGGTGCACGCCGAATGACCCGTATGGTGGATGGAGTGGTTGGTGCCGCCGACTGACCCCTACGGTGGATGGAGTGGTTGGTGCACGCCGACTGACCCCTACGGTGGATGGAGTGGTTGGTGCACGCCGACTGACCCCTACGGTGGATGGAGTGGTTGGTGCACGCCGACTGACCCCTACGGTGGATGGAGTGGTTGGTGCACGCCGACTGACCCCTACGGTGGATGGAGTGGTTGGTGCACGCCGACTGACCCCTACGGTGGATGGAGTGGTTGGTGCACGCCGACTGACCACTACGGTGGATGGAGTGGTTGGTGCACGCCGACTGACCCGTATGGTGGATTGGAGTTGGTTGGTTGGCACGCCGACTGACCCCCTTACGGTGGATGGAGTGGTTGGTGCAGCCGACTGACCCTACGGTTGGATGAGTGGTTTGGTGCACGCCGACTGACCCCTACGGTGGATGGAGTGGTTGGTGCACGCCGACTGACCCCTACGGTGGATGGAGTGGTTGGTGCACGCCGACTGACCCCTACGGTGGATGGAGTGGTTGGTGCACGCCGACTGACCCCTACGGTGGATGGAGTGGTTGGTGCCACGCCGACTGACCCCTTACGGTGGATGGAGTGGTTGGTGCACGCCGACTGACCCCTACGGTGGATGGAGTGGTTTGGGGCAGCCGACTGACCCCTTACGGTGGATGAGTGGTTGGTGCACGCCGACTGACCCCTTACGGTGGATGGAGTGGTTGGTGCACGCCGACTGACCCCTACGGTGGATGGAGTGGTTGGTGCACGCAGACTGACCCCTACGGTGGATGGAGTGGTTGGTGCACGCCGACTGACCCCTACGGTGGATGGAGTGGTTGGTGCACGCCGACTGACCCCTACGGTGGATGGAGTGAGGATGCCCATTCCATCCATTATTATTGATCTTTGAAGAAGAGTCTCTCCCTTCACATTGTATATTTGGGTTATGTGACATACCCTGTACGAGCCTTCATGCCGAAACCCTTGCAGTGTGACACATTTAAAATATTTGAACCTGTGTCAAGTGTATGTAGACAGGAGGAGTATCATTAGTCCAATATTGGACTAAAGGAGCCTAACGTTACTCCAATTATGAAATGATTCATGTTTAGATGGGAGTATTTGGATGTGCCAAATACTCCATCTAAACATGAATCGATTCTTAATTGCGGCAAGGTTCTAGAAACATAAATCCCTTTACTATCATATCACATCAAAATAATATCACAAACGCAAAATACACACTGTTTTAGCCAGTTTTAACACAGTTGCAGTCGCTCAGGAATTTTTCAGTGACAACATGTTTGTGTCTTCTGTCTGTTTTCCATAAACAAGCGCCATAACATGGAAATGTGGCCGTGTGGGAATCCTAGCCCTATAAAGTCGTGTATCAATTCAACCTTTTGTTTTTTTAAAATTATCTCTCGCTGATATGAAAGAAAATATCCTTATGATTCCAAAACGAGACCGCAAAGCTATGCATGTTAATGTTCAGACCAAGTGTTGGGGCTCTTAAAAAAAACTCCCCCCCGTACAGAATATGCCTTTCGTTCAATGACTCTTATGTGTAATGTAATGGGGCTGAGAGTCATGATCAAGGGCTAGAGTATTGTATACCAGTTGAGGCGAAATGCTGTGGTGGCGAACATTTGCGCCCAAATTCCTGAAGTGCCCTGTTAGGGTGAAGGAGACAGAGGTGGCAAGAGTAAGGGCTGTCCAGAATGTCTCCTATCTGGAGGCGGTGAGAAGAGTGGAAGAATGGAGTAACTTTGAAGAAACCATGGTAGTTGGATTAAAGACTTCAGTAAATGTTAATCGCCAACATGATCACGTGTTAAAAAGGTGGACTCTGTATCGTTTATTGCATTGGTTCAAAACTGCACAGCGCAATTAAAGAGGTAATCTGAGAAAATAGGCAATCGTTGTGAGTGTGGCTGACATTTTTTGAGGGGGACTCAGGTATTTTACAGCAGAGGCATTACAAGGAATCCTGTCAACGAATGTTCCGTCCGTATTTTGTTTTCGGATGTTTGAGTGGATTAAACATTTTAGCTTATTTCTCTTTTCCGTTTTGGATTTCCCCCTTTTAGTTCCCGCATCCAGTAGGCGGCGGCAATACACGGTTTCCGGTGTACTTAGCCCTAAAATACCACCGAAGAAGAATAAGTGTTTCCGTTAAGATGGCTGTCGGTGCCTTCCCCATCGCCAAGCTCCTCTACCTCGGTGTACGGCAGCTCAGCAAGCCCGTGGCCAACAGGCTCAAGGCCGGGGCTCTCCGGAGCGAGTTCTTCAAGACATATGTTTGTCTTCCGCCGGGACAGAGTAAGTAATTTAGTTTCATTGAAGCTACAGAGTGAGTGGTTCTGATAACCGGGAGGTTGGGGAGAGTCGAAGGACGGGAGCGTCATGTAATAGCTAACCAATAGAATTCACCTGTCACTGCTACTAGGCCAATAGTTTACATGGGCAATGGTCGTGAAGAACGCCTATTGGTGACTTTAGGTGATTGAAATAGAAATGGTCCAATGATACAGTAACTACGTCAGTCAGGAGGATTATCCAGCGAACCATGAAGCCAATTGGAGCGCGTTAAGATTAATGATTGCAGGACTTCGTTCGTTTGTCATTGAAGTTGTCTGTAGGAAATTAAATGGAAGTGCTTTTTTTTGCCCCTTATTACGAAAGTACCGTACACTTTTACATTACAGCGACCTCCAGCATTAGTATTACAGTATTAGCTATGTCAGTATAGATGTAAAGAGCTTTATCTGAATACATATAATTTTGCATGCGTACCATGCTCTCTATCTGAGCAGAAACATGAATAGATTGATCGCAATGTGGGTCAATAGGGTGCAACTGCACCCCGCAATTCATTGGCGTTCCTGCATGTGGGCATTTCTTCATCTGCAGGAACACCCCCCTCGAGTATCCCATTGGTTCCTTCATGAACGCAGGCGGGGCCAAGGACACTGTCTACCGGTCGCTACATCAGAACCATGAAAGCCAATTGGAGCGCGTTAAAATTAGTGAACGCAGGACTTCGTTCGTTTGTCATTGAGGTTGTCTGTAGGAAATGAAATGGAAGTACTTTTTTGCCCCTTAATACGAATGTGCTGTACACTTTTACATTACAGCGACCTCAATGACAATTCGGGGCGTTCCTGCATGTGGGCATTTCTTCATCTGCAGGAACGCCCCCCCTCGAGCATCCCATTGGTTCCTTCATGACACCGGTCGCCCCCACCTCCTGCTAGCACAGCGTGGGGGGGGGGGGTGTGTATCAATATTTACTTTAGTGTGGTGGTTATATCAGTATTTACTTTAGTGTGGTGGTGGTGGTTATATCAATATTTACTTCAGTGTGGTGGTGGTGGTTATATCAATATTTACTTCAGTGTGGTGGTTATATCAATAATTGACTTCAGTATGGTGGTGGTGGTTATATCATATTGTTACTTCAGTGTGGTGGTGGGTGGTTATCAATATTTACTTCAGTGTGGGGGGGATCAATATTTACGTTCAGTGGTGGTGGTGGTTATCAATATTTTACTTCAGTGTGGTGTGGTATATCAATATTTACTTTAGTGTGGTGGTGGTTGGTTATGCAATATTTTACTACATTCAGTGTGGTGGTTATATCAATATTTACTTCAGTGTGGTGGTGGTGGTTATATCAATATTTACTTCAGTGTGGTGGTTATATCAATATTTACTTCAGTGTGGTGGTGGTGGTTATATCAATATTTACTTCAGTATGGTGGTGGTGGTTATATCAATATTTACTTCAGTGTGGTGGTGGTGGTTATATCAATATTTACTTCAGTGTGGTGGTGGTGGTTATATCAATATTTACTTCAGTGTGGTTGTGGTTATATCAATATTTACGCGTAAGGGTTTCCACTGACATTTCTCGCATAATTCCTTTTACTGACACAAAAAGGCCTGTCGGTGCGGCAACAAGTAGATGACAGCGTGTCACACAGTGCTACCAAAACAAAGATCTACACACATGCAAGAGGCATGTCTCTCTTAATACAAAACATGGATTTACTATCTCTCTGAATTTTCTCAGGTTTTTCTGGATAAATATCAGCCTGTGTGTCCCTGGGCCTGTACCTGGCTTGTGTTCATACCACCTGTTGTATAAAGTAGTAATGGCACCGGTTCTCTCTCTCTGATTCCCTCCCGCTCTAGTTTACCACTGGGTGGAGATGAAGACCAAGATGAGGATCATGGGTTTCCGGGGTGCCACCATCAAGCCCCTGAACGAGGAGGCGGCAGCAGAGCTGGGTGCAGAGCTGCTGGGGGAGGCCATCATCTTCATCATCGGGGGAGGGTGTATGATCCTAGAGTACAGCAGACAGGCGGCCAACTCTAAGAGGAAGGAAGAAGAGCTGAGTCACACCATTGGCAGTCTGCAGACACAGATAGGAGAGCTGGCCCTGAACACAGAGACACTGGATGCCAGGCTGAGGGAGGTCAACCGGCTGCTACTCTCCTTACCTCCTCCAGCCCTAGCACAGTCTTCTCCTACTACCACGCAACTTCCTGTTTCTGATCCTACTACCACGCAACTTCCTGTTTCTGATCCCGCTCCCACGCTGGCTTCCTCTTCCGTGGATCCCAGCCAAAAGTGATACCTGTGTAATTTCTGAGTTAGGCTGGTGGTCGCCAGATCTGTGTGTCTTTAGCCAAGTCCTCGGTCATGTCATAACTAGCCTTTCATATCTGGCTACTTAACACTCTCCCATGTAGTGTTGTCAGACCAGACTAAAGGGCTCTACACACTCTATGCCAAACGGCACGATGGAGTTCCGTTTGTGTCGATCCCTGCCTACTTTTGTGCGGCAATTTAGTTTAGAACGGACCGTATACGACGCTCTGTTTGCGTAGAGCGTTTAGAGTCCTTCAGACTAGGCTGTGGATGCCACACGAGAGTCAGTTGTTGGTTAAAACAGACACGGATCTCTGTCCACCAGGTTTCGTCTGTTAATGAAAGGATTGTGAAGCTTACCGTATGCTTCCCAGTCGAAACAGCTTGTGTATATATATATTATGGTGACGTTTGCTTTGGTCTTTGGCAGTTTTTTTTCTTCTCTGCTGTAAATTTTTTCTTGAGGCAAGTCTGTTCGCTAGCCAGAGTACTAGTCCTAGTAGGAACTATTGACGGGATTCTTCAATTAATTGTTTGTGCCATTTCAACAAGTAGCCTCTGCAGAGTCCCCAACAACCGGAATATTCCGGTTTTTCAGGGGCAATGGAAAGGGAACATTAACAAGGCAACACTATCTTAACTCCGCCTCCACATTTACTGAATTGGTTGAAATAGTGCAGAAGAGAACCTCCCTGACAGTTTTCTTTTCTCCTGGTCGAGACCAGGGTGTAGGGGATGTAGCTTCAGCTGCCATGTTAGGTGTTCAACCAGAGACGACTAGTTTTCATGCACACGTTTTCATTGAGAAACACTGCACTAAACATCTCTGTTAGTTGGAAAATTGCGCGACCTAAGACTTCCTCTGCAAAAACGTCAGCATTTTATTTCAGGTTAATTTGGCCTGTTTTGAGGAAGTGTTACTGGGTATGTTGTTGGTACGGTGGCTCAAGAGGGACAAACAACAGTGTAGATCCGCTTTTGTTCAACTTTTTTCAAGTGAAGGTCATTAAGCAGTATGTGAGCAGATGTTATTTTCGCCTAGCCGAGTTCTGCTAGAATAAAACCGACCCTCTATGCAGATACCTTCATCAGTAAGTGGAGGAAGGTGCAACCACAATACCGCACTGTCTGTCTGCTGCCATATGCTGAGGATTGCCTGTAGAGCAGGGTGTGTGGGACTAAGATGCTGAGGATTGCCTGTAGAGCTGGGTGTGTGGGACTAAGATGCTGAGGATTGCCTGTAGAGCTGGGTGTGTGGGACTAAGATGCTGAGGATTGCCTGTAGAGCTGGGTGTGTGGGACTAAGTCTCTGACCAGGGGCTGCTGCTGGAGCAACCAGAGGACTCGCTGTCAGATAGTGTGTTCATCTGTTTTTTTTGTGTTTTTTTTTTGTTGACAGATCGTTCAATGCTTTATTTTACACTGAACAAAAATATAAACGCAACATGTAATGTGTTGACCCCATGTTTCATGAGCTGAAATAAAAAATGCCCTAAATTTTCCATACTCACAAAAAGCTTATTTCTCTCAAATGTTGTGCACACATTTGTTTATATCCCTGTTGGTGAGCATTTCTCCTTTGCGAATATAATCCATCCACCTGACAGGTGTGACATATCAAGAAGCTGATTAAACGGCATGATCATTACACAGGTGCACCTCGTGCTGGGGACAATAAAAAGCCAATTTAAAATATGTAGTTCCGTCACCAAACACAATGCCACAGATGTCTGAAGTTTTGAGGGAGCGTGCAATTGGCATGCTGACTGCAGGAATGTCCACCAGAGCTGTTGCCGGAGAATTGAATGTTAATTTCTCTACCTTATGCTGCATCCAACATTGTTTTAGAGAATTTGGCAGCACGTCCAACCGGCCTCACAACCGCAGACCTCCACATCCGGCTTCTTCACCTGCGGGATGGTCTGAGGGGGGAGGGTGCTGAGGCGTATTGCTTTCTGTAATAAAGCCCTTTTGTGGGGAAAACCTCATTCTGATTGGCTGGGCTTGGCTCCCTGATTGGCTGCACCCCTGCCCAGTCATGTGATATCCATAGACTAGAGCCTAATGAATTTATTTCAATTGACTGATTTCATTATATGAACTGTAACTCAGTAAAATCTTTGAAATTGTTGCATTTATATTTTTGTTCAGTATAAAATATATATACATCTACACTACACTACTCCACTGCCTGGACAAGGGGAACTGTTTCAACATATCACATTGTCATCACATTTCAGTGTTCTCTGGTTGAAATGATAATATTGAACAGTGATTTTTGATTGATTTGGCTTGGTGATAGTAATAGAGTGACTGATATGGCTTGGTGATAGTAATAGAGTGACTGATATGGCTTGGTGATAGTAATAGAGTGACTGATATGGCTTGGTGATAGTAATAGAGTGACTGATATGGCTTGGTGATAGTAATAGAGTGACTGATATGGCTTGGTGATAGTAATAGAGTGACTGATATGGCTTGGTGATAGTAATAGAGTGACTGATATGGCTTGGTGATAGTAATAGAGTGACTGATATGGCTTGGTGATAGTAATAGAGTGACTGATATGGCTTGGTGATAGTAATAGAGTGACTGCGTGGGGATCTATTATGCTTAGACTAGGAGGAGACATGTGACAGCGTTTCCCTCCTCCAGTACCCCCAACAGCCAACTCCAGTCCTCCAGTACCCCCCCCAACAGCCCAACTCCAGTCCTCCAGTTACCCCCCCAAAGCCCAACTCCAGTCCTCCAGTACCCCCCCCAACAGCCCAACTCCAGTCCTCCAGTACCCCCCCAACAGCCCAACTCCAGTCCTCCAGTACCCCCCCAACAGCCCAACTCCAGTCCTCCAGTACCCCCCTAACAGCCCAACTCCAGTCCTCCAGTACCCCCCCAACAGCCCAACTCCAGTCACTCCAGTAACCCCCCAACAACCCAACTCCAGTCCCTCAGTACCCCCCCAACAGCCCAACTCCAGTCCTCCAGACCCCCCCTAACAGCCCAACTCCAGTCCTCCAGTACCCCCCAACAGCCCAACTCCAGTCCTCCAGTACCCCCCCAACAGCCCAACTCCAGTCTCCAGTACCCCCCTTAACACCCCAACTCCAGTCCTCCAGTACCCCCCCCAACAGCCCAACTCCAGTCCTCCAGTACCCCCAACAGCACTCATTTTTGTTGTTGGCCCGGACAAATTCACCTGATTCAACTCATTGAGGTCTTGATGATTAGCTGACAAGTTGAATCGGGTGTTCTGTTCTAGGACTGGAGGTGGGAAAGGCTGCCATATGGGTGCTTGGACCCAGGTGGGGAGGATGTCTTATAACTCCTTACATGACAGTATGACACAGGAAAACTAACTGACAATAATATTTGCTGAGAATAATATTTGCTGACTTGAATATTTCAAATTTGTACATTTAGCTACATCAAATGTTGCCCCCCGCCCTCTCTCCAAATAAAACAGAGCTTTTTTTATGACTAGGTGGTTTATTATGGTTCTGGCCAGGTAGAACACAGCTACGACCGGAAGTGACTTTTTCGTAGCAGATTAAGAGAATGGGGTTACGGTTATGAAAAGGGTTAGCTAAAATGCTCTCCTAACCTGCTATGAAAAGTAACTTTCGGTTGTAGCTGTACTCCATCTGGTCCAGGGTTTCCCAAACTTGGTGCACGTTTTGGATTTTGCCCTAGCACTACACAGCTGATTCAAATAATCAACTCATCATCAAGCTTTGATCATTTGAATCAACTGTAGTGTTAGGGCAAAAACCAAAACATGCACCCCTTGGGGTCCCGAGGACCTTGGGGAACGCTGATCTAGTCACAACCCTGTATTATTCTCTTGACTCACTGTGTGAATCCCTTTCCTGCTTGGTGATGTACTGTGACGTGCAAAAAAACAAAAGCTGTAATGTGTAAAAATAAAAGTGAAATGTTCCAATCTATCATGTGTTTTCTGCAGTTAATCGTTATAAAACTGTACAATATTGCTCCCTTCAGATTGAAGGAATGATCGAAGGACTAAAATTAATGGTTTGTTCAACGACTGACCGGAAGGTGGCAGTAGTACTTGTGTTAATGATATCCGCTATCTGCAGTGTTGCCATTTTCTCGGTTTCCCGCAAAATTGGGCTACTTTGAAAACGATGCCGCGGGTTGAAAATGTATTGGTTGCGGGTTTTGGGGCTATTGCACCGCGCCCGCCATGGCATTTCTCTTAAAAATATATATATATATATTTCCCTGTGACCTGCTGCTGACTGTCATATTTACTGTTCAATTTTGATTGTTTATTTCACATTTGTTTATTATCTATTTCACTTGCTTTGGCAACGTGCACGTTGTGACAACTTTTTACCAGTTGTAGGTAGGCTACTTAGATTGTCATTATGGAGACACCGATTTCTAACCCTTTTCCCGTAAAACATATGAATTAAGCTAGAACTGATGCACGTCAATAAATGATGGCGACAAAGCACTGGAAAACGACTTTGGGCGCACTAGAGCCCATTACATAAATTCACTAGGAGGTGGTTTAAACTGCATTCTAATGTTGCCTTTGCTGAAAGAAAACGGTATCAAGCGAAGTGTTTTATGCATGCTCAGTTCTTAGGTATCGGGGGCTGCCCGAGTGGACATTTGAAATGGAAGTTATGGAACTCCCTCACGTGGTTCTTTTTATGGGGAAAAGTCCTCAATCAAACTGACATTATGTGGAGAATGATCAATTTGCCTCTGTTGGCCATCAAGTAGCCTATTAATTGATATGCCATTGTAGGCTACCATTTGACACAATAAATATGTTGAAATGATATCACTGTGTCAAGGCGTGCTGAAGGTGGGTGTGGCGTATGAATCATGCGCAGGACGCAGAGGCTCAGTCCAAAGGCTTTAGTGCAATATATATCAAAGACAGAAGCACAATAAGCCCGAAGGCGAATACACGGCGCACACAGGCGACAAAACAAACGGCGCACAAACATGTGCAAAATAACCTCTCCAAAACACTGGAGGGAAAAAGTAGCTCCAAACACGAAACAGAAGCGCAATCACACACAACGACAAGCACACAAAACGAGGACTAACAAGACACAGGTGTACAACATCCAGACAAAACCAAACGAACATGAAACATAGATCGGTGGCAGCTAGTACTCCGGGGACGACGACCGCCGAAGCCTGCCCGAACCAGGAGGAGGAGCAGCCTCGGCCGAAACCGTGACACACTGGAGTCATTGCAAATCAATGTGCCCCCTTGTGTAGCTTACCTGGAGCTGGCAAACCAATTTAATAAATAGGCTATAACTTCAGTTTATTGTTGTTGTTGCCTTATGTTAGTATGCAATTATTAATGGACATGTTTAGTTAATTAAATTGGAAGTTATCAAAGCTCTATAGCAATTGCCGACCAGTTAGAACGCATTAGATTGACGATATAACAGTAGTCAGATTAGGGTACAGGAATAAATAAAATAAAAACATCTAAAAAATAAACACTGGCTGTTGTTGACAAGCATATTCAGTATATATACATATTATTAATATTTAATTCAGTGATTGAAATGATGACCCCATCCTCAGTAGCCTATTCAAGCAGGCTATTGGGAAACCCAAGCACTCTTTACCTAGATATCGCCTCACTATTCATGTTGAATACATTTTTGAATACATGTGTCTGTTTGAACTAAGCAAGCTGCTAAATCGTTCAGTTTACATCTAGCCTACATCTTGTCTAGGCTACTGTAGACTATCCGAAATTATATGTAGGACTATCAGGGGCTATAGGCTACCTGCCTTTATCTAACCAAACCATGTCAAATAGCTGTGCAGCGACGCTCCCCATCCAACCGGACAGAGCTTGAGAGGATCTGCAGAGAAGAATGGGAGAAACTCCCCAAATACAGGTGTGCCAAGCTTGTAGTGTCATACCCAAGAAGACTCGAGGCTGTAAGCTGCCAAAGGTGCTTCAACAAAGTACTGAGTAAAGGGTCTGAATACTAATGTAAATGTGATTTTATTTATTTATTTTTTATAAATTAGCAAAATATAAAAACAAATCTGTTTTTGTTTTTGCCGTTATGGGGTATTGTGGGTAGATTGATGAGATTTTTTTTTTGTTTAATCAGTTTTAGAATAAGGCTGTAACATAACAAAATGTGGAAAAAGTCAAGGGGTCTGAACACTTTCCGAATACACTGTAGATAAATCCGACAGGAGAGTTTGAGTGATGAAAGTTGGACAGAGGATCACAAAATCTCGGAGCAAGAAACACTCGGACGAACATAAAAAAAAACTAATGCTAGGCTATTTTCTGGCAATTGTGCTGTTATTATGTGCCAGATGTTAAGACTACAAACCGTTATAAATGGCCCATTTGAGAGATTGACTTGTCATGTCAATAGGCATAGGCGACTGACTAAAATCTGGGTTTATGATTGTAATTCAACTTTGCCATGGTTTGCTTCGATAAAGGCAGGTAGCCTATAGGCCCTGATAGTCCTACATATAATATCAGATAGTCTACAGTAGCCTAGACTAGATGTAGGCAAGATGTAAACTGAACGATTTAGCAGCTTGCTTAGTTCAAACAGACACATTTATTCAACATGAATAGCGAGGCGATATCTAGGTAAGGAGTGATTGTGTTTCCCAATAGCCTGCTTGAACAGGCTACTGAAGATGGGGTCATAATTTCAATCACTGAATTAAATATTAATATGTATTAAATACTGAATATGCTTGTCAACAACAGCCAGTGTTTATTTTTTAGATGTTTTTATTTTATTTATTCCTGTACCCTAATCTGACTACTGTTATCATCAATCTAATGCGTTCTAACTGGTCGGCAATTGCGATAGAGCTTTGATAACTTCCAATTCAATTAACTAAACATGTCCATTAATAATTGCATAATAACACAAGGCAACAACAACAATAAACTGAAGTTATAGCCTATTTATTCAATTGGTTTGCCAGCTCCAGGTAGGCTACACAAGGGGGCACATTGATTTGCAATGACTCCATAGATATAATTTCAACATATTTATTGTATCAAATGGTAGCCTACAATGGCATATCAATTAATAGGCTACTTGATGGCCAACAGAGGTAAATTGATCATTCTGTTTTTGCTTTGTCATTATGGGGTATTGTGTGTAGATTGATGAGGATTTTTTTGGGGGGGATCAATTTTAGAATAAGGCTGTAACATAACAAAATGTGGATAAAGTCAAGGGGTCTGAATACTTTCCGAATGCGCTATAAAGTTAAACACATGCGCAAAGGGGATTTATTTACAATTATAAACCTGGTTCGAGCCCTGAATGCTGATTGGCTAAAAGCCGTGGTATATCAGACCTTATACCAGGGGTATAACAAAAACATACCTTTTACTGTTCTAATTAGGTTGGTAACCAGTTTATAATAGCAATAAGGCACCCCGGGTGTTTGTGGTATATGGCCAATATACCACAGCTAACCAATGCATCCAGGCACACCATGTTGCGTCATGCTTAAGAACAGCCATTAGCCATGTTATATTGGCCATATACTATACCTTCTTAACTATACCTTGCTTAATCATAGCAGTCAAACGAGTTAAATTGACATCCATTGATGGAAAATTATCTGGCGAATTTAATAAGGGCAAATTATATTTTCTCTTGCGACCTATTCAAATTCCTTTATTATGTCATGTCATAGCTCACAATAATTATTATCTTGAGGAAAAACTAATTTAGCTTCTAATGTCGTTACAAGTTACTACGATATTCCTTCTTAACTCCAATTTGTAATTGTAATTTGTAATTGTAATTTGTAATTTGGGGCGGCAGGTAGCTTAGTGGTTAAGAGCGTTGTACCAGTAACCGAAAGGTCGCTGGTTCTAATCCCCAAGCCGACTAGGTGAAAAATCTGTCGATGTGCCCTTGAGCAAGGCACTTAACCCTAATTGCTCCTGTAAGTCGCTCTGGATAAGAGCGTCTGCTAAATGACCAATTTATTTTATTTATTTATTTTGTAAGTCGCTCTGGATCGCTCTGGATAAGAGCGTCTGCTAAATAACGTAAATGTAAATGTAAAACATTTAACTGCCTCGATAACGTTATGGAAAAAAAAATATATTGTATAAATATGGCAACTCTTCTCTTGCTGAATTTTTTTGGGGGGCTAGTTTTCAGGGCTTTTGGCCGTTTTGTGTGCTTTTGGTTTGCTTTTGTATTGTCATTGTTATAGAAATTTGAACCTGACCTGGCAACCCTGTGCTTATCATAAATCCCATTCGAGGAAGTATCGGTCAGTATTTACAGGCCGTTTTGAAGCGGAGCATCAACCAAAGGTACACAACTATGTTTTTCATGTTTTCTATTTCGCTATATTTCATATTTGTACGTGAATATTTGTGTTTGCACGACGATGTATTTGTAACATTAGCGGAACTGGCCTGCGCAGTGTAGATGTTTTCATCGTTGCACGGAGCAAACTGTCATCGGGCGCAGTGACAGATGCCATCATGCAGCTAGAGTTAGCATTATAGCTAGCGGTACAGTAGCTACATTTAGCAACCCTAATGTTACTCAGATAAGGTAAATGACTGCTATCAATGGATTATGTTATCGAGGCAGTTTTTCAGTTTATATTTGCCCATTGGCTTGCATCATTGGCCATCATAATCATTTAATAAGCAATGTTTACAGTGCATCATCCATCTAGCCAGTTGGCTAACAACAGTGCTTGGTGCTAATATTCAAGTTGGCGCCAGTTTCTTAGTGGACATAGTAGCTACAGTATCTTTCTTTTTACAGTAGGCTACGAATTCAACTCGAGAGTGCATTCTGTGCAATTACTTTTATTCATTGAGTTTTGTTTGTTATCTATGCAGAAATATTTAATAGTTGCATAGATCTCCATGCACCATGAGGAGTGCTGAAGTGAAGAAATTGAAAGTGAACGAGCTGAAAGAGGAGCTGCGTCGGCGAGCCCTGGACACCAAGGGGCTGAAGGCTGACCTGGTGGAGCGGCTCAAGGCGGCTCTGGAGGCTGCGGAGGCCGGGGGAGCTGCGAGGGGGGCACCGGAGCAGGACCATGCAACACCGGAGGAGGAGCAGGGAGATGAGGGATTCTCAGCCGGGTTGTTGGGGGATGAAGGATTCCCGAACGAAGGTAGCCCTAGACATGCTTTCCTATTTGTGCACATGAAATGTCAAGCAGTGAACATTTCTTTGAAATATAATGAGGTTTCAGGGAGGTTAAAGTTCTCTGTCACTGAGACCGATTTCCGTCAAATGGATTCTGGAGAGGTCGTTTTTGAGATCAGTGTAGATCCGCAATAACAACCCTTTGGGGGGATGTGGGGGGGGGGGGGGGGGCTGATTTGGATATGAAATAGCCTAATACGGACAGAAGCATGTCTGTTCTACGAAATATATTCCCAAATAAATGTATTCTCAAATATTTTATTTTCTCAATGCGCACCACCGCAGCGCTGAACTCAGACAGCGGTGTGTAGACTACTGTGGCTGCTGGCAAAGTAATTCAAAGCCTATACTTTATCACTCAGGATGGAACTTTCCAGTGCTACTATTTTTGCCATGTTGTTATTAAAACAAAACAGACAATAGTTGACCTATTTACCTAGTCGGCTGTTGCTGTGTGTTCTATGAGAGATGTATTTTGACAAGCAGTTAACAATTCTTAATGCAATCACAGGAAAACGCTTTTGAAAGCAGTTTTGGCCTTAGTTTTGTTTTAAAGAGGGGGATCCCAATTTTACTGTGTTTATTTCTCTACTCCAGTGTTTTCCAAAATTGGTCCTTGGGACCCCAAGGGGTGCACGTTTTGGTTTTTGCCCTGGTGCACGTTTTGGTTTTTGCCAAATAAGTAAAGCTTAATGATTAGTTGACTATTTGCATAGTGCTAGGGCAAAAAACAAAATGTGCACCAGGGCAAAAACCAAAACGTGCACCAGGGAAAAACCAAAACATGCACCCCTTGGGGTCCCAAGGACCAATTTTGGAAAACACTGGAGTAGAGAAATAAACACAGTAAAATTGGGATCCCCCTCTTAAAAAAAAAACTAAGGCCAAAACTGTTTTCAAAAGCGTTTTCCTGTGATTGCATTAAGAATTGTTGACTGCTTGTCAAAATACATCTCTCATAGAACACACAGCAACAGCCGACTAGGTAAATAGGTCAACTATTGTCTGTTTTGGGGTCCTGAGGACTGAGTTTGGGAAACACTGCTCTACTCCTTAAATTGCTTGTGTGGCATCATTTTACAAATGCAGTTTTACAACCAGAGTTTCAAGTATGGTTTAGGTGCAGCTGTACAACAGAGCTCTTAAAGGGGCAATGTCATCTTAAAGGGGCAATGTCATCTTAAAGGGGCAATTACATCTTAAAGGGGCAATGTCATCTTAAAGGGGCAATTACATCTTAAAAGGGCAATTACATACTTTGTAATAGAAATAAAACAAAAACAATTTTTTGGAGAGAATAGTAATTATTTAAATATTCATATTTGTAATACAATTAATTATAAATAATAATAACTATCAGGATGTTGTGTCCAATGGGGTAAATGCAGATGGACAAACCCCATGCTTCAGCCCATGTACATTTTATAGACCACTATGATTCATCAGTTGGGCTACAGGTGATAATGCTTATTGCTAAAAGCACATCTGATAATATATATATGCATGGTCCAATATGTTAAAATGTTAATATCATTTTTAACAATATGTTATGAGACCCATTTCTGGATGTGGAAATTATATTTTAGATGGTGTCAGTATAATTTTATTTTCATTAATTTTGAAGTAGAATGACTTTTTAAAATGTCACCAGAACTGAGCTTCTCAATCCTTCTACATAAATATTATCCTGGGGAGCACCCCGGAGCCCCTAAGCAAGGGGACTGGAATTGGTCAAACTCACAGTTTAATACATGTACAAAATGATCCTCTTTCCCTAAAAGCATGATGGTCATGACTTTGTTACATGAAAGGGGAGGTTAACTTGGCCCCAGACAATCGATCTGAGATCGACATAAGTTTCAGTCATGGAATTTTGTTTTTGCTTTAACCCCTGGGTACTGTATATTGTTGAGTGCATGATAATATGCAATTATATGCATGATATTACATTGCAATATTAGCTACCTTGAACTTAAGTGACTTGTTGAAAGCTGAAATGGTCTTCTGATTTCTCGTGTATAAATAGATTCTCTAGACTTTGGTGCAGGAGGGGCCCCCGAGGAGGAGAGCAGGGGGATGGAGAGAGAAGAGTCGTCTGATTCTGATCTGGGCTTCAGCATGCCTGACTTCACTGCAGACGTCCCTCTTCCTCTTCCTGTCCCTGTTCACAAGGCAGAGGAGACCCCTGAGTACCACGAGACCCAACCAGCCCTGGCAGAGCATCAGCATCATGGGCAGCCTGAGAGGAAGCGAGGTAAGATCCTCTCTAGAATAACTTGTTTACACAAAGCCATCTATATTAACCCAATTATGCAAGCTACTATTCAACACTAATTATTGAATATCAATCTCATCTAACACTAAGGATAATACACTTGTCTACTCACACACTACATTTTTCATACTTCCTTCCATATTCTCTAGTCTGACTGCTTTCTCACTTTTATCTGTTCTAATCGGAGAGAAAACAAGCACGGGTTAACTGACTACAATACGACTACTAACAAATAGAAACCGCAGAGACTTCCCAACGCATAGCTGACTCTCGAGGCCTGCAAACCTCTGGGGCCGTCAGAGGAGACCCTGGACGCAACGAGACCTAACTAGGCCCTATGTCTAACTCTAGCACTGAGGCACAGAGGAAGAAGATCACTGTCTCTACACATTAGCTGTTCTACTACTACTACTACCCTACTACTCTCTACGACTATTTCTACTACTACTACTACTAGACTACTCTGCTATTACACTAACTACTAACTATGACTACTAGATTGCTCATACTATACTACGACACTATATACCAACTACTACTTACTATTACTACTCTACCTACTACCTACTTTCACTATACTTCTTCTATACTCTACTACTAAGTACTACTACTACTATCTACACTATTATACTACTTTACACATAATTACATACTATAATGACTAATACTACTACTACTACATACAACTACTACTCTAGAATGCACTATACGACTAACTCATATAATACCCACTAATACTTCTCACTAGACCTACTACTATAACTTTGCTAACGCGGTACTACGATACTACTCTAAACTACATTACTACTAACTACTATTATACTACTACTACTGCTACTACTGACTACTCTCTAACTACACACTACTACTACTACTACTACTACATACTCTACTACTACTACTACGCTACCACTACTACTACTACTACTATTACTACTAACTACTACTATTTTGCTACTACTACTACTACTACTACTTACTACCACTACTATGTCTACTACTACTACTACTACTACTACTACTACTACCACTATAACAACGATACTACTACTACTACACATACACTACTAACTACTACTGACTACTATGTACTACTATACTACTACTACTATACTACTACACTGACTACTACTACTACACGACACACTACTGACTGACTTACTACTACTACTATTTACTCTGACTACTAGTATCTACTACTATACTACTACTAACTACTACTACTTACTGACTACTATTACTACTACTATACCTACCACTACACTAACTTACTACACTACTACTACTACCCTACTACTATATTACTTACTACTACTACTACTACTACTACTACTTACTACTACTACTCTATACTACTAGTACTACTACTACTACTACTACTACTACTACTACTACTACTACTACACTACTTGCTAGCTACTGACTACT
Organism: Coregonus sp. 'balchen'; assembly: GCA_902810595.1. Taxonomy (NCBI): domain Eukaryota; kingdom Metazoa; phylum Chordata; class Actinopteri; order Salmoniformes; family Salmonidae; genus Coregonus; species Coregonus sp. 'balchen'. The sequence continues at coordinate 40,985,607 of LR778258.1, forward strand.
ACTACTACTACTAACTACTACTATTACTAACTACTACTACTACTACATACTATACACTACTGCTATACTATACACTACTATACTACTACTAACTACTACTGACTCTACTTTACTGTGCTACTACTACACTATACTACGCTCTACTACTACTACTACTAACACTATACTACTACTACTACTACCACTACTACTATATACTACTACTACTACTACTACTACTACTACTACTTTTGCTACTGCTGGTACTACTAGTACTACTACTACTACTAACTACTACTACTACTAACTTTGCTACTACTACTACTACTACTCCCACTACTGCTCTCTACTATACTACTACTACCACTACTGACTACTGACTACTATATACTACTACTACTATTACTGACACTACTCACTACTACTTACTACTACTACACCCTACTATACTATGCTGATACTACTACTACTACTACTTCTAACTGCTACACACATATAACTACACTACTACTACTTATACTCTACTACTAACTACTACTACTACTATTTTCTACTACTATGCTGCGCTACTACTACTTACTACTACCACTACTACTACTATATTTACTGTACTACTACTACTAATACTACTACTTTACTACTGACGTACTACTACTACTCACTACTACTATATACTACTACTACACTACTACTACTCTCTACTTACCACTAGCTGCTGCTAACTCTACTACTACTACTACTACTACTACTACTACTATACTACTACTACTACTACACTAACTACTACTACCACTACTCTTTCTGCTACTACTACTACTACTCTACTAAACTACAACTACTACTATTTACTACTACTGCTACCCTACTACTACTACTACCTACTACTACTAACTACTACCACTACTACTCTACTACTACTATACTACTACTACTACTACACCACTACTACTACCTACTACTACTACTACTACACTACTACTACTACTCCACTACTGTTACTACTACTACTACTAAGACTAACTACTACTACTACTACTCTACTACTACCACTACTCTACTACTACTACTCACTACTACTACTACTACTACTACTACACTACTCTGCTGCTACTACTATCTACTACTACTACACTACACACTACTACTACTACTACTACTTACTACTACTACCACTACTACTACTACTACTAACATACTACGTAACTACTACTAACTAACTACTACTGCTACTACTACTACTCTACTACTGCTGGTACACTACTCACTACTCTACTACTACTACTACTACTAATACTACTACTACTACTGTTTCTCTACTACTACTACTACTTCTACTACTACTACTCACTACTACTACTACTACTACCACTACTGCTCTGCTACACTACTATACACACTACCTACTACTACTACTACTACTACTACCACTACTCTATATACTACTACTACTACTACTACCTTTGCTACTGCTGCTGGTACTACTAGTACACTACTATACTACTACTAATATACTACTACTCACTACCACACTTGTTGCTCTACTACTCTACTACGAACTACTACTACTACTACTCCACTACTACATATACTACTACTACTACTACTACTACTTCTACTGCTGGTACTACTATACTACTCTACTACTACTTACTTACTACTGCTACTACTGTACTCTACACTATCTACTACTATTTCCTACTCTCACTACTACATACTACTAATATACTACACTACTACTATACTCCCACTGCCCGACTACTATTTCTACTACTACTACTGACCTACTACTACTACTACTACTACTACTTACTCTGCTGTACTTACTACTACTACTACTACTCTGCTACTACTACTACTAACTACTACTATATACTACTACTACTATATACTACTACTACTCTACTATATACTACTACTATTACATCCTACACACTACTGCTACTACTACTACTACTACTACTTTTGCTACTGCTGGTACTACTACTACTACTACTACTACTACTATATACTACTACTACTACTGATACTACTACTACTACTACTATATACTACTACTACTACCTACTACTTTCTCTACTACTGTACTACTTACTACTATATATACTATACTATACTACTGCTATATACTACTACTATATACTACTATATATGTACTGCTGGTACCTTACTACTACTACTACTACTACTACACTACTACTATACCCTACTACTACTACTACTACTAACTACTGATACTACTACTACTACTACTATGAACTACTACTACTACACTACTAATGCCTACTGCTTACTACTCTACTACTTACTACTGCTACTACTACTAAAACTACTACTGATAAACTACTACTACTACTCTACTTAACTGCTCCTACTACTACTACTACTATATACTACTACTACTACTACTTTTGCTACTGCTGGTACTACTGCTGGTACTACTACTACTACTACTGCTACTACCAGTTTTTCCCATTAGCGCCGGCCATCGGCTAATCAGCCAGTTAGACTAATTTCAGCCGGTTACTTTTTCCACTTCATATTAACTAAGCTACTTTTTATTTAAAAGTTTCAATTCGCTAGTCCGTCGAGCCCTCTCCTGCTAGAATGAAAAATATGCATCTTCTAGCAATCTATTGATAGGATAGGCGCCTGTCAGGCACAAAGCGAGCGATGACAGGGTAACGCAGTCTGCTGTTTGTCCCGCCTCCCAGTACAATTTGTGTGCGCTGTGGTTGGTTGCAGTCAAATGTCTTTACACGGCGAGAGAGAGCATGATACTCGTGAATTTGCACTTCCCATTTAATGTAAGTGGTAACGTTGAGTCAATCCTCTTACCCTAATTATTGTTTTCTGACACGTTCATTTATTTTATTTTGCGTGTTTCACATAGCCAGCCATGGAGTCAGGGTGTATAGCAGACTATTTACTGGGCTTTGATTGATGACCGAACAGCAAGCGTTGACTAGTTTAGAAAAGGTGTCGAACTGACTGAATAAAGTCTATCTAACTGTAAGTCGCTCTGGATAAGAGCGTCTGCTAAATGACTAAAATGTAAATGTATCTGCTATATCCCTTTGCCATTCATAGATCATACAATGTAGTTATATGTCCATGGCATCGCATCGGGACAAGTAAACCAGAGGATTTCCTAGGATGTCGGGGCTTGCCAGACAGTGACGATAAAGTGAGTGACTCTCGTCTCGTCAGTCAGTGTAGCCTACCGAATCGCATCGCTGAGAGAGCCGTTGATTTGGTTCCCTAATTTGCATTGGATACTGATAGGCCTAGTCTTTTTGGAGATCACCTGCAGATACATTATGAAAACATTCGATGAAGATGGTGAATCATCACTGCAGGAACAACAGGTAGTGGAGAGCCTCATTCTGGTCCAGATATGATCATTAGGGCACTCAAGGAATCCAGGCATTAAAACGGAATTCAACAATATATATATATTTTTATTGACCTTAGCAGGGAATCAACTGAATATATTGAAAATTAATGAATACGTTTATCATAAGACGTGTGATTCGTATTTCCTGTGACTTTCTGAAGAGGCAATGAGAACGCCCGTCTGTGTGTGTGCAGTGCACTCGTCTACCACTTTGTGTAGCCGTTAGCGATGATGCTAATGAAAACAGTCTTCTGGTAGGTGGAAAGGCTTTCCCAAAAACCTTCTCAATTAAAATGTTAACTACAAAGTAGCCTATGCTTACCTGGTAGAATGATATCATCATTATTTTCATAAATCCAGTGGGTATTTGTTTTGCAAACTCTTCCATCACATACAAATACTGCTAAACAACTGCCTCTTGCTAGGTGCACACTTGAATTAAAGAGTAAATACACCAAAAATCTAAATTTCTCGGATTTTTCCCAGACCTCAAAAGTGGTCTCCTGATGTGGTTTAAGCAATTTTGTTGTTTTTCTATTTAAAAAAGTGTGATTTTGAGAGCGAAAACCTGAAAAGAATGGGTAAACGGAAACCTGGAAAAACTATTTTTTTCATTTTAACCTTTAATTTATTTTTCAAGATAATGTGGGTATTTACTGAATTATTCTGTTGTAATAAAATAAATAATTTTGAAGAACATTGTTGCAGTTCATCTTGCAGTAAAACTGTAAATATGACTTTAATCTCAAGAGAAGACAGGTTAAATGTTAAAAAGGTTTAATGTTCTCTTACTTAGATCATATAGTCCTGATCGTATAGGCCTAGACATAGACGACATCCAGAACAACTAACAACACACTGAATTCAGACGTTTTCAGTCATTTTAAATTGTAAAGTCTTTCTACACAAAACCACAACTAATTTCTCCAATCTGGGAGGTAAAGTCGTTAAAGTATTCAATCATTTGGCTGTGTATTTCAGATGGAATCAAGACATTAGAATGTACCAGAGGCCACCAAAATAGAGCTAATTCTGCAAAATTTCTTGACGCCACCCCCGGCTGAGTAAAATCAAGTTTTTAGTCCTAGTAGCTAATATAAGCGTTGATTGGCAGTTACTTTTCTACCAAAACCAAAGTGTGGATTGCAATCACTCCTTAGAGCAGTCTAATCTCAGTTAACTCAGAACTAAAATGTTGTGTAATTTGGTCAGCTGCGTGATTAAGTTCTGGGTCCACGTGTTAGAAATTGGAATTTCCGGTTTGCGAAGTCTCCACCCTCGTAAAAGGAAACTCTCAGCCAAACTCTCAGCATTCGGCAAAAGATTACAACGCCCGGGGGCGCCAGGCTGGCCACTTTTTCTATTTGGCTGGCTACTCTATGTACTTGTGGAAAACACTCTACTATTACTATTACTACTACTACTACTACTACTACTACTACTACTACTACTACTACGACTGATGCTACTACTACTACTACTACTACTACTACTACTGCTGCTACTACTACTACTACTACTACTACTACTACTACTACTACTACTACTACTACTACTACTACTACTACTACTACTACTACTGCTGCTACTACTACTACTACTACTACTACTACTACTAATACTACTGATGCTACTACTACTAATACTACTACTAATACTACTGATGCTACTACTACTAATACTACTACTAATTCTACTACAAATATGAATACTTCTACAACTACTACTCCAGCTCTGCCTTGGTCTCTATCTCACCTGGGTCCTGTTCAGTAGATACTAAACGGGATGAAACCTTTTGAAACAGAGGAGGTAGTAGGTACTACCTTTTGCTGCAATAAGAATGTTTCCGGTATCAAAACGTTCTCCATTTCATGCCTTCTGAACACGTCCCTGTTCTTGGTAGTTTGTTTGACTGGTAGAGGTTAGTTATGTCCCTAACTAAAGCACAGGACCGCAAAGAGATCTATACAGTTAGCTTGGTCCCGTGCTGTGATTGGAGGACTAACCTGTCAATCTTCAGTCCATTGCTATGATTGGAGGACTAACCTGTCCGTCTTCAGTGCTGTGATTGGAGGACTAACCTGTCAGTCTTGTGCAGGTCCCGGTCGCCCCAGCCCCCTGCTGAAGAGGAGGAGGAGGACTTTGATGACACTCTGGTGGCTCTGGACACATGTGAGTAACATCTGAGAGCTCTCATTGCTGCTAGGTATTCACACAGGTCATTAGTGAGAAACATCTGAGAGCTCTCATTGCTGCTAGGTATTCACACAGGTCATTAGTGAGAAACATCTGAGAGCTCTCATTGCTGCTAGGTATTCACACAGGTCATTAGTGAGAAACATCTGAGAGCTCTCATTGCTGCTAGGTATTCACACAGGTCATTAGTGAGTAACATCTGACAGCTCTCATTGCTGCTAGGTATTCACACAGGTCATTAGTGAGAAACATCTGACAGCTCTCATTGCTGCTAGGTATTCACACAGGTCATTAGTGAGAAACATCTGACAGCTCTCATTGCTGCTAGGTATTCACACAGGTCATTAGTGAGAAACATCTGACAGCTCTCATTGCTGCTAGGTATTCACACAGGTCATTAGTGAGTAACATCTGACAGCTCTCATTGCTGCTAGGTATTCACACAGGTCATTAGTGAGTAACATCTGAGAGCTCTCATTGCTGCTAGGTATTCACACAGGTCATTAGTGAGAAACATCTGAGAGCTCTCATTGCTGCTAGGTATTCACACAGGTCATTCATGATTGTGAACGTAGTAACAAAGTAATTGGGCATAAATTGAGCTGCATGATTGCATTAACCTCTCCTCATTGCAGTGCCTTTTCATGTCATGGTTTAATGGTTTCCCTTGCCTTAATTTACTTGACATTTTGATGTTTATAACACTATATATACACAAAGGTATGTGGACACCCCTTCAAATTAGTGTATTCGGCTATTTCAGACACACCCGTTGCTAACGGGTGTATAAAATTGAGCACATAGTCATGCAATCTCCACAGACAAACATTGGCAGTAGAATGGCCTTACTGAAGAGCTCAGTGACTTTCAACGTGGCACCGACATAGGATGCCACCTTTCCAACAAGTCATTTTGAAGTAGAAAAGTCTAGGAGCAACAACGGCTCAACCACAAAGTGGTAGGCCACACAAGCTCACAGAACGGGACCGCCGAGTGCTAAATTACGTAAAAATCGTCTGTCCTCTGTTGCAACACTCAGTACCGAGTTCCAAACTGCCTCTTGAAACAACATCAGCACAAGAACTGTTCGTCGGGAGCTTCATGAAATGTGTTTCCATGGCCGAGCAGCCGCACACAAGCCTAAGATCACCATGCGCAATGCCAAGCGTCGGCTGGAGTGGTGTAAAGCTCGTCGCCATTGGACTCTGAAGCAGTGGAAACGTTCTCTGGAGTGATGAATCACGCTTCACCATCTGGCAGTCCGACGGACTAATCTGGGTTTGGCGGATGCCAGGAGAAAGCTACCTGCCCCAATGCATAGTGCTGACTGTAATTGAATAATGGTCTGGGGCTGTTTTTCATGGTTCGGGCTAGGCCCCTTAGTTCCAGTGAATGGAAATCTTAACGCTACAGCATACAATGACTGTCACGACTTCCTCCGAAGCTGCCGCCTCTCCTTGTTCGGGCAGGCTTCGGCGTTCGTCGTCACCGGCCTTCTAGCCACTGCCGCTCCTCATCTCATCATTCCATTTGTTTTGTGTTGTTTATTACACACACCTGGTTCATATCCCCTCATCAGTACCTGTATAACTATTCCCTCTGCCTCCCATGTCTTTGTGTGTGATTGTTTTCATGGATTGTATCGCCAGGATATTCACCCGTGTGTTTTGTTTTTCTCCAGTGTGCCGTTATTACCGCACTGTAGTGTTTTACACATTGCTGCATACCGCTGTATCTGCCGAATAAACCTTTTATTCTGTGATTTACCCTCCTGCACCTGACTCTGACCAAATCATCCGCTACACTGACATTCTAGGCGATTCTGTGCTTCCAACTTTGTGGCAACAGTTTGGGGAATGCCCTTTCCTGTTTCAGCATGACAGTGCCCCCGTGCACAAAGCAAGGTCCATACAGAAATGGTTTATCTAAGTCTTTGTGGAAGAACTTGACTGGCCTGCACAGAGTTTTGACCTCAACACCATCGAACGCCGACTGCGAGCCAGGCCTAATTAACCAACATCAGTGTCCGACCTCACTAATGCTTTTGTGGCTGAATGGAAGCAAGTCCCTGCAGCGATGTTCCAACATCTAGTGGAAAGCCTTCCCAGAAGAGTGGAGGCTGTTATAGCAGCAAAGGAGACTTGCTTCCATTAACTCCATATTAATGCTCATGATTCTGTAATGAGATGTTATCTTCCTCATGTTCCACAGATAACTGTGACCTGCACTTCAAGGTGTCTCGTGACGGCTACAGTGGCTATCCTCTGACCCTCGAGGGCTTTGCCTACCTCTGGGCCGGAGCTAGAGCATCCTACGGAGTCAGCAAAGGAAAAGTCTGCTACGAGATGAAGGTAACGGAGAGAGAAACAAAAACATAGGTTGAATCCCAAATGACACCCTATTCCCTATATAGTGCACTACTTTTGACGTGGATCGTGATGTATCAGCTGTGATCCCTTTAGTAAATTACTGATCGCTATGTAAGTAAAGATAATGACTGATCACTATTTAAGGCACAATAATGACTGATCACTATGCAAGTCACAATAATAACTGATCACAATGTAAGGCATGATAGTGACAGATCACTATGTAAGCCACGATAATGACTTATCACTGTGTAAATCACGATAATAACTGATCACTATGCAAGTAACGACAATGACTGATCACTATGTAAGCCACGATAATGACTTATCACTGTGTAAGCCACGATAATGACTGATCACTATTTAAGTAACGATAATGACCGATCACTATGTAAGTAACAATAATGACTTATCACTATGTACGTAACGATAATGACTTATCACGATTTAAGTCACGATAATGGGTGATCACTATGTAAGCCATGAGTAAACATTCCATCACACCATAGAGCAGAACAATAGTATCTGCTTCTCAGAACAGGATGTACACATGAACAGGATGTACACATTAACAGGATGTACACATGAACAGGATGTACACATGAACAGGATGTACACATGAACAGGATGTACACATGAACAGGATGTACACATTAACAGGATGTACACATGAACAGGATGTACACATTAACAGGATGTACACATTAACAGGATGTACACATGAACAGGATGTACACATTAACAGGATGTACACATGAACAGGATATATTTGACTAGGGAAAATGTGAAATTCACTTCGCCATAAGCTGCCATGTGACTTGTCAAACCCTTGGCTAGTGGAGTCTCCTTGTGTGTCCCAAATAGCACCGTAATCCCTTACTAGGTCACATGGGTCCTGGTCAAAAGAAGTGCTCTAAATAGGGAATAGGGTGGGAATAGGGTGCTATTTGGGATGCACACTCAGTGCTGACCTGTCTGTCTCTCCTACTGACCTGTCTGTCTCTCTCTACTAACCTGTCTGTCTCTCCTACTAACCTGTCTGTCTCTCCTACTGACCTGTCTGTCTCTCTCTACTAACCTGTCTGTCTCTCCTACTGACCTGTATGTCTCTCTCTACTAACCTGTATGTCTCTCTCTACTAACCTGTCTGTCTCTCCTACTAACCTGTCTGTCTCTCCTACTGACCTGTCTGTCTCTCTCTACTAACCTGTCTGTCTCTCCTACTGACCTGTATGTCTCTCTCTACTAACCTGTCTGTCTCTCTCTACTAACCTGTCTGTCTCTCTCTACTAACCTGTCTGTCTCTCCTACTGACCTGTCTGTCTCTCCTACTGACCTGTCTGTCTCTCCTACTAACCTGTCTGTCTCTCTCTACTAACCTGTCTGTCTCTCCTACTGACCTGTATGTCTCTCTCTACTAACCTGTATGTCTCTCTCTACTAACCTGTCTGTCTCTCCTACTGACCTGTCTGTCTCTCCTACTGACCTGTCTGTCTCTCCTACTAACCTGTCTGTCTCTCTCTACTAACCTGTATGTCTCTCTCTACTAACCTGTCTGTCTCTCCTACTGACCTGTCTGTCTCTCCTACTGACCTGTCTGTCTCTCCTACTAACCTGTCTGTCTCTCTCTACTAACCTGTCTGTCTCTCCTACTGACCTGTATGTCTCTCTCTACTAACCTGTATGTCTCTCTCTACTAACCTGTCTGTCTCTCCTACTGACCTGTCTGTCTCTCCTACTGACCTGTCTGTCTCTCCTACTAACCTGTCTGTCTCTCTCTACTAACCTGTCTGTCTCTCCTACTGACCTGTCTGTCTCTCCTACTAACCTGTATGTCTCTCTCTACTAACCTGTATGTCTCTCTCTACTAACCTGTCTGTCTCTCCTACTGACCTGTCTGTCTCTCTCTACTAACCTGTCTGTCTCTCCTACTGACATGTCTGTCTCTCTCTACTAACCTGTCTGTCTCTCTCTACTAACCTGTCTGTCTCTCCTACTGACCGGTCTGTCTCTCTCTACTAACCTGTCTGTCTCTCCTACTAACCTGTCTGTCTCTCCTACTGACCTGTCTGTCTCTCTCTACTAACCTGTCTGTCTCTCTCTACTAACCTGTCTGTCTCTCTCTACTAACCTGTCTGTCTCTCTCTACTGACCTGTCTGTCTCTCTCTACTGACCTGTCTGTCTCTCCTACTGACCTGTCTGTCTCTCTCTACTAACCTGTCTGTCTCTCTCTACTAACCTGTCTGTCTCTCTCTACTGACCTGTCTGTCTCTCCTACTGACCTGTCTGTCTCTCTCTACTAACCTGTCTGTCTCTCCTACTAACCTGTCTGTCTCTCCTACTAACCTGTATGTCTCTCTCTACTAACCTGTCTGTCTCTCTCTACTAACCTGTCTGTCTCTCTCTACTAACCTGTCTGTCTCTCCTACTGACCTGTCTGTCTCTCTCTACTGACCTGTCTTTCTCTCTCTACTAACCTGTCTGTCTCTCTCTACTAACCTGTCTGTCTCTCTCTACTAACCTGTCTGTCTCTCTCTACTGACCTGTCTGTCTCTCCTACTAACCTGTCTGTCTCTCTCTACTAACCTGTCTGTCTCTCTCTACTAACCTGTCTGTCTCTCCTACTAAGCTGTCTGTCTCTCTCTACTAACCTGTCTGTCTCTCTCTACTAACCTGTCTGTCTCTCTCTACTAACCTGTCTGTCTCTCTCTACTAACCTGTCTGTCTCTCTCTACTAACCTGTCTGTCTCTCTCTACTAAGCTGTCTGTCTCTCTCTACTAACCTGTCTGTCTCTCTCTACTAACCTGTCTGTCTCTCTCTACTAACCTGTCTGTCTCTCTCTACTAACCTGTCTGTCTCTCCTACTAACCTGCCTGTCTCTCCTACTAACCTGTCTGTCTCTCCTACTGACCTGTCTGTCTCTCTCTACTAACCTGTCTGTCTCTCTCTACTGACCTGTCTGTCTCTCTCTACTGACCTGTCTGTCTCTCCTACTGACCTGTCTGTCTCTCTCTACTAACCTGTCTGTCTCTCTCTACTAACCTGTCTGTCTCTCTCTACTGACCTGTCTGTCTCTCCTACTGACCTGTCTGTCTCTCTCTACTAACCTGTCTGTCTCTCCTACTAACCTGTCTGTCTCTCCTACTAACCTGTATGTCTCTCTCTACTAACCTGTCTGTCTCTCTCTACTAACCTGTCTGTCTCTCTCTACTAACCTGTCTGTCTCTCTCTACTGACCTGTCTGTCTCTCTCTACTAACCTGTCTGTCTCTCTCTACTAACCTGTCTGTCTCTCCTACTAACCTGTCTGTCTCTCTCTACTAAGCTGTCTGTCTCTCTCTACTAACCTGTCTGTCTCTCCTACTGACCTGTCTGTCTCTCCTACTAACCTGTCTGTCTCTCTCTACTAACCTGTCTGTCTCTCCTACTGACCTGTCTGTCTCTCTCTACTAACCTGTCTGTCTCTCTCTACTAACCTGTCTGTCTCTCTCTACTAACCTGTCTGTCTCTCTCTACTGACCTGTCTGTCTCTCCTACTAACCTGTCTGTCTCTCTCTACTAACCTGTCTGTCTCTCTCTACTAACCTGTCTGTCTCTCCTACTAAGCTGTCTGTCTCTCTCTACTAACCTGTCTGTCTCTCTCTACTAACCTGTCTGTCTCTCTCTACTAACCTGTCTGTCTCTCTCTACTGACCTGTCTGTCTCTCTCTACTAACCTGTCTGTCTCTCCTACTAACCTGTCTGTCTCTCTCTACTAACCTGTCTGTCTCTCTCTACTGACCTGTCTGTCTCTCCTACTAACCTGTCTGTCTCTCCTACTAACCTGTCTGTCTCTCCTACTAACCTGTCTGTCTCTCCTACTAACCTGTCTGTCTCTCTCTACTAACCTGTCTGTCTCTCCTACTGACCTGTCTGTCTCTCTCTACTAACCTGTCTGTCTCTCTCTACTAACCTGTCTGTCTCTCTCTACTGACCTGTCTGTCTCTCCTACTGACCTGTGTGTCTCTCTCTACTAACCTGTCTGTCTCTCCTACTGACCTGTCTGTCTCTCTCTACTGACCTGTCTGTCTCTCTGCTGTAGATCTTTGAGGAGATAGCTGTGAAGCACCTCCCCTCCTCTGAGCCTGATCCCCATGTGGTCCGGATAGGATGGTCCCTGGACTCCTGCAGCACACAACTGGGTAAGGACATCACGCACAACTGGGTAAGGACATCACACACAACTGGGTAAGGACATCACACACAACTGGGTAAGGACATCACACACAACTGGGTAAGGACATCACACACAACTGGGTAAGGACATCACACACAACTGGGTAAGGACATCACACACACATACAGGCACACACACACACACACACACACACACACACATACAGGCACGCACTCCCACCACACACACACACACACACACACCACACACACACACATGCGGACAGACGGACACACACAATGTTTGACATGTAGCTCTGGTATATTCCAGGTGAGGAAGCGTTTTCGTTTGGGTACGGAGGAACAGGAAAGAAATCCTCTGACTGTAAGTTTGAAGACTACGGAGAGAAGTTTGGAGAGAATGATGTCATCGGCTGTTTCATTGTGAGTGATACTTTGTTGTTGTATTGTCCACTACTATCTATAAGGAGACTATACTAAGACCATTCAGTAATAGAGACTATACTAAGACCATTCAGTAATAGATACTAAGACCATTCAGTAATAGAGACTATACTAATACCATTCAGTAATAGATACTAAGACCATTCAGTAATAGAGACTATACTAAGACCATTCAGTAATAGATACTAAGACCATTCAGTAATAGAGACTAAGACCATTCAGTAATAGAGACTATACTAATACCATTCAGTAATAGAGACTATACTAAGACCATTCAGTAATAGAGACTATACTAACACCATTCAGTAATAGAGACTATACTAACACCATTCAGTAATAGAGACTATACTAAGACCATTCAGTAATAGAGACTATACTAAGACCATTCAGTAATAGAGACTATACTAAGACCATTCAGTAATAGAGACTATACTAAGACCATTCAGTAATAGAGACTATACTAAGACCATTCAGTAATAGAGACTATACTAAGACCATTCAGTAATAGAGACTATACTAAGACCATTCAGTAATAGAGACTATACTAAGACCATTCAGTAATAGAGACTATACTAAGACCATTCAGTAATAGAGACTATACTAAGACCATTCAGTAATAGAGACTATACTAAGACCATTCAGTAATAGAGACTATACTAACACCATTCAGTAATAGAGACTATACTAAGACCATTCAGTAATAGATAACTATACTAAGACCATTCAGTAATAGAGACTATACTAAGACCATTCAGTAATAGAGACTATACTAACACCATTCAGTAATAGAGACTATACTAAGACCATTCAGTAATAGAGACTATACTAAGACCATTCAGTAATAGGACTATACTAAGACCATTCAGTAATAGAGACTATACTAAGACCATTCAGTAATAGAGACTATACTAAGACCATTCAGTAATAGAGACTATACTAAGACCATTCAGTAATAGAGACTATACTAAGACCATTCAGTAATAGAGACTATACTAAGACCATTCAGTAATAGAGACTATACTAAGACCATTCAGTAATAGAGACTATACTAATACCATTCAGTAATAGAGACTATACTAAGACCATTCAGTAATAGAGACTATACTAAGACCATTCAGTAATAGAGACTATACTAAGACCATTCAGTAATAGAGGACTATACTAATACCATTCAGTAATAGAGACTATACTAACACCATTCAGTAATAGAGACTATACTAAGACCATTCAGTAATAGAGACTATACTAAGACCATTCAGTAATAGAGACTATACTAAGACCATTCAGTAATAGAGACTATACTAAGACCATTCAGTAATAGAGACTATACTAAGACCATTCAGTAATAGAGACTATACTAAGACCATTCAGTAATAGAGACTATACTAAGACCATTCAGTAATAGAGACTATACTAAGACCATTCAGTAATAGAGACTATACTAAGACCATTCAGTAATAGAGACTATACTAAGACCATTCAGTAATAGATACTAAGACCATTCAGTAATAGAGACTATACTAATACCATTCAGTAATAGATACTAAGACCATTCAGTAATAGAGACTATACTAAGACCATTCAGTAATAGATACTAAGACCATTCAGTAATAGAGACTAAGACCATTCAGTAATAGAGACTATACTAATACCATTCAGTAATAGAGACTATACTAAGACCCATTCAGTAATAGAGACTATACTAACACCATTCAGTAATAGAGACTATACTAACACCATTCAGTAATAGAGACTATACTAAGACCATTCAGTAATAGAGACTATACTAAGACCATTCAGTAATAGAGACTATACTAAGACCATTCAGTAATAGAGACTATACTAAGACCATTCAGTAATAGAGACTATACTAAGACCATTCAGTAATAGAGACTATACTAAGACCATTCAGTAATAGAGACTATACTAACACCATTCAGTAATAGAGAACTATACTAAGACCATTCAGTAATAGAGACTATACTAAGACCATTCAGTAATAGAGGACTATACTAAGACCATTCAGTAATAGAGACTATACTAAGACCATTCAGTAATAGAGACTATACTAAGACCATTCAGTAATAGAGACTATACTAACACCATTCAGTAATAGAGACTATACTAAGACCATTCAGTAATAGATACTATACTAAGACCATTCAGTAATAGAGACTATACTAACACCATTCAGTAATAGAGACTATACTAACACCATTCAGTAATAGAGACTATACTAAGACCATTCAGTAATAGAGACTATACTAAGACCATTCAGTAATAGAGACTATACTAAGACCATTCAGTAATAGAGACTATACTAAGACCATTCAGTAATAGAGACTATACTAAGACCATTCAGTAATAGAGACTATACTAAGACCATTCAGTAATAGAGACTATACTAAGACCATTCAGTAATAGAGACTATACTAAGACCATTCAGTAATAGAGACTATACTAATACCATTCAGTAATAGAGACTATACTAAGACCATTCAGTAATAGAGACTATACTAAGACCATTCAGTAATAGATACTAAGACCATTCAGTAATAGAGACTATACTAATACCATTCAGTAATAGAGACTATACTAAGACCATTCAGTAATAGAGACTATACTAAGACCATTCAGTAATAGAGACTATACTAAGACCATTCAGTAATAGAGACTATACTAAGACCATTCAGTAATAGAGACTATACTAAGACCATTCAGTAATAGAGACTATACTAAGACCATTCAGTAATAGAGACTATACTAAGACCATTCAGTAATAGAGACTATACTAAGACCATTCAGTAATAGAGACTATACTAAGACCATCAGTAATAGAGACTATACTAAGACCATTCAGTAATAGAGACTATACTAAGACCATTCAGTAATAGAGACTATACTAAGACCATTCAGTAATAGATATAAGACCATTCAGTAATAGAATACTAAGACCATTCAGTAATAGAGACTATACTAAGACCATTCAGTAATAGAGACTATACTAAGGACCATTCAGGTAAGCCTTAGTAAAGAACTATACTGATAGATGAATTTGTGTACTAAGAATAATGACTAAAGAATTACACCCCAAACACAGTATAAATGTTAGAATTATCATGTGTCAACCCACTAACAGAAGGGGCGTTACTAACCATTCAAGGGGGGAGGCGGGAACTGTTTAAGAAAGGTGGGAGGAGTATAGTGTCTTTGTTGTCAAGAAGTATAAAGAAAGGAGATTTGTGTTTTGGCCTCAGAGCTCTCACCATGGATAAAAATACAGATAAGACTTGTGAGTTGTGGACCTTGAATCATTGATGATTAAAACTAGAGCCTTACAACCTCTGGTAATGATTCAAGCTTAGGGTGAATTAGAGATAGAAATTCACGTGACAGATTGGTCCTTCTGAGCGGAGCTTAATACATCTTTATCGTTCTAGAAGACACCGAAACCGTGCACGGGCGGGTGATAGCATCCGTTACAGTCCTGGCCTTCCACGTTAAGGTTAAAAAACAGGCCGGTGATTACTCTTTATGAACGATAAAGACGTTAACAAGTTTGAAAAAGCATTTTAATCCAGACTGCAAGGAAAAGGTCAGTAATTTTTATTCATGGATTTTGGTAAAATGAGTTGAACTTATTTACCAAAGAAGGTAATAATTATTACGACAGGGAGGGTCCGCAATTGATCCTAGAGGTAAATAGCTATTACAAAAAAAAACTAGTCCGAAATGACATGGTAGTGAATTGCAATCACAAATGTAAACTAAGTTAATATTGTCATTGTACGAATTGCAATGTTCAGTATAAACAGGGAAATGATTATCATCGTATGAGAGGGATATGTCGGGAGTTCATATATGCGACTGGGCATTTGTTAGAACTGTGCAAACAAGTTTTGACGGATGATAAGGTCGTATGTGTGTGAGACTTAATCCCTCGGGAGACGTGGTTATTATTTCAGGGGTGGAGGAAAAAAAAAAAGTCGCGTGAGGAAAATTGGGTAATTTACTCTTTTAATTTTAAAGGGTTCATACAAAAGCAAGAGGGGCACTAAGAGATTAGCTCCTACGAAAATAATTCGGGAGGGAATTATTTAAAAAACAAAAAGGGGGGGAGGGATTTCTTATTGTTCCACGATGGGAAAGACATCTTCTAAACAAGTCCGATAATTAACGGGAGATGAAAGAAATATGTTTTAGGGATCCATTTGGGAGAAGAGGTATGAATTTATTGGGCATCGAAGTAAAAAAGTTAGTAGGCAGATGCATATAAAATTAGATGAAAAAACAGCGAGGGTATGGCTTTTTGAAGCGCGAAGGAGAGAGAAAGGGATATACAGAAAAAAGGAAGTTTCAGGACCCCCCCACAGCAAAGAGCAGAGAGGTTATATCCAGAGTTGGTAGAGCAAGCCCAGATGACACCGTTGTCATGTGTAAAAGAAGATTAGGGGTGATCCCCGTACTTCCCCCACCATATGACGGCCAAGCCGGAATGTTGGAAGGGCGGGAAGACGGGGGGCAGAGTAAAGAGGCCAGCAAAGAACAAAGAGGGGGGAAGTTTTACAACAGGAGGTAGTCAGGTTAAGAATAGAATTGGCTAAAAACACCACAAAGCGATTATTTGAGAGGTACCTATATAAGTCCAACGATGTGGTCCTCTGTAGCTCAGCTGGTAGAGCACGGCGCTTGTAACGCCAAGGTAGTGGGTTCGATTCCCGGGACCACTAATAAAAAAATCAAAAATAATTTTAAAAAAATGTATGCACGCATGACTGTAAGTCGCTTTGGATGGAAGCGTCTGCTAAATGACATATTATTATGCGTGTGTATGAGCTTTCGCACTCAAGCGTAGACGTACGTTATGAGTGGGGAAAGTAAGTCGCTTTGGATAAAAGCGTCTGCTAAATGGCATATTATTATTATTATTATTATAGAGAATATTTGCGTTTTTGGTCAGTTGGCAGACGCTCTAATCCGGAGCGATTTGAAGAGCCAATAGTGCTTTGCATGGAACTATTCTGTCGTGTTGGGCATTTGAATGGCAGAAGATGGAATATGTGTGTATGAGGAAATTCAACGGCGGGTATGAATGATAACCGGATACTACTTAGTATTTGGTTGGTTAAATGCTAAATAAAAGATTTGAGGCGTGGTTATGGGGGAACTAGGAAGACGCACTTATTCAAAAAGGAATGGGTGGAGAGAGAGTTTTTACGTGTATTAAAAGTTGCATTAGATAGACATATCTAGAATATTACTAAAGCTATGAAAATATGTTATAAGTACTAATGACATTATTTCTTAAGAAGGAAAATTGTAGGGAAGTTTCCCGCGCCTCCCCATAATGTAGGAAGGAGCAGGGAAGGGGGGGAGTGAGAGACAGGACATCGTTCAAATGGTAGGGATGTCATTAAGTGTATGCTGATAAATAATATCAAGCGTTTGTTTTATTGATTGGGGCCGAATCAGAGAAAACTGTTAAAGATATTGAATAGCGAACTGAAAATGAAAGGCATAAAATACAGAATAATTGGACGATTTTAAAACGATAATTTATTTTGGTTAGGAAGCAAGTGGCATTGGCTGTTGTGCTGGGGAAATAGCGCCAGCCTGTGGTGGGTTCTGGATTTGTTATAAACAACTTTATATTTTAAACTAAAATGAATAGACTACAATTTGAACATCAGAAAAAGGACAATATAATTCGTAATAGTTATTATAATTATTATTGATAGTTATTGCAGTTATTATTATCCTGAGTGGCGCAGTGGTCTAAGGCACTGCATCGCAGGGCTAACTGTGCCACTAGAGATCCTGGTTCGGATCCAGGCTCTGTCGCAGCCGACAGCGACCGGGAGGACTCATGGGCGGTGCACAATTGGCCCAGTGTCGTCCAGGGTAGGGGGGAAAATGGCCGGCAAGGATGGAGCTCAGTTGATAGAGCATGGGGTTTGCAACGCCAGGGTTATGGGTTCGATTCCCACGGGGGGAGGCCAGTAAAAAAAATAAAGATAAAAATAATACAAATGTATTCACTAGGTTGCTCTGGATAGGAGCATCTGCTGGGTGACTAGAATGTAAATGTATTATCATTGATTCAGTAATGATAGGAGGGAAGTAGCGATAGAGCTGTGAGGGTTGAGAGTTGAGGAGAATGATTTGTGGCTCTGGTTGGCGGGAAAAAAGGAGAGGCAGTGACATACTTAGAGAGACAGAGGAGGAGTTAGAGGGAGAGAATAAAAGAACAAGAGAGGAAGGAGACTGTTTAGGTTTGAAAAACAAGCAGGCTGAGGGACAGAGATAACAGTTCTGGAGCTTGAAAAGCAGAGACTAACAGAGTAAGAAAAGGAAACAGACGAGAGCAGAGTATTTAATGGCCACTAGGGGAAATAGCTGGGATCGGTAAAAACTCTAAGATAGAAGAGGAGAGAGATTTACTAGGGGGTGGATCAAATAATTGATAACGGATCATTTGAATGAGATCACATGTAGCAGATTTAGAGTAAATCAATTAAATAATCATTGTATACTCTAGGAATTTTGAGGGATTTTATGAGGTTAGGCATATTTAGGTCATTTTTCAATTGGGGTTTTTCAAATAAAATAAAAAACACACCCAGCATGATGTTTATCAAAGGGTTGTTATGTTGAATGTAGGGAATTTTCAACAGTTCATAGGTGGTGTTTACTATGCTGTGGGATGGAACGGTTTATTGGGTGATATTTGAAACTAAATTCATGGAATAAGCTGCAGTATCAGAAGAATGTACAATCTAAGGCGAGACAAACTATTGCCTAGATCATTGATTTAGGCAATAGGGTCGGTAGATAAGGAAAATAAGAAAACAATTAGATGAAGAATGATGAGCTTTTGGTAAGGATAGACTTCTGTAAAGCTAAGGTCGTCATTATGTACTGCATACGGGTAAATCAAGTGATCTTATCTACGGGAAGGCAAATGGCAGCCCATGGTAAAATCATTGGAACTCTGAGGAGGAAGAAACAGGTTATGTTGTTGCTCTCTTCCCAAACAGTCTTAGCTTTTAATAAATATATCAGGGATGTTACCCAAATGGTTAGAGAGTAACGAGGGATATGACATTGGTAGTGATTTAAAGATGATGAAGTTTTTTGGTGTGGGCTATTAGATATAACTGGGTTTTAATCATGAACATAGAGATTTTTATTCTTTGTTGTAGACAGAAGACTTAAGTGACTTACAAAACAGACTTGTCATGTCCAACAATCAGTCTTCAGGGTCAAGCCCGGGAGAGCCGGGGGTTTAGAACAGAGGTTGAACTAAACATAAGTGTTTTTACAAGATAAGAGATTGTTTGATTGGATTACTAATTGATTCTGAAACTGAATGAAGTCAAATTTAGCCGCCATAAAGAGAAAGGAAAGTGGGAGGAGCAATAAAGAAGCAAAAAAGAATCTAAAAAATGAAAGGCATGGCAATTGGTTGATAAATAATCTAAGGGAATGTTTAGGAAGGTGGAAAAAATTGACACATAAGCAGAACTATGTGTCAAGAGGGGGGAAGAGGCTAATTGTATTAGATAATATACGAAGGAGAGGACAAAATACTTTAAAAAAAAAACATTTTTTAGATAGTCTAAAAAGAGAATGCAGTCAGAAATTGTTACATTAATCTGAACATGTGTGAAGATAGTTTATTAACCACCACCCGTATGTCAGAGGTTTTTGTGCCCCCACAGGTGAACCTAAGGAGAAGGTGACCCACTATCTAACCAGGTGACTGGTGAGCATCCAGTCACTAGAAGGAAAAACTGGAAGCCAGGCCTGTTGGAAGGGCCCTATCAGGTTATGTTGGTCACCACCTTGGCCATTAGAATAGCAGAGAGAGGAACCTGGGTCCATGTTACCCACTGCAAGAAGGTAAGACCACATACAAGCCACCGCTTAGCACACGCAGAGTTGACGAGCGGAACTGCGCCACAGGGTGCGGGGGTCATCTCTGTCAACGAAGATCTCCTACCCCGACCTATCATCACTGTAGTGTGTTCCTAGGGTGTGAGTATGGGGTGGTACCGAGCAGAAGGACTCAAGACAGGAGAGGGTTGGGTTTTTTTTTTTGTTGAGAATATGGGTGACCCTGAGCTGCATCATAGTCTCGGCAATAGTCGTGGTAGGTCAAAATCCACCACCACCCTCACACCAATTACGCTATGGCCTTACCATTATTAAGAAATAAAGGGAAAGTGACCCGACATACTGACCATCAAGGCGAGTGATCTACAAAATAGGAGTCAGAGAAGGGTGGGGAGTAAGATTCAAAATTATGATTAGGGATCTTATCAGAGCGGATAAGCAAGCAACATGGGATTATAAGATCCCGTTGTATTTATGTTCAGCCCCCTCAGCGGATTGTTCCTGGGCTCAGGTATTCAGACATACTGGGGGAAGGAGATATGAGACGGGGGGGGGCTGGACGTCCAGATGGAGGATTAAGAAGGTTTATAACGACATCCCCACGGAGATGGTAGTAACAATAGTAAAGGTCGCTAAAGAGGACATGAAAAGAAACTTACTGGGCTTGTGCGGACGTTATACGGACGGGATACTTGTCTAAGATTATATTTGATGGAAGTTTCCAAAAGATATAGAGGGAGCAGGGTACTGGCATTAATCCATTAATGACAATAGACCGAGTAAATCAGTCAAGGGATGACGGAGTCAATTTGACTAACCCGTCCACTATGAAAGATTTTCTCCTCCAGGAATGGAACAATGGGGAAGTGGAGGGGGGGTCCCCTGATGAGAATCTCTGGTTAAAGTGGATTGAAATACACCGCTAGGGCCTTGGGGGAGACAAATTGTTATGCATGCTCCATTGGGTGACCAGCAATGTTGACCGCCCCAATGCCAAAGGCGATGTTTCCCTGTGTATTAGACCTGGGGTCCAATCAAAAAGAGCCAAATTGCACAGGGATTGGGCTGGCAAAAATTGACATACTCGGCCAGCCCACCTAGATTCACTTTAACTCCTGGCGAATACCAGTGTTACATACATAGAAATGGCACCCGTAACTTGGGTTGATTTTGATGGCTGTAAGGGATAATTAATGTGACTGATTTAGATAAGGAAGGAAGGGAAAAAAGATTAGGAACCTAACCATCCCTTTGACTGATGTGTGGTGGGCATGCACTAAACAGGGAGCATTCGGCAGACATTACCAGAGGGATGGGTGGGGTACTTGTGTACCAGTATTGTTGGTCCAACCTGTAAGAATTGGTCATCAAAGACCAGTGACAGGAAGAATAATTAGGAGAAAAATAAATAAGTCAGGAATGAAATAGCCCAATTTGGATAGATGGTATAGGCATCCCCAGGGGTGTTCTAGACGAATACAAAGCTATAAATCAAATATGGGAGAGTTTTACTACAAAATGTTTCTGGTGGGGGGACAAACAAAAATATGGATTGGATAAATTATATCTATTACAACCAACAGCGATTTATTGACAAGACTAGAGATGCAGTAAGGGGATCTCTGAGCGATTATCCGCCATCCCGCTCGTAACTTAGTAGAGGTTGGTTCTAGATCAGGCAGAAAGGGCCGGTGTCTATAGAAAGATAAGCCATTGTTGCATATTTATCCCTAACAACACCACACTGGATGGGACAGTCACCAGAGCTCTTACAGAATTAACTGCACTGAGTGAAGGATGAACTGAACTCAGAAGTTAGTACATTGTGGATAGGGTGGTTTGATGAAATATTTGGTAAATGGAAAACCCTAGCAGCCACCCGTCTTAGGAGCGATCAATGTTTGTATGGATATTCTGTATTATGTGGTTGTTGTCTTGTTCCCTGTGTCCGAGGATTGGTGAGTCAGGCGTTGGTGAAATGCAGTATCTAAACAATGATGAGAGATGGACTGACTCCGGACTCTGACCAGGGGAATGTGAAAAACAATCCTCCAGGCTTGGTGGATGACGAAGATTTGGACCCTGAAAGACCGCAATTGGATAAAATGTTTATTAGTTCTGATGTGATCTCTGAGAATAATCATGCTTGTAAAATACATTTATCCTGAATGTGGGAATATTTAGTCAAAGGGGTGGATTGATAGATGAATTTGTGTACTAAGAATAATGACTAAAGAATTACACCCCAAACACAGTATAAATGTTAGAATTATCATGTGTCAACCCACTAACAGAAGGGGGCGTTACTAACCATTCAAGGGGGAGGGCGGGAACTGTTTAAGAAAGGTGGGAGGAGTATAGTGTCTTTGTTGTCAAGAAGTATAAAGAAAGGAGATTTGTGTTTTGGCCTCAGAGCTCTCACCATGGATAAAAATACAGATAAGACTTGTGAGTTGTGGACCTTGAATCATTGATGATTAAAACTAGAGCCTTACAACCTCTGGTAATGATTCAAGCTTAGGGTGAATTAGAGATAGAAATTCACGTGACATATACTAAGACCATTCAGTAATAGAGACTATACTAAGACCATTCAGTAATAGAGACTATACTAAGACCATTCAGTAATAGAGACTATACTAACACCATTCAGTAATAGAGACTATACTAAGACCATTCAGTAATAGAGACTATACTAAGACCATTCAGTAATAGAGACTATACTAAGACCATTCAGTAATAGAGACTATACTAAGACCATTCAGTAATAGAGACTATACTAAGACCATTCAGTAATAGAGACTATACTAGAACATTCAGTAATAGAGACTATACTAGACCATTCAGTAATAGAGACTATACTAAGACCATTCAGTAATAGAGACTATACTAGACCATTCAGTAATAGAGACTATACTAGACCATTCAGTAATAGAGACTATACTAAGACCATTCAGTAATAGAGACTATACTAAGACCATTCAGTAATAGAGACTATACTAGACCATTCAGTAATAGAGACTATACTAAGACCATTCAGTAATAGAGACTATACTAAGACCATTCAGTATAGAGACTATACTAAGACCATTCAGTAATAGAGACTATACAAAACCCATTCAGAAATAGAGACAACAAAGCCCTTTCAAAAATAAGCTATACTAAGACCTTCAGTAAAAGACATACTAAGACCTTTCTAATAGAGATATATAAACCATTCTAATAGAACATACTAAGACCTTTCATATAGAGAAAATAAAACACTAATAGAGACATACAAAGACCTTTTCGTAATAAGACTATACAAAGCCTCAGAAATAGAAATCTAAGACCATTCATAATAGAGACTTAAAAAACCCATTCAGAAATGGACATACTAAGACCTTCAGTAATAGAACTTAAAGACCTTTCAGTAATAGAGACTAATAAGACCTTTCAGAATAGAGACTTACTAAGACCTTTCAAAATGAGATTTAAAATAAGACCTTTCAGAAATAAGAAACAAACCTTCCCCTTTTCTTCTGGCCCAAAGGGGTTTTTGGGTTATTGTTGGGGTAATAAATAATTAGGGAATTTTAAAAATATTAAGACCCCCTTAAAATAATTTGACCAGTTAGGGTTAAAAAAAATTCTTTGGGGGTTCTAAAAATTCAGAAAAGCTTTAAACCCTTTAATTAAATAACAAGACCTTTTGGACCTGTTGAAAGGTTTTAAAAAATGTTAAAAGTTAAAAGTTAGATTAAGAAAAAGACCTTAGTTAGAGCTAACTAAACATTCCCCAAAAGGACTTTACAAAAAGAAAGGTAAAAGTTCTAAACGGGGTGGGTAAAATTTCCCCCCCCTTTTCCCGGGGAGGGAGGATTTTGGGGGGTTTTTGTTAGGGGATTAAAGAATTGTTATTTAAAAAAATTTGGGGAAAGGACCCTTATGGGGGGGAAATTTTTGGGATAATTTTGTTTAGCAGCCAGGGGGTTTTTAAACCAAAAAGGCGGCGGGTGGGGGGGGTTTAATGGAATTGGGAAAACATTTTTTTTTGTAGTAACAACATTTTTCCCCCGGATTTTCCCAGGAAAGAAGAGGTAAGGCCTTGGGGTTTCAAGGGCCGGGGGGAGGGAGGGCGGGGGGGCCCCCCCCCGTTCCCCCCTGCCGTGATGCACAAAACTTTCCCCAAAGAAGCCCTACCCCCCTCCAAATTAATCCAAACCCCGGGTAGAGGACGGACAGGGGGGCAGGAACGGCAAAAGCAACCGGGGAGGGGAAAGGAAAAAACAAAAGGGGAAAGGCCGGGGGCCAACCGACACACAAGAAGAAACCCCCTGGAAGGGACAGGAAGACCCCCCAGGAAAGAAACATTTTAAAAAACAACCCCCAAAAAAGCCGCCCCTTTCCTTCATTTAATTTCCTCACTAAATTTTTTTTTTCCCTCCCCTCTAAAAAAATACCCCGGGGTTTTCCTCCTTTAAATTACGCCCCCAACAAACCCAAAGAAAACCGGGGGAACCCCACCCGAATTCAATAGTTTCCCTATAGTTATATATACGCTTTAAGGCAACTTTTCCATACTCTACTAACTATACATAATACAATATAACCAACATACAACACACAAACAAACAACAGGGAAAACAACACTCAACAAAAAACACTACACTACAATTTTCAAACACTACTACTAACATCCCGTATACTAAAAGTAACTACTAATAACAACAACAAACGGTACTACACATCATACACACTACTAATCTATACACTTTTATATAACAGTTCTACTTCTAACGTACTACTACTATACTATACAGTAATACTTACAGTACATACTATCAGTACTACTACTATATTTCTTTAATACTTATACGGGACTAACAAATTTACTTACAGCTATACTATAAGTGCTTACTCACTAACATACATAAAAAATGCAGTACTATACTATATAACGGGAAATATTAAAAGTTTAAACTCTAAACAGTATACTAAACACAAACGTAATATACTTACTAAATTACTCTTTTTAATCTACTACTATACTATACAGTACTACTACTATACTATACAGTACTACTACTATACTATACTATACAGTACTACTACTATACTATATAGGGCCGGGATGATACCAGTATCGCAATATTTTTTCCATGGTAAAAATGAAAACACGAAGCAGACCAAATTATTTCGTCCTGCTGTATGTAAAATATTGTGTGCTATAGCTTGGAAAATATACTGAACAAAAATATAAGTGCAACATGCAACAATTTCAATGATTTTACTGAGTTACAGTTTATATAAGGAAATCAATCAATTGAAATAAATAAATTAGGCCCTAATCTATGGATTTCACATGACTGGGCAGGGGAGCAGCCATGGGTGGGCCTGGGAGGGCATAGGCCCACCCACTTGGGAGACTGGCCCACCCAATGGGGAGCAAGGCCCAGCCAATCAGAATATGTTTTTCCCCACAAAAGGGCTTCATTACAGACAGAAATACTCCTCAGTTTCATCAGCGACAGAAATACTCCTCAGTTTCATCAGCTGTCCGGGTGGCTGGTCTCAGACGATCCCGCAGGTAAAGAAGCCGGATGTAGAGGTCCTGGGCTGGCGTGGTTACACGTTGGTCTGCGGTTGTGAGGCCGGTTGGACGTACTGCCAAATTCTCTAAAACGACGTTGGAGGCGGCTTATTTTCTGTCAACAGCTCTGGTGGACGCTCCCTCAAAACCTGAGACATTTGTGTCATTGTGTTGTGTGACAAAACTGCACATTTTAGAGTGGCCTTTTATTGTCCCCAGCACAAGGTGCATTTGTGTAATGAGCATGCTGTTTAATCAGCTTCTTGATATGGATGGATTATCTTGGCAAAGGAGAAATGCTCACTAACAGGGATGTAAACAAATTTGTGCACAACATTTTAGAGAAATAAGATTTTTGTGCGTATGGAACATTTCTGGGATCTTTTATTTCAGATCACGAAACATGGGACCAACACTTTACATGTTGTGTTTATATTTTTGTTCAGTATAAATAAAGGTGACTCTTCATGACAACATAATTTTGTTTGTTTCCAACATTAGGGCTGTTTTCCTCTAGAAGTTAAATCCGCTTATTTTGTTTCCTAATGAGTATTGCGATACTGGTATCGTCCCAGCCCTAATAATATACAGTACTACTACTATACTATACAGTACTACTACTATACTATACTATAGACGGGTTAGCGTCCATGGGGCAGAAGTCTGTGTTGTTATGGTTCTGAATGGTCAGATAGCTAGCAACAATGACAAGGAGCTGCCATGTGGGGAATCGTAGGAGGTTCTTTCAGCTAGTTTTATCTTGTTCTTGATACCATGTCTCGTTTTGAAGTGTTTTGACTCTTGACACGTCTATGATAATATGGCAAAAATTCTCTAGCTAGCTAACCAACAACTTGCTCATTGTGCAAATGTATTTATGTTTTCAATAAAGATTTGTAGAGGAAATATAGTTTACATGTTGTAAACAATCCTTTGATTCTAAGCCAACCCTGCCTGGTTGCTAAACAACCCACCTGTCTATACTATACAGTACTACTACTATACAGGACTACTACTATACGGTACTACTACTATACAGTACTAATACTATACTATACAGTACTACTACTATACAGTACTACTACTATAATATACAGTACTACTACTATACAGTACTACTACTATACTATACAGTACTACTACTATACAGTACTACTACTATATGGTACTACTACTATACTGTACTACTACTATACAGTACTACTACTATACAGTACTAATACTATACTATACAGTACTACCACTCTACTATACAGTACTACTACTATACTATACAGTACTACTACTATACAGGACTACTACTATACAGTACTACTACTATACAGTACTACTACTATACGGTACTACTACTATACAGTACTACTACTATACAGTACTACTACTATACTATACAGTACTACTACTATACGGTACTACTACTATACAGTACTACTACTATACAGTACTAATACTATACAGGACTACTACTATACTATACAGTACTACTACTATACAGTACTACTACTATACGGTACTACTACTATACAGTACTACTACTATACAGTACTACTACTATACTATACAGTACTACTACTATACGGTACTACTACTATACAGTACTACTACTATACAGTACTACTACTATACTATACAGTACTACCACTCTACTATACTATACCGTACTACCACTATACTATACAGTACTACCACTATACTATACAGTAGTACTACTATACTATACTGCTACTATACTATACAGTACTGCTATACTATATTATACAGTACTACTACTATACACTACTACTATTATACAGGACTATATCAGTGTTTTCCGCAAGTACATGGAGTAGCCAGTCAAATATAAAAAGTAGGCAGCCAGGGAGTTCATTAAACCTGTCTTCTCTTGAGATTAAAGTCATATTTACAGTTTTACTAATTATTTACAATTTTCGGGGTATCCAAGAGGAAACGCAGGTGATACAGAGGCAAGAGGCTGGGCCAATTGTGCGCCGCCCCATGGTCTAAGGCACTGCATCGCAGTGCTAGCTGTGCCACTAGAGATCCTGGTTCGAATCCAGCCTCTGTCGTAGCCGGCCGCGACCGGGAGACCCATGGGGCGGCGCACAATTGGCCCAATGTCGTCCAAGGTAGGGGAGGGAATGGCCGGCAGGGATGTAGCTCAGTTGGTAGAGCATGGCGTTTGCAACGCCAGGGTTGTGGGTTCGATTCCCATGGGGGGCCAGTATGAAAAATAAAAATATATAATGTATGCACTCACTAACTGTAAGTCGCTCTGGATAAGAGCGTCTGCTAAATGACTAAAATGTAAATGTAAGAGAGGGGGAGTTTGGGCAAGATTAAGGCAAAGGGAGGCTATAAACAAGCAGGAAACCTTAACGAACTGTACGAGGCTATAAACAAGCAGGAAACCTTAACGAACTGTACGAGGCTATGAACAAGCAGGAAACCTTAACGAACTGTACGAGGCTATAAACAAGCAGGAAACCTTAACGAACTGTACGAGGCTATAAACAAGCAGGAAACCTTAACGAACTGTACGAGGCTATAAACAAGCAGGAAACCTTAACGAACTGTACGAGGCTATAAACAAGCAGGAAACCTTAACGAACTGTACGAGGCTATGAACAAGCAGGAAAACCTTAACGAACTGTACGAGGCTATGAACAAGCAGGAAACCTTAACGAACTGTACGAGGCTATAAACAAGCAGAAACCTTAACGAACTGTACGAGGCTATAAACAAGCAGGAAACCTTAACGAACTGTACGAGGCTATAAACAAGCAGGAAACCTTAACGAACTGTAGAGGCTATAAACAAGCAGGAAACCTTAACGAACTGTACGAGGCTATAAACAAGCAGGAAACCTTAATGAACTGTACGAGGCTATAAACATCCAGAGGCTGCTTTTTTGGTTGCCAGCGATTTTAATTCTGCGTCATTAAGTCACGTGACGCCCAACTTCCATCAACACGTCTCCCTCGCCACTAGGGGCGATAAAGTCCTACACCACTGTTACTCTACCCACAAGCAAGCACACAAGGCCCTCCCTCGTCCCCCGTTCGGCAAATCAGATCATAATTCCATACTCCTGCTTCCTGTTTACAAGCAGAAGCTCAAACAGGAAGTACCTGTGACGTGCTCCGTTGAGAAACGGTCCTCAGAATCAGAGATGACACTACAGCACTACTTTGCAAGCGCTCACTAGAATATGATACGAGACTACGCCGATAGCATCGACGAGCTAACCACCTCTGTCACCGGCTTCATTAGGAAATGCATTGGCAACGTTGTCCCCACAGTGGAGGTTCGCTGCTTCCCCAATCAAAAGCCCTGGATTAACACCAAGGTTGGCGCTAAGCTAAAGGACAGGGCTACCGCACACAGGGCTATCGCAGACAACTCTGAGGCTACAGCTGAGGACAGGATCAAGTACAGGAAGTCCCGCTACGACCTCAGCAGAGTCATCAAATGAGCAAAAGGACAATATAGGAATAAGGTGGAATCATATTACACAGGCTCCGCCGCCCGCCGCATGTGACAGGGGCTACAGTCCATTACAGATCACAAAGGAAGATCCAGCCGTGATCTGCCCAACGATGCCTCTCTAACCAGAGGAACTCAATGCATTTTATGCACGGTTTGACAACAACAACAACATCGAGCCGGGTGTGAGGGCCGTCACCGACCCAGAAGACTGTGTGATCTGGTTCGCCGAGGCCAACGTGAGTACGGTCTTTAATCAGGCCGGAAGGAACTCCTCTTATCGTCTGGATGAATTTATTCTGTGTTGTCTTAAGAATTCAGCCTTCTCTGTGTTGGTCTTGCCAACCCCCATTGTCACACCTCTGAGAAGCAGAGGTTCTGTTATGATTTTATTATGTAGGTCTGATTGGAGGTTCACTTTACAGTAATACAATTGGTCACCAACTCAGTTTTTGAATCCAAAACAACTCAGATGCTTATAAAAGCTCTTAGATTCATTGTTTTTTTCTCTTATGTTCCTGTGGTGAGATACCTACACGCTTTCCCTCCCTCTCCCATGAGCCATGGCACAAGCTAATTACTTAGCCTTATTACGAGTCTAATGTGATGTATATGTAATATACTGTACATACACATATCAGATGCCCACTACATTCTCAGAGCAGAACAGCATTTTGAACCTCTCCCAGTCTGTAATCCCCACGTTTTAAGACGACCACCATCATTCCTGTTCCCAAAAACTCTAAGGCTTCATGCCACAATGACTACCGCCCTGTAGCACTCACAGCTGTAATCATGAAGTGCTTTGAAAGGCTGGTTATGGCACACATCAACTCCATCATCCCAGACACGCTAAAGCGGGGATCATCAACTCATCAGAGCCACTCTAACAGATCCATAGACGACGCAATCTCAATTGCACTTCGCACTGCCCTCACCCAGCTAGATAAGAGGAATACAGTGGCTTGCGAAAGTATTCACCCCCCCCCCCCCCCCCTTGGCATTTTTCCTATTTTGTTGCCTTACAACCTGGAATTAAAATTGATTTTTTTGGGGGGGGTGTATCATTTCATTTACACAACATGCCTAATACTTTGAAGATGCAAAATATTTTTATTGTGAAACAAACAAGAAATAAGACAAAAAAAACAACAGAAAACTTGAGCGTGCATAACTATTCACCCCCCCAAAGTCAATACTTTGTAGAGCCACCTTTTGAAGTAATTACAGCTGCAAGTCTCTTGGGGTATGTCTCTATAAGCTTGGCACATCTAGCCACTGGGATTTATGGCCATTCTTCAAGGCAAAACTGCTCCAGCTCCTTCAAGTTGGATGGGTTCCGCTGGTGTACAGCAATCTTTAAGTCATACCACAGATTCTCAATTGGATTGAGGTCTGGGCTTTGACTAGGCCATTCCAAGACATTTAAATGTTTCCCCTTAAACCACTTGAGTGTTGCTTTAGCAGAATGCTTAGGGTCATTGTTCTGCTGGAAGGTGAACCTCCGTCCCAGTCTCAAAAACTCTGGAAGACTGAAACAGGTTTCCCTCAAGAATTTCCCTGTATTTAGCGCCATCCATCATTCCTTCAATTCTGACCAGTTTCCCAGTCCCTGCCGATGAAAAACATCCCCACAGCATGATGCTGCCACCACCATGCTTCACTGTGGGGATGGTGTTCTCGGGGTAATGAGAGGTGTTGGGTTTGCGCCAGACATGGCGTTTTCCTTAATGGCCAAAAAGGTCAATTTTTGTCTCATCTGACCAGAGTATCTTCTTCCATATGTTTGGGGAGTCTCCCACATGCCTTTTGGCGAACACCAAACATGTTTGCTTATTTTTTTCTTTAAGTAATGGCTTTTTTCTGGCCACTCTTCCGTAAAGCCCAGCTCTGTGGAGTGTACGGCTGAAAGTGGTCATATGGACAGATACTCCAATCTCCGCTGTGGAGCTTTGCAGCTCCTTCAGGGTTATCTTTGGTCTCTTTGTTGCCTCTCTGATTAATGCCCTCCTTGCCTGGTCCGTGAGTTTTGGTGGGCGGCCCTCTCTTGGCAGGTTTGTTGTGGTGCCATAATATTTATTTTATTTTATAATGGATTTAATGGTGCTCCAATTTGGACTGTTTTGTGTATGTCCATTACATGAAATCCCAAAAAAAAAAAAAATTAATTACAGGTTGTAATGCAACAAAATAGGAAAAACGCCAAGGGGGATGAATACTTTTGCAAGGCACTGTACCTATGTGAGAATGCTGTTCATTGACTACAGCTCAGCGTTCAACACCATAGTCCCCTCCAAGCTCATCCCCAAGCTCAGGACCCTGGGACTAAAAATCCTCCCTCTGCAACTGGATCCTGGACTTCCTGACGGGCCGACCCCAGGTGGTGAGGGTAGGCAACATCACCTGCGTCACGCTGACCCTCAACACGGGGGCCCCACAAGGGGGTTTGCTTAGTCCCCTCCTGTACTCCCTGTTCACCCACGACTGCGTGGCCGCGCACTACTCCAACACCATCTTCAAGTTTGCTGATGACACAACGGTAGTAGGCCTGATCACCGACAACGATGAGCCTACAGAGAGGAGGTCAGTGACCTGGCAGTGTGGTACGGGGACAACAACCTCTCCCTCAACGTCAGTAAGACCAAGGAGCTGATCGTGGGACTACAGGAAACGATCCACATCGACGGGTCTGCAGTGGAGCGGGTCGAGAGCTTCCAGTTCCTCGGTGTCCAAATCATTAAGGACTTAAAATGGTCCACACACCCGCACAGTCGTGAAGAAGGCACGACAGCGCCTCTTTCCCCTCAGGAGGTTGAATAGATTTGGCATGGGCCCTCAAATCCTCCAAAAGTACAACTTCTTTGTCACAATATGATATTGTCACGATACTTAGGTGCCGATACGATTTGTATTGCAATTCTCACAATTCTCTATGTTTTGCGATTCGATACTGCGATTTGATGTTCCAAACATATTGCTCACTACATGAGGCGGTAGGTAGCCTAGCCGTTAAGAGGTTGGGCCAGTCACCGAAAGGTCGCTGGTTCTAATCCCCGAGCCGACTAGGTGAAAAATCTGTCGATGTGCCCTTGAGCAAGGCACTTAACCCTAATTGCTCCTATAAATCGCTCTGGATCTGCTGAATGACTAAAATGTTTTAGCGAAATCACAATAATGTATATGTCTGCTGCAGAGAGACAAGAGAGAGCATGAGAAAATGAGTTTTGATCAGTCATGGAAATAAAAGTGCTGATAACATGTTGACTGACTCACTGTTTAAAAAAAGAAAGATAGAGAACCAGCTATAGGATGAAAAATACCAGAGGTTTAGCACAGGAACAGCCAAAAATATTAATTAAAAAACTTAAATTAAAAAACTTAAATTAAAAAAGTCAAAGTATCGATATAATATCCAAAATGTCCAAAATAATATCACGATATGTTACAGTATCGAACCCCCCCCCCCCCATCACTACGGGCTAGTTAAGCACATTTTCTACTAGTCCGGTCTGAAAAGTATAGTAGCGGGCTAGTTAAGTACTAGTAGCGGGCTAGTTAAGTACTAGTAGCGGGCTAGTTAAGTACTAGTAGCGGGCTAGTTAAGTACTAGTAGCGGGCTAGTTAAGTACTAGTCGCGGGCTAGTTAAGTACTAGTAGCGGGCTAGTTAAGTACTAGTAGCGGGCTAGTTAAGTACTAGTAGCGGGCTAGCTTAATTTTCCTCCCTGTCTATGTCTAGATCCTCATGATGGTGGGTCTGCCAGCCTGTGGCAAGTCCACCTGGGCCTCAAAACATGCCGAGAGTCACCCAGAGAAGAAATACAACATCCTGGGAACTAACGCTATCATGGAGAAGATGAAGGTAGCCTTTAAACCCCTTCATAACCTGCTATATAACCTGTTATAACCTGTTATAACCTTTTAAGATCTCTGAGGTCAGAGGTGGGCCACACACCTGATTCAACTAAGTCACAATCTTCAATTTAGACAACTGGAAGCTGAATTAGGTATGTCACTGCTGCTTGTATCTAATGATCTAATAGATCCCATATAAGAGGTGTGTCCTGTGTACCAGGTGATGGGTCTGCGTCGTCAGAAGAACTACGCTGGTCGTTGGGACGTTCTGATCCAACAGGCCACTCAGTGTCTCAACCGCCTCATCCATGAATCGCGCAACTCAGAGACTGCCCAACTACATTCCTGGCCAGGTACTGGTCGTACTGCTTCCTCTTGACTACTTTCTGCTTCCGTTCTTCTATCGCTCTGCTCGCCTCTATCCCCCTCTCCTCCTCTCTCTTCTCTCTCCTCTCCCTCTCCCTCCCTTCTCTCCTCTCTCTCCTCGTCTCTCCCCTCACTCTCTCTTCCTCTCTCTTCTCTCCTCTCTCTTCTCTCGTCCCCCTCTCTCTCATCTTCTCTCTCTCCTCGCCATTCCTCCTCTCACTCTCTCGTCCTCCTCTCTCTCTCTTCCCTCTCTCTCCTCTCTCCCTCCCTCCTTCTCTTCTCACTCCTGCTCCCTCTCTTCCCCTCCTCCCCTCTCTTCTCTCTCTCCCCCTCTCTCCTTCTCTCTCTCTCTCTCTCTCCTCCTCTCTCTCACTCTCTCTCATCTCTCTCCTACCTCTCACCTCCTCTCTCTTCTCTCTCTCTCTCTCTCTCTCTCTCTCTCCTCTCTCTCTCTCTCTCTCTCTCTCTCTCTAATGAACTATTTATTTATCTTGCAGGTCATGTTGATGATAGAGTAGAAGAAACTATGGTTGTTGACCCTCTTGTTGGCATTTATACTGTCTTTGTATTTTATAAGGAAAACTGTTTAATAAGTCCTTAATGTTATCTTCCATCCGTCTCAGTCTTATTTCAGTTACGACCTGTTGTTGTTGTTTTACAGTATTTTACCGTATTATTACTACAGTATTTTACCGTATTATTACTACAGTATTGTATGAGTATCTATGTATCAGTAGTCCAGTAGAACTCTGCCTGGTGAGTAAATACAAACAACTTCTGTTGCTACAGTAACTATAACAAGACAGACGACTGTTGATAGCCTTGACAATAAAACAGCTAGACTGTGTTTTCTGTTGTTAAATGAATTAACCCCTGAAGGTAAGTGAAAAGGTGAGGAGACTAACCATTTTGAAGTTTCCAGAGAGATGTTGTCGCTGTGGTTACTGACGGTAAGTCAGGCTAACAGAAGGTGTCTGCTGGTAACCATGGAAACTGTGAGTAACAACAGGTAGGTTGTATCTGTGTGTGTCTATGGGACAGGAGGACGCCATGACAATCAGGTAGGTACAGGTAAGTCAGGGGACCCTGGCAGGTGTAGGTTCAGATTTCCACTAGTGTCAGTTTAATGTACAGAGCCCAGTCATTGTTCAGGTACTATAGATAGCATTGGGAATCAACCAGATAACTGAATCGTGGGGAGGAATGTTTGAGGACATATAGTTAAGGAGGAAACTCATTTAGAACTGTAGTCGTTTTAGTAGCACTTGTAGTTGTCCTTCTATGGATGAGAACTTAGAGTGAATGTACGCATTCATGATCGACGGTATCGTCCGCACGCCATGCCTTTAACCAAATCTCAAGAAACGGTATCTTTAAAGAATCTTTAAAGATACAGTGCACCTTATACCAGCCAGGCTAGTCAGTGGTGTTGTTTAAAGGGTCCCCTTCTCTCTGTGACAGTAACAGGTACCTAAAGGAAGACGTGGAGAGGTGCAGTCTGGGAAGGTAGGTCTGTGGCGTGGGGAGAGCGTGACCACCATCGCTAGTTAACCAACCCGCAGAGTAAAAACCTAAAACCAACCAGCGTAAAACAACTCTCTACCTTCATTATTACAGGGTTCTGTTCCCGGCTTCCCTGCCAGAGGAAAACAAAGCCGCCAAATAACACAACAAGTAAACAACAACAAGTAAACAATAACAAACAGCCTTCTACCTCTTTCCTTGTGTCACCATTGCTAGACAAATGTATATGGATCAGCCCAGAGACGAAAAATGCGTCCTTTTGAAGGGTTTCAGCGCAAGGCTATTGTAATATGTCCCACGGAGGAGGACTTTAAAGCGAGAACGTTAAGACAAACTGATGAACAGGGGAAGGATGTGCCAGATCAGGCTGTGTTAGAAATGAAAGGTAGGAACAACCATGTGGAAACAAAACCAACCAATAAAACAAAAACAACAGATCTACTTTACTTTTTCTATGTTTTTGTCTCTAAAATCAAATGTTGGAAGATGCCCTCCCTGCCCCTGCCTCCCTCCCTGCCCCCTGTCCCCCTACCCCTGCCCCTGCCTCCCTACCCCTGTCCCCCTACCCCTGCCCCTGCCTCCCTACCCCTGCCCCTGCCTCCCTCCCTGCCCCTTGTCCCCCTACCCCTGCCCCCTGTCCCCCTACCCCTGCCCCTGCCTCCCTCCTACCCCTGCCCCTGCCTCCTTCCCTGCCCCCTGTCCCCCTACCCCTGCCCCCTGTCCCCCTACCCCTGCCCCCTGTCCCCCTGACCCCTGCCCCTGCCCCCCCCTACCCTCCGCTCCTGCCCTGCCTCCTCCCTGCCCCTGCCCCACCCCTGCCCCCTGTCCCCCTACCCCTGCCCCTGCCCCTACCCCTGCCCCTGCCTCCCTCCCTGCCCCTGTCCCCCTACCCCTGTCCCCCCCTTCCCCTACCCCGCCCTGTCCCCCTACCCCTGCCCCCTGTCCCCCTCCCACCCCTGCCTCCCTCCCTGCCCCCTGTCCCCCTACCCCTGTCCCTACCCCTGCCCCCTGTCCCCCTACCCCTGCCCCTCCCTGCCCCTGCCTCCCTCCGACCCTGTCCCTAACCCTGCCCTGCTACCCTGCCCTTGTCCAGCCTCCCTGCCCCTGTCCCCTATGCCTCCCTCCCCCTGTGCCCCTACCCATGACCCTCCCCGCTGACCTGTTGCACTGCAAGTGAGTCGTGCTCAAGTTTAAGTAACTAACTACTGTAAAAGTAGTGGACCTCTCTGAGGCTGTTGACAAGCTATTGGCTGTTGGTGAACTGACTTCTGTTAGACCGCATGTGTCAGGAGTTCTGAAGCTTACATACAGAACCCTCTACCCTCGCCTACAACAGAACCCTCCACCCTCAGCCTACATACAGAACCCTCCTACCCTCAGCTACATACAGAACCCTCAGCCTACTACAGAACCCTCCTACCCTCAGCCTACATACAGAACCCTCCTACCTTCAGCCTACATATCAGAACCCATCCTACCCTCAGCCTATACACAGAACCCTCAGCCTACGTACAGAACCCTCCTACCCTCAGCCTACATACAGAACCCTCCTAACCCTCAGCCTAATACAGAACCCTCCTACCCTCAGCCTACATACAGAACCCTCCTACCCTCAGCCTACATACAGAACCCTCCTACCCTCAGCCTAAATACAGAACCCTCCTACCCTCAGCCTACATACAGAACCCTCCTACCCTCAGCCTAAATACAGAACCCTCCTACCCTCAGCCTATACACAGAACCCTCAGCCTACGTACAGAACCCTCCTACCCTCAGCCTACATACGAACCCTCCTACCATCACCTAAATACAGAACCCTCCTAACCCCTCAGCCTATACACCAGAACCCTCAGCCTACATACAGAACCCTCCTACCCTCAGCCTACATACAGAACCCTCCTACCCTCAGCCTACATACAGAACCCTTCTCCCCTCAGCCTACATACAGAACCCTCCTACCCTCAGCCTAATTACAGAACCCTCCTACCCTCAGCCTATACACAGAACCCTCAGCCTACGTACAGAACCCTCCTACCCTCAGCCTACATACAGAACCCTCCTACCCTCAGCCTACATACAGAACCCTCCTACCCTCAGCCTACATACAGAACCCTCCTACCCTCAGCCTAAATACAGAACCCTCCTACCCTCAGCCTACATACAGAACACTCCTACCCTCAGCCTACATACAGAACCCTCCTACCCTCAGCCTACATACAGAACCCTCCTACCCTCAACCTACATACAGAACCCTCCTACCCTCAGCCTACATACAGAACCCTTCTCCCCTCAGCCTACATACAGAACCCTCCTACCCTCAGCCTACATACAGAACCCTCCTACCCTCAGCCTACATACAGAACCCTCCTACCCTCAGCCTACAGAAGCAGTGTTAAGGCAGCACTTGGTTTGCAGTGGCTTTTCCTCTCCACCTCCATCCCTCTTCCCTATCTCCTCTGTGTTTGCTTGAACAAATGTTTCCTCCAGGTTCTCTGGGGGTTTAATTTGTTCTGACTCTGCAGTAGCCAAACACTCAGCCTACAGAACCCTCAGCCTACATACAGAACCCTTCTCCCCTCAGCCTACATACAGAACCCTTCTGCCCTCAGCCTACATACAGAACCCTTCTCCCCTCTGCCTACATACAGAACCATTCTCCCCTCAGCCTACATACAGAACCCTCCTACCCTCAGCCTACATACAGAACCCTCCTACCCTCAACCTACATACAGAACCATCCTACCCTCAGCCTACATACAGAACCCTCCTACCCTCAGCCTACAGAACCCTTCTACCCTCAGCCTACATACAGAACCCTCCTACCCTCAGCCTACATACAGAACCCTCCTACCCTCAACCTACATACAGAACCCTCCTACCCTCAACCTACATACAGAACCCTTCTGCCCTCAGCCTACATACAGAACCCTTCTCCCCTCAGCCTACATACAGTACCCTCCTACCCTCAGCCTACATACAGAACCCTCCTACCCTCAACCTACATACAGAACCCTCCTACCCTCAGCCTACATACAGAACCCTCCTACCCTCAACCTACATACAGAACCCTCCTACCCTCAACATACATACAGAACCCTCCTACCCTCAGCCTACATACAGTACCCTCCTACCCTCGACCTACGGAACCCTTTTCCCCTCAGCCTACATACAGAACCCTTCTCCCCTCAGCCTACATACAGAACCCTTCTCCCCTCAGCCTACATACAGAACCCTTCTCCCCTCAGCCTACATACAGAACCATCCTACCCTCAGCCTACATACAGAACCCTCCTACCCTCAGCCTACAGAACCCTTCTACCCTCAGCCTACATACAGTACCCTCCTACCCTCAGCCTACATACAGAACCCTCCTACCCTCAACCTACATACAGAACCCTCCTACCCTCAACCTACATACAGAACCCTCCTACCCTCAGCCTACATACAGAACCCTCCTACCCTCAGCCTACATACAGAACCCTCCTACCCTCAACCTACATACAGAACCCTCCTACCCTCAACCTACATACAGAACCCTCCTACCCTCAACATACATACAGAACCCTCCTACCCTCAGCCTACATACAGAACCCTCCTACCCTCAGCCTACATACAGAACCCTTCTCCCCTCAGCCTACATACAGAACCCTCCTACCCTCAGCCTACATACAGAACCCTCCTACCCTCAGCCTACATACAGAACCCTTCTCCCCTCAGCCTACATACAGAACCATCCTACCCTCAGCCTACATACAGAACCCTCCTACCCTCAGCCTACAGAACCCTTCTACCCTCAGCCTACATACAGTACCCTCCTACCCTCAGCCTACATACAGAACCCTCCTACCCTCAACCTACATACAGAACCCTCCTACCCTCAACCTACATACAGAACCCTCCTACCCTCAGCCTACATACAGAACCCTCCTACCCTCAGCCTACATACAGAACCCTCCTACCCTCAACCTACATACAGAACCCTCCTACCCTCAACCTACATACAGAACCCTCCTACCCTCAGCCTACATACAGAACCCTCCTACCCTCAGCCTACATACAGAACCCTCCTACCCTCAGCCTACATAATCCTACTACCCTCAGCCTACAGAACCCTTCTACCCTCAGCCTACATACAGAACCCTCCTACCCTCAGCCTACAGAACCCTGATACCCTCAGCCTACATACTGAACCCTCCTACCCTCAGCCTACAGAATCCTCCTACCCTCAGCCTACAGAACCCTCCTACCCTCAACCTACATACAGAATCCTCCTACCCTCAGCCTACAGTACCCTCCTACCCTCAGCCTACAGAATCCTTCTACCCTCAGCCTACAGCACCCTCCTACCCTCAGCCTACATACAGAACCCTCCTACCCTCAGCCTACAGAATCCTACTACCCTCAGCCTACATACAGAACCCTCCTACCCTCAGCCTACATACAGTACCCTCCTACCCTCAGCCTACATAATCCTCCTACCCTCAGCCTACAGAACCCTCCTACCCTCAGCCTACAGAATCCTACTACCCTCAGCCTACATACAGAACCCTCCTACGCTCAGCCTACAGAATCCTCCTACCCTCAGCCTACATACAGAACCCTCCTACCCTCAGCCTACAGAACCCTGATACCCTCAGCCTACATACAGAACCCTCCTACCCTCAGCCTACATACAGAACCCTCCTACCCTCAGCCTACATACAGAACCCTCCTACCCTCAGCCTACATACAGAACCCTCCTACCCTCAGCCTACAGAATCCTCCTACCCTCAGCCTACAGAACCCTCCTACCCTCAGCCTACATACAGAATCCTCCTACCCTCAGCCTACAGTACCCTCCTACCCTCAGCCTACAGAATCCTCCTACCCTCAGCCTACAGCACCCTCCTACCCTCAGCCTACATACAGAACCCTCCTACCCTCAGCCTACAGAATCCTACTACCCTCAGCCTACATACAGAACCCTCCTACCCTCAGCCTACATACAGTACCCTCCTACCCTCAGCCTACAGAATCCTCCTACCCTCAGCCTACAGAGCCCTCCTACCCTCAGCCTACATAAAATACCCTCCTGCCCTCAGCCTACGGAACCCTCCTACCCTCAGCCTACATATAGTACCCTCCTACCCTCAGCCTACATACAGAACCCTCCTACCCTCAGCCTACAGAACCCTGATACCCTCAGCCTACATACAGTACCCTCCTACCCTCAGCCTACATACAGAACCCTCCTACCCTCAGCCTACATACAGAACCCTCCTACCCTCAGCCTACATACAGAACCCTCCTACCCTCAGCCTACATACAGAACCCTCCTACCCTCAGCCTACATACAGTACCCTCCTACCCTCAGCCTACATACAGAACCCTCCTACCCTCAACCTACATACAGAACCCTTCTCCCCTCAGCCTACATACAGAACCCTCCTACCCTCAGCTTACAGAATCCTCCTACCCTCAGCCTACGTACAGAACCCTCCTACCCTCAGCCTATCTTCAACCTACACAGCATACCCTCAGCCTACACAGCATACCTTCAGCCTACACTGCATACCCTCCGCCAACTCAGCCTCCCTCCCTCCCTCCATCTCCTCCCTGTTCTTTCTATTGTCTTTGATTCCCCTCATCATTATGTGATGTTAATTCATCTTTTCATTTTGTCTCCCGGTGGTGTTGGCTGATCTGGCCTTCGCTACAACCCCTCCCCCCTCTCTCTCTCTCTCTCTCGCTCTTACACGCTCTCACCATCTCTATCTCCCGTCGTCCTGGACCGGTCCGTCTCCTCTCCATCTCTCTCCGTGTTCATCTCTCCATCCTGGCTTCCAGCCAACTTCTTGCTCCCTGAGCCCAGTGACTTCCTGGAGGAGGTGGTTTTTGTGGAGCTGCAGCGGGACGAGGCTTACAAGCTGGTGAAGGAATACAACGAGGAGGGGCGCAAGGCCGGCCCACCCCCCGACAAACGCTATGACAACCGGCCGGGAGAGTTCCGTGGCAACGGCGGAGGCTACCAGCGCAATGAGGACCGTGGCGGGCCTCGCGGCGGCGGTGGATACCAGAGCAGAGACGCAGGCGGAAACAGAAGGGGTAAGGAAGGAGCAGACTCCTCCCCAGGTCAGTCGCTCACAGTTCTCCCCTGAAGAGTGCACTCTGGGAGGGACTGATTTAGGATAGTTGGTGCTTACACCACTGCTTTGAAATGTTGGAGAGGAGAAAGGGATATACCATGTGAGCTAGTCCCTGCTCTAAGAGATGTCATGTCCAGGCCCTGCTATTCAGACTGTCTGTCTGTCTCGCTGTGTTTCAGGCAACAACCGTGGCGGCTACAACGGCAACCGCTGGGGTGGGAACGGTAACTACCGTGAGGGGGGGTCGGCCCCTAGGGGAGGGTACAACCGCAACCAACAGTCAGGAGGCTACAACCGCCCGGTGCCCTACAACAAGGGGGGATACAACCAGGTAACCATGGATATACCTGCTGTCTGTCTCTCTGTATGTCTGTCTGTCTGCACATTAATGGAGAGGATAGGAGTTTTACCTGAGCATGCCATAGTTATAGTTAT
Organism: Coregonus sp. 'balchen'; assembly: GCA_902810595.1. NCBI lineage: Eukaryota > Metazoa > Chordata > Actinopteri > Salmoniformes > Salmonidae > Coregonus > Coregonus sp. 'balchen'. The sequence goes on from LR778258.1 coordinate 41,027,420, forward strand.
ACTCCCGAGTGGCGCAGTGGTCTAAGGCACTGCATCGCAGTGCTAGCTGTGCCACTAGAGATCCTGGTTCGAATCCAGGCTCTGTCGCAGCCGGCCGCGACCGGGAGACTCATGGGCGGCGCACAATTGGCCCAGCGTCGTCCAGGGTAGGGGAGGGAATGGCCGGCAGGGATGTAGCTCAGTTGATAGAGCATGGCGTTTGCAACGCCAGGGTTGTGGGTTCGTTTCCCACAGGGGGCCAGTATAAAAAAATATATATATGTATTCACTCTGGATAAGAGCGTCTGCTAAATGACTAAAATGTCAAAAAAATGTCAAATGTTATAACCCATCAACTAACACCTAGAGGTTATCCTGGTCAGGTCCTAGTTATAGCCCATCAACTAACACCTAGAGGTTATCCTGGTCAGGTCCTAGTTATAGCCCATCAACTAACACCTAGAGGTTATCCTGGACAGGTCCTAGTTATAGCCCATCAACTAACACCTAGAGGTTATCCTGGTCAGGTCCTAGTTATAACCCATCAACTAACACCTAGAGGTTATCCTGGTCAGGTCCTAGTTATAGCCCATCAACTAACACCTAGAGGTTATCCTGGTCAGGTCCTAGTTATAGCCCATCAACTAACACCTAGAGGTTATCCTGGTCAGGTCCTAGTTATAGCCCATCAACTAACACCTAGAGGTTATCCTGGTCAGGTCCTAGTTATAGCCCATCAACTAACACCTAGAGGTTATCCTGGTCAGGTCCTAGTTATAGCCCATCAACTAACACCTAGAGGTTATCCTGGTCAGGTCCTAGTTATAGCCCATCACAACTAACACCTAGAGGTTATCCTGGTCAGGTCCTAGTTATAGCCCATCAACTAACACCTAGAGGTTATCCTGGTCAGGTGAAATAGTCAGGAAAAACTCCTGGCACTAACACAATGTGCTATGAATCAGGGTCCGACATGAACGATGGCCCGCTGACCCTGGCCTGTAGCTTCTCAGCGCATTTTTTGCATTCCAGTTCAACATTTACCTGCTCTGTCGCAGTCTGTCGTTGAAAACCATTGAAGACTACATGCAGAAAAGTAATGCTATTTGTATTTGAGCAATATGATTGGCCATTCATTCAACTACGCTCATCGTGAGTCACAACTTCTCGAGCAGTACATGAGTTGATGCCTTCACATAGCACATGCTGTCCAGAGGTACTGTTGATAGTCTACAAAAAGAAAGCTACAAAATACACATAGCATTTGTCTTAGCTAGCCTACTGTAGCCAGATTATATATATTTTGAAAAGCACTTATCTTAAAGGGGCAACATCCTATTTTGAGATGACATACTTTAGAAACAAACGTGAATGCAATTAATACAATGCAATTTTAAATGATAGAGTAATATTTGACATACAGTTGAAGTGGGGAAGTTTACATACGCCTTTGCCAAATACATTTAAACTCAGTTTTTCACAATTCCTGACATTTAATCCTAGTAATAATTCCCTGTTTTAGGTCAGTTAGGATCACCACTTTTATTTTAAGAATGTGAAATGTCAGAATAATAGTAGAGAGAATGATTTATTTCTGCTTTTATTTCTTTCATCACATTCCCAGTGGGTCAGAAGTTTACATACACTCAATTAGTATTTGGTAGCATAGCCTTTAAATTGTTTAACTTGGGTCAAATGTTTCGGGTTGCCTTCCACAAGCTTCCCACAATAAGTTGGGTGAATTTTGGCACATTCCTCCTGACAGAGCTGGTGTAACTGAGTCAGGTTTGTAGGCCTCCTTGCTCGCACACGCCTTTTCAGTTCTTCTCACAAATGTTCTATAGGATTGAGGTCAGGGCTTTGTGATGGCCACTCCAATACCTTGACTTTGTTGTCCTTAAGCCATTTTGCCACACCTTTGGAAGTATGCTTAGGGTCATTGTCCATTTGGAAGACCCATTTGCGACCAAGCTTTAACTTCCTGACTGATGTCTTGAGATGTTGCTTCAATATATCCACATAATTTTCCTTCCTCATGATGCCATCTATTTTGTGAAGTGCACCAGTCCCTCCTGTAGCAAAGCACCCCCACAGCATGATGCTGCCACCCCTGTGCTTCACGGTTGGGATGGTGTTCTTTGGCTTGCAAGCATCCCCCTTTTTCCTCCAAACATAACGATGGTCATTATGGCCAAACAGTTCTATTTTTGTTTCATCAGACCAGAGGACATTTCTCCAAAAAGTACGATCTTTGTCCCCATGTGCAGTTGCAAACCGTAGTCTGGCTTTTTTATGGCGGTTTTGGAGCAGTGGCTTCTTCCTTGCTGAGCGGCCTTTCAGGTTATGTCGATATAGGACTAGTTTTACTGTGGATATAGATACTTTTGTACCGGTTTCCTCCAGCATCTTCACAAGGTCCTTTGCTGTTGTTCTGGGATTGATTTGCACTTTTCGCACCAAAGTACGTTCATCTCTAGGAGACAGAACATGTCTCCTTCCTAAACGGTATGACGGCTGCGTGGTCCCATGGTGTTTATACTTGCGTACTATTGTTTGTACAGATGAACGTGGTACCTTCAGGCGTTTGGAAATTGCTCCCAATACTTTTTTACTGAGGTCTTGGCTGATTTCTTTTGATTTTCCCATGATGTCAAGCAAAGAGGCACTGAGTTTGAAGGTAGGCCTTGAAATACATCCACAGGTACACCTCCAATTGACTCAAATGATGTCCATTAGCCTATTAGAAGCTTCTAAAGCCATGGAGTTCTGGAATTTTCCAGGCTGTTTAAAGGGACAGTCAACTTAGTGTATGTAAACTTCTGACCCACTGGAATTGTGATACAGTGAATTATAAGTGAAATAATCTGTCTGTAAACAATTGTTGGAAAAATTACTTGTCATGCACAAAGTAGATGTCCTAACCGACTTGCCAAAACTATAGTTTGTTAACAAGAAATTTGTGGAGTGGTTGAAAAAAACGAGTTTGAATGACTCCAACCTAAGTGTATGTAAACCTCCGACTTCAACTGTATATACCATAATAACCAAATGTAGCCTAATACTATCTGAATATATATAGAGAGAGCATGCCAATCAAGGCCCTGCATGACCCTAATGTATTTATAAACTACCCCATGGCCGGGCCAGTAGATCTTTGGTTAACGTCGGACCCTGTGAATACTTTAAAAGTAGTAATGGAGTCTGTTTTCATAATCGGACATGCTTTTCTCTCCTCCAGAGCTACAACCCCAGCAGCTATAATCAAGGCAACTACCAACAGGGTTACAACTACGGCAGCTACAGTCAGTACCCAGGATACAGCCAAACTCAGAGTTACAGCGAGACTACACCAGCCGCTGCAGGACAGACCTACAGCCAACAGCAGAACTACAACCAGCAGTACCAGCAGGTAGTTACCATAGCAACCAGCAGTACCAGCAGGTTGTTACCATAGCAACCAGCAATACCAGCAGGATGTTACCATAGCAACAATCGGCGCCGGTGGGTTGTTACCGTAGCAACCAACAGGTTGTTACCATAGAAACCATCAGGATGTTACCATAGCAACCAGCAGTACCGACGAGTTGTTACCATAGTAACCAGCAGTACCAGCGGGTTGTTACCATAGTAGTTAACCAGGGCTCAGGTGAACTCAGGTAACCCTGCTACAGCTAGTCTCCAGAATCAGCCTCCAGTTACAGCCCACTAAGACTGGCTGGATAAATATATTTCGATCTCGATCACACATCCAGTTAGTTTTTCAGTTCTTGGTTGGTGTGACCGACAGCATACATTTTCATTACCTGAGCTCCCGTAAAAACCTGACAGTAGTAACGTTTTGTTCAATGAGGTGTCTGAGAAGGCTTTTGGGGTTGCAAATCACTTTAGAAACTTCAGCTGGATAGGGTATTTAATCACTGTATTCCCTCTCTCTCTCTCTCTCTCTCTCTCTTTCTCTCTGTCTTTTGCAGTATGCCCAGCAGTGGCAGCAGTACTACCAGAACCAGTCTCAGTGGAACCAGTATTACGGACAGTATGGGGACTATGCCGCCCAGGGGCAGGGTCAACAAGGTCAGGGTTCACAGGGGCAGGGAGGTCAGGGGGCATCAGGTTCCTCTCAGTAACCTCTGACCTCTAACCTCTACAGCAGGGGTGGACAACAGGTGGGCCCATTGGCCCACCAAATATATTTAATTTTTTTATTTTTGATCCAAAAAGAATAATATCACCAGGAATTCTGCTAAAAATGAGTTTCATTTAGGAATTGTGTTCACCAAGTATTCCCACAAATAACAAAAGAGAAGTGATCGTGTCTCAATGTAATCAAGGTATGAAATGATTGTTATTTTCAAATACAATCTCATTTTGGGCTTAGTTGTGGTCAATTTGCAGTGTACAAATTATTATAATTATGTTCCGGCCCACCGCGGCTGAATCTAGTTGCCTACCCCTGTTCCACAGGTCTACAGATCTGCTCCTCAACGTCTGTCTACACGCCCAAACACAAACACACACACACACACTCCACATCACTGCCTCTGTCACACATCATAATGACACATGTATAGACACTCACACACACATTCTCACACTTCACTCACACTAACAGCAGCTTACTTCTAGCCAGCATTAAACCCCTGTGTGTCTGGGTCCTTTTTTAAACTTAACCACGATGTCTTATTTTAAAACAATGACTGTGTCAACGTGTAGAGTAGAGTAGATCAGACATGTATAGTAGATCAGACATGTATAGTAGATCAGACATGTAGAGATCAGACATGTAGAGATCAGACATGTATAGTAGATCAGACATGTATAGTAGATCAGACATGTAGAGATCAGACATGTATAGAATCAGACATGTATAGTAGATCAGACATGTAGAGATCAGACATGTAATAGATCAGACATGTATAGTAGATCAGACATGTAGAGATCAGACATGTAATCAGTAGAGATCAGACATGTATAGTAGATCAGACATGTATAGTAGATCAGACATGTAGAGATCAGACATGTAAGTAGATCAGAAGTCAGACATGTATAGTAGATCAGACATGTATAGTAGATCAGACATGTAAGAGATCAGACATGTAGAGATCAGACATGTATAGTAGATCAGACATGTTAGTAGATCAGACATGTATAGTAGATCAGACATGTATAGAGTCAGACATGTGAGATCAGTATGATCAGACATGTTAGAGTCAGACGTTCAGACATGTATAGTAGATCAACGAAGAGATCGACATGTATAGTAGATCAGACATGTAAGTAGATCAGACATGTAGAGTAGATCAGACATGTATAGATCAGACTGTATGTAGATCACATGTAGAGATCAGACATGTATAGTAGATCAGACATGTAGGATAGCTGTATAGTAGATCAGACATGTAGAGATCAGACATGTATGTAGATCAGACATGTATAGTAGATCAGACATGTAGAGATCAGACATGTATAGAGATCAGACATGTAGATCAGACATGTAGAGATCAGACATGTATAGTAGATCAGACATAGTAGCGACAGTGAGATCAGACATGTATAGTAGATCAGACATGTATAGTAGATCAGACATGTATAGTAGATCAGACATGTAGAGATCAGACATGTATAGTAGATCAGACATGTAGAGATCAGACATGTATAGTAGATCAGACATGTATAGGAGATCAGACATGTATAGAGATCAGACATGTAGAGATCAGACATGTAAGAGATCAGACATGTATAGTAGATCAGACATGTATAGAGATCAGACATGTATAGTAGATCAGACATGTATAGTAGATCAGACATGTATAGTAGATCAGACATGTATAGTAGATCAGACATGTAGAGATCAGACATGTATAGTAGATCAGACATGTAAGAGAATCAGACTGTTAGAGTGAATCAGACATGTATAGAGATCAGACATGTATAGGAGATCAGACATGTATAGTAGATCAGACATGTATAGTAGATCAGACATGTAGAGTCAGATCAGACATTTTAGTATGTAGAATCAGACATGTAGAGATCAGACATGTATAGTAGATCAGACATGTAGCGATCAGTAGAGATCAGACATGTATAGTAGATCAGACATGTATAGAGATCAGACATGTATAGTAGATCAGACATGTATAGTAGATCAGACATGTAGTAGTAATCAGACATGTATGAGATCAGACATGTATATAGATCAACATGTATAGAGATCAGACATGTAGAGATCAGACATTGTAGATTAAGTAGATCAGACATGTATAGTAGATCAGACATGTATAGTAGATCAGACAAGTGTAGACTAGTAGATCAGACATGTATAGTAGATCAGACATGTAGAGATCAGACATGTATAGTAGATCAGACATGTAGTAGATCAGACATGTATAGAGTAAGATCAGACATGTAGAGATCAGACATGTAAGTAGATCAGACATGTATAGTAGATCAGACATGTAGAGATCAGAACAGTATAGTAGATCAGACATGTAGAGATCAGACTGTATAGTAGATCAGACATGTATAGTAGATCAGACATGTGGAATCAGACATGTAATAGTAGATCAGACATGTAGAGTAGATCAGACATGTATAGTAGATCAGACATGTAGTAGATCAGACATGTATAGTAGATCAGACATGTAGAGATCAGACATGTATAGTAGATCAGACATGTATAGTAGATCAGACATGTATAGTAGATCAGACATGTAGAGATCAGACATGTATAGTAGATCAGACATGTAGTAGATCAGACATGTATAGTAGATCAGACATGTATAGTAGATCAGACATGTATAGTAGATCAGACATGTATAGTAGATCAGACATGTATAGTAGATCAGACATGTATAGTAGATCAGACATGTATAGTAGATCAGACATGTAGAGATCAGACATGTATAGTAGATCAGACATGTATAGTAGATCAGACATGTAGAGATCAGACATGTATAGTAGATCAGACATGTAGAGAAACATCTTCCTCTGAACTATGCCTCAATGTGGATTGTACGGTCATGTCTGTCGTCTGTCTGTCGTACTGTCCCTGTCTGGTCTGGGCTGGTCTGATCTGTCGGTCGGCCGTCCGTCCGTCCGTCCGTCCCGTACCGTCCAGTCCACAAACTACTTCCTTCTCAACATAGTTAAAAACAGAGTAAAAAGGAGAACAACAGATGAGAGGATGTTCTCTGCCGGGATGAAGAGGTGGTTAAGAGTTAGAAGAGTTAAGATAAGACTGATTATGGCTGAATCAGCTTGTTTCTTCGTTTTTAGTTAATTTAAGGTTTTAGATTTAGAGCCCTGGACACAAAGAAAGAGCATGTTTGTTTCCAGCTGAGAAAATAACAGGTTTTCCTGCATCGCTGCTGTATTGTTTCCCCTCTGTTGTCTTTTACGTACTGGTGATTAGAAACACTTTATTTACAACTATCTAAATGGAGGTTGGGAATATTGTTGTTTTAGTAATCCTCGTAGATATTTACATGATGTAAAAGATGTTTAGATGAGTTTTCAAGATGTTAATAGTTGATAGTGTTTAATGATCCACGGTGCGTCCTCTGGTTTTGACAACAGTATGTTTTGCCACTTCCAGCTCAGTTGTTTTGTCTGCGCCACAACCCCCCTTTTTTTTTTCAGTAAACATTTTTTGTAAAGTGTTGTTTGACTTTGTGTTGAATCCTGTCAGAATTTGTTTTTATTGGACAGCAACAATAATAACACAGCAGATGAATGAAATAAACAAAATAATATTACATTAAATTAATTAATTTAATATTAAATTAAATATTAAATAATATTATAAACAATACTATGATAATGACAACACAGTGAGCCCTATAAGCTGTCTGTTTCATTACTGAAGTTTAAATGATTTAGTTTCACATTCACATGTTTATATACTGTGTCTCTGTCTGGATTTTGTCTGTCTACAACAAAATCATTCATTAATAAAGCCATTCATAAACTAGTTATAAGTAGTTGATGTACTATTTGTAAGTGAGTATTCCAACATAATGAATAAACTGGTGCTCCTCACTACGATTCCATGTGTGTAGTCACAAATCACTCGTAACTTTTCATAAAACCACCAAGGTACTTTAATAATCAGATTTTCCACAGATATAGTCCACAGTCCATAGATAGTCTTGCGTATCCGGGCGTCGCAATCTCACATCGGCTGGAGGCCAAGGCCACACCCATGTCTTACCTGAACTGCGCCTCCCAAATGGTTCCCTGTTCCCTATAGATGATGGCCCTATTCCTCAAATAATAGGTCCTCTGTAGCTCAGTTGGTAGAGCATGGCACATGTAACGCCAGGGTAGTGGGTTCGATTCCCTGGGACCACCCATACGTAAAAATGTATGCACACATGACTAAGTCGCTTTGGATAAAAAGGTCTGCTAAATGGCATATATTGTTATTATTAAATAGTGCACTACTTTTGACCAGAGCTCTACTGTGTGTGTCTAGTAGATGGTCTTGAAAACCCGTAGCCTAGGCAACACTGTGACCTGGGTCTGGTTTCAATGATGGCTCTTCGTCACCACTTCATTCGCTTGAATATTAATATTAAAATAGTAGCTAGCAAGATGGAGATCTTGTAGGTTATTTTTTTAATGGGTGCATTTCGCAAAGTGGCTAGTCTGCGTCAACTACCTTCACTAAAACCACTGCAAACTTTTGGGTTTAGAATCGCGACGTTCTGGTCATGTCTTCCTTGTGATTTGTTTGGGGGAGAGTCCCCGGGAATCCCCGGCCCCCCGTTGTTGACGTAGGCACTGACTTAGTTCCTCTATTGCCAAAAAAAATAAAGTCCATAATTGAAACCAGACCTTAGTCACTGTGTTGCCTAGAGTCTGGTTTTCAAGACTAGGTAGCAGTATAGGGGGATAGAGTGTCATTTGGGGCCCAGAATAGACTCGCTACAGTAGGCCTTGACAATAACGCAACAGTAGATTAAACCACTCACGTCATTTACCTGTAATCACACCTCAAGGTTTCTTTCAACAACAGACTGACACCAGGCTGAGATTAGCAGAGGGGGGGGGGAATAAACAGAAGAACAGCGTTCATCACATCACAAGCTTTGAAACGTTAGATACTGTAGTTTCACTGATGCAGTCCAGTAGAAGCTTGATAAGGCAGTGTGTATTTGGGGGGGGGGGACAGAGGTGTTGGATTGTACTACTGACATTAGTAACATCATGTCCCGCCATGCTACTGGGTAGCTTGTTGTAGGATTTTAAGGCAGTCTTGGAGGTCCATCTCCAAGGGCCTTTCCCCAATGGCAACGCATTCCCTATATAGTGCACTAACTTTAACCAGGGAGCTGGTCATAAGTAGTGCACTATATAGGGAATAGGGTGCCATTTGGGATCCAACCCTGGTGTTGGAGAAAAGAGCTCAGCACCAGAGAACGTTCAAGATAGTTCAGAAATTGTCTTCAGACAAAAAAATACATCATACATCACATAACAGCTAGAATATACTGTACCACCATGATTTAGAAAACCAAAACAGATCGTAGAAGTCACAGCAACGACAGGAAAACATGTTTTAAACAACAACTCCACTTGAAAATGATCAGGAAACCCACTGGGAAAAAACTGGTTGAATCAACGTTATTTCCACGTCATTTCAACCAAAAAAATGAGTGATGACGAATAAATGTGGAAAGCTGATTGGATTTGAACAAAGGCAACCTAAATCTAATGACATTATGACATTTTTTGTTGATTTCACTTTAGTTGACAACTCAACCAAATGTAAATCAAAACTAGATGTTGAACTGACGTCTGTGCCAAGCGGGAAGTGTCTGTCGGCTTGCTTTGGTTTAAGAGACAATGGGTGTTTCTCGAAATGCATTCTACCGTGCTCTGAGCACGCAAATTGGATCACGGGAGGGTCGGAGTATGAGTCCAAATCAAAGTATGCGAAACGGAGAACGGAGTGCACTTCTTGAACGCGCACTCCGTTTGTACATATTTTGACGCATGCATCGATGCAAATATGACGCAACCACGTAAAAAATGAAGAAAACTTTATTGAAATCAATGGCGGACATTATTTGAGCTGAAGCGAGAGAAAATACACTGCGACTTGGGAATGAAATGTTACCTAATCACGTCTCATATGTTGCCTGACTACAATATTTTATCTTGATACGTTAATAAATACATGCTGTGTTCATTTTGGCATGGTTACCTGCCTACAATACCCACTGTAGTGTGCGTAGGTCGCAAGCCCATAGTAAGTCAATAGAGCTAACTGGCTAGCTGCTACTGTTAGCTAGCCAGATAGCCACGAAGAATTGTTAGCTTGCTACCCACAAAGAATTGACATCTACCTTGGACAACATTGGTTTTAGGTCATTTTTTTGCCTGTTAAACTATCTGGTTAGCTACACTATTACGATTCACATATAAGCTAGCTGATAGTAATGAAGGCGGCAGGTAGCTTAGTGGTTAAGAGCGTTGTGCCAGTAACCGAAAGGTCGCTAGTTCTAATCCCCGAGCCGACTAGGTGAAAAATATGTCGTTGTGCCCTTGAGCAAGGCACTTAAGCCTAATTGCTCTGGATAAGAGCGTCTGGTAAACGTTTGCTTTTTGTATATCTTGTTATATATATCATCTCTATTGCCATTGTCCTGGCTAGAAGAAGGGAGGTGCAGCGTGAGGTAATACATTAGGGGGAGTGCGAGTGCTTCTCAATTGTAATGTTTTATGCGTTGTCCTCACAAGAACGTACTCGGAGAACGCACTTGGAGCACAAGTGTGGAGCACGGTAGTAACATATTGAGAAACACCCATTGTCTCAAACACAGCCCACACAAACCCAGTTTATTTGATGTCTAGGTGTGTGTGTTCATCCACAAGTGTCTGTCCATCCGTGTGTGTGTCTGTCCGTTCGTGTGTGTGTGTCTATCTGTCCATGTGCGTGTGTGTGTGTGTGTGTGTGTGTGTGTGTGTGTGTGTGTGTGTGTGTGTGTCTGTCCGTCCATGTGTGTGGGTCCAGTGTGTCAAGGCTCAGTCTGGTTCTCTGCTCTTATCTCTGGTCAGGTTGAGTTCCTCCATCTTCTCCTGCAGGAAGGAGGCAGGCATGGAGGAGCAAAGGGATCTCTGGGGAGCCACAACACAGCCCTGGGGGGAGGGAGGGAGGGGAGTTACAACACAGCCCTGGGGGGAGGGAGGGGAGTTACAACACAGCCCTGGGGGGGAGGGAGGGGAGTTACAACACAGCCCTGGGGGGAGGGAGGGGAGTTACAAACACAGCCCTGGGGGAGGGAGGGGATGTTGATTAACAGCCCTGGGGGGAGGGAGGGGAGTTACAACACAGCCCTGGGGGGGAGGGAGGGTGGGGAGTTACAACACAGCCCTGGGGGGAGGGAGGGTGGGGGGGGAGTTACAACACAGCCTGGGGGGAGGGAGGGAGGGGAGTTACAACACAGCCCTGGGGGAGGGAGGGGAGTTAACACAGCCATGGGGGGAGGGAGGGGAGTTACAACACAGCCCTGGGGGGAGGGAGGGGAGTCACAACACAGCCCTGGGGGGAGGGAGGGGAGTTACAAACACATCCCTGGGGGGGGAGGGGAGTCACAACACAGCCCTGGGGGGAGGGAGGGTGGGGAGTTACAACACAGCCCTGGGGGAGGGAGGGAGGGGAGTTACAACACAGCCTGGGGGGGAGGGAGGGTGGGGAGTTACAACACCAGCCCTGGGGGAGGGAGGGGAGTTACAACACAGCCCTGGGGGAGGGAGAGGGGAGTCACAACACAGCCCTGGGGGGAGGGAGGGGAGTTTACAACACATCCCTGGGGGAGGGAGGGGGAGTCACAACACAGCCCTGGGGGAGGGAGGGTGGGGAGTTACAACACAGCCCTGGGGGAGGGAGGGTGGGGAGTTTACAACACAGCCCTGGGGGGAGGGAGGGAGGGGGAGTTACAACACAGCCCTGGGGGGAGGGTGGGGAGTTACAACACAGCCCTGGGGGGAGGGTGGGTGGGGGGAGTTACAACACAGCCCTGGGGGGGGGAGGGAGGGGAGTTACAACACAAGCCCTGGGGGGGAGGGAGGGGAGTTTACAACACAGCCCTGGGGGAGGGGAGGGTGGGGAGTTACAACACAGCCCTGGGGAGAGGGAGGGTGGGGAGTTACAACACAGCCTGGGGGGAGGGAGGGGAGTTACAACACAGCCCTGGGGGGAGGGAGGGGAGTTACAAACACAGCCCTGGGGAGGGAGGGAGTTAAACACAGCCCTGGGGGGAGGGTGGGGAGTTACAACACAGCCCTGGGGGGAGGGGAGGGGAGTTACAACACAGCCCTGGGGGGAGGGAGGGGAGTTACAACACAGCCCTGGGGGGAGGGTGGGGAGTTTGACAACACAGCCCTGGGGGAGGGAGGGGAGTTACAACACAGCCCTGGGGGGAGGGAGGGGAGTTACAACACAGCCCTGGGGGAGGGAGGGGAGTTACAAACACAGCCCTGGGGGGGAGGGAGGGTGGGGAGTTACAACCACAGCCCTGGGGGGGAGGGAGGGGAGTTACAACACACAGCCCTGGGGGGGAGGGAGGGGAGTTACAAAAACAGCCCTGGGGGGAGGGAGGGGAGTTACAAACACAGCCCTGGGGGGAGGGTGGGGAGGTTACAACACCAGCCCTGGGGGGAGGGAGGGGAGTTGACAACACAAGCCCTGGGGGGAGGGTGGGGAGTTACAAACACAGCCCTGGGGGATGGGAGGGGAGTTACAACAACAGCCCTGGGGGGAGGGAGGGGAGGTTACAACACAGCCCTGGGGGAGGGAGGGGGAGTTACAACACAGCCCTGGGGGGAGGGAGGGTGGGGAGTTACAACACAAGCCCTGGGGGGAGGGAGGGGAGTTACAACACAGCCCTGGGGGGAGGGAGGGCGGTTACAAACACAGCCCTGGGGGGGAGGGAGGGTGGGGAAGTTACAACACAGCCCTGGGGGGAGGGTGGGGAGTTACAAAACACAGCCCTGGGGGAGGGAGGGAGGGGAGTTACAACACAGCCCTGGGGGGAGGGAGGGTGGGAGTTACAACACAGCCTGGGGGGGGAGGGAGGGTGGAGAGTTACAACACAGCCCTGGGGGAGGGAGGGAGGGGAGTTACAAACACAGCCCTGGGGGGAGGGAGGGGAGTTACAACACAGCCCTGGGGGAGGGAGGGTGGGGAGTTACAACACAGCCCTGGGGGGAGGGGAGGGGAGTTACAACACAGCCCTGGGGGGGGGGAGGGAGGGGAGTTACAACACAGCCCTGGGGGGAGGGAGGGTGGGGAGTTACAACACAGCCCTGGGGGGGAGGGTGGAGAGTTACAACACAGCCCTGGGGGAGGGAGGGTGGGGAGTTACAACACAGCCCTGGGGGGAGGGAGGGGAGTTACAACACAGCCCTGGGGGGAGGGAGGGTGGGGAGTTACAACACAGCCCTGGGGGGGAGGGAGGGTGGAGTTACAAACACAGCCCTGGGGGGAGGGAGGGGAGTTACAACACAGCCCTGGGGGAGGGAGGGGAGTTACAACACAGCCCTGGGGGGGAGGGAGGGGAGTTTACAACACAGCCCTGGGGGGAGGGAGGGTGGGGAGTTACAACACAGCCCTGGGGGGGGAGGGAGGGGAGTTACAACACAGCCCTGGGGGGGGGGAGGGGGAGTTACAACACAGCCCTGGGGGGGAGGGAGGGAGTTACAACACAGCCCTGGGGGAGGGAGGGGAGTTACAACACAGCCCTGGTGGGGAGGGAGGGGAGTTACAACACAGCCCTGGGGGGGAGGGAGGGTGGGAGTTACAACACAGCCCTGGGGGGAGGGAGGGGAGTTACAACACAGCCCTGGGGGGAGGGAGGGGAGTTACAACACAGCCCTGGGGGGGGGAGGGGAGGGGAGTTACAACACAGCCCTGGGGGGAGGGAGGGTGGGGAGTCACAACACAGCCTGGGGGGGAGGAGGGTGGGGGGGTTACAACACAGCCTGGGGGGGAGGGAGGGGAGTTACAACACGCCCTGGGGGAGGGGGGGATTAAAAACACAGCCCTGGGGGGGAGGGAGGGTGGGGAGTTACAACACAGCCCTGGGGGGAGGGAGGGGAGTACAACACAGCCCTGGGGGAGGGAGGGGAGTTACAACACAGCCCTGGGGGGGAGGGGGGTGGGGAGTTACAACACAGCCCTGGGGGGAGGGAGGGGAGTTACAAAACAGCCTGGGGGAGGGAGGGAGGGGAGTTACAACACAGCCCTGGGGGGGAGGGAGGGTGGGGAGTTATAACACAGCCCTGGGGGAGGGAGGGGAGTTAAACAAGCCCTGGGGGGGGGGGGGGGGGGGGGAGTTACAACACAGCCCTGGGGGGAGGGAGGGGGTTACAACACAGCCCTGGGGGAGGGAGGGTGGGGAGTTACAAACACAGCCCTGGGGGGGAGGGAGGGGAGTTACAACACAGCCCTGGGGGGGAGGGGGAGGGGAGTTACAACACAGCCCTGGGGGGAGGGAGGGGAGTTACAACACAGCCCTGGGGGGGGAGGGAGGGTGGGGAGTTATAACACAGCCCTGGGGGGAGGGAGGGGGAGTTACAACACAGCCCTGGGGGAGGGAGGGGGTTACAACACAGCCCTGGGGGGAGGGAGGGGAGTTACAACACAGCCCTGGGGGGAGGGAGGGTGGGGAGTTACAACACAGCCCATGGGGGGAGGGAGGGGGGGGTGGGGAGTTACAAACACAGCCCTGGGGGGGGAGGGAGGGTGGGAGGAGTTACAACACCAGCCCTGGGGGGAGGGAGGGGAGTTACAACACAGCCCTGGGGGGAGGGAGGGTGGGGAGTTACAACACAGCCCTGGGGGGGAGGGAGGGGAGTTACAACACAGCCCTGGGGGGAGGGAGGGGAGTTACAACACAAGCTCTGGGGGGGGAGGGAGGGTGGGGAGTTACAACACAGCCCTGGGGGGGAGGGAGGGGAGTTACAACAACCAGCCCCTGGGGGGGGAGGGAGGGGAGTTACAACACAAGCCCTGGGGGGAGGGAGGGAGGGGAGTTACAACACAGCCCTGGGGGGAGGGTGGGGAGTTAAAACACAGCCCTGGGGGGAGGGAGGGGAGTTACAACCACAGCCCTGGGGGGAGGGAGGGTGCGGAGTTAAAACACAGCCCTGGGGGGAGGGAGGGGAGTTACAACAACAGCCCTGGGGGGAGGGAGGGTGGGGAGTTACAACACAGCCCTGGGGGGAGGGAGGGGAGTCACAACACAGCCCTGGGGGGGAGGGGGGGGGAGTTACAACACAGCCTGGGGGGAGGGAGGGAGGGGAGTTACAACACAGCCCTGGGGGGAGGGAGGGGAGTTACAAACACAGCCCTGGGGGAGGGAGGGAGGGGAGTACAACACAGCCCTGGGGGGGAGGGAGGGGAGTTACAAACACAGCCCTGGGGGGAGGGAGGGAGGGAGTTACAACACAGCCCTGGGGGGGAGGGAGGGGGTTTACAACACAGCCCTGGGGGGAGGGAGGGAGGGGAGTTACAACACAGCCCTGGGGGGAGGGAGGGGAGTTACAACACAGCCCTGGGGGGAGGGAGGGAGGGGAGTTACAACACAGCCCTGGGGGGAGGGAGGGGGAGTTACAACACATCCCTGGGGGGAGGGAGGGTGGGGAGTTACAACACAGCCCTGGGGGGGAGGGGAGGGTGCGGAGTTACAAACACAGCCCCTGGGGGGGGAGGGAGGGTGCGGAGTTACAACACAGCCCTGAGGAGAGGGGAGGGGAGTTACAACACAGCCTGGGGGAGGGAGGGAGGGGAGTTACAACACAGCCCTGGGGGGGAGGGTGGGGAGTTACAACACAGCCCTAGGGGAGGGAGGGGAGTTACAAACACAGCCCTGGGGGGAGGGAGGGAGTTACAACACAGCCCTGGGGGGAGGGAGGGGAGTTACAACACAGCCCTGGGGAGAGGGAAGGGAGTTACAACACAGCCCTGGGGGGGAGGGAGGGTGGAGAGTTACAACACAGCCCTGGGGGGAGGGAGGGGAGTTACAACACAGCCCTGGGGGAGGGAGGGTGGGGAGTTACAACAACCAGCCCTGGGGGGGAGGGGGGGCGTTACAACACAGCCCTGGGGGGAGGGTGGGGAGTTACAACACAGCCCTGGGGGGAGGGAGGGAGGTTACAACACAGCCCTGGGGGGAGGGAGGGGAGTTACAACACAGCCCTGGGGGGAGGGAGGGGAGTTACAACACAGCCCTGGGGGGAGGGAGGGGGAGTTACAAACACATCCCTGGGGGGAGGGAGGGTGGGGAGTTACAACACAGCCCTGGGGGGAGGGAGGGTGCGGAGTTACAACCACAGCCCTGGGGGGAGGGAGGGTGCGGAGTTACAACACAGCCCTGGGGGGAGGGAGGGTGGGGAGTTAAACACAGCCCTGGGGGGGAGGGAGGGGAGTACAACACAGCCCTGGGGGGAGGGAGGGTGGGGAGTTACAAACACAGCCCTGGGGGGAGGGAGGGGAGTTACAACACAGCCCTGGGGGGAGGGAGGGGAGTTACAACACAGCCCTGGGGGCGGGAGGGTGGGGAGTTAAAACCACAGCCCCTGGGGGGGAGGGAGGGGAGTTACAACACAGCCCTGGGGGGGGAGGGAGGGAGTTACACACAGCCCTGGGGGGAGGGAGGGGAGTTACAACACAGCCTGGGGGGGAGGGAGGGTGGGGAGTTTACAACACAGCCCTGGGGGGGGAGGGAGGGTGGGGAGTTATAAACACAGCCCTGGGGGGAGGGAGGGGGAAGTTACAACACAGCCCTGGGGGAGGGAGGGAGTTACAACACAGCCCTGGGGGGAGGGAGGGGCAGTACAAACACAGCCCTGGGGGGAGGGAGGGTGGGGAGTACAACACAGCCCTGGGGGAGGGAGGGTGGGGAGTTACAACACAGCCCTGGGGGGGAGGGAGGGTGGAGAGTTACAACACAGCCCTGGGGGGGGAGGGAGGGGAGTTACAACACAGCCTGGGGGGGAGGGAGGGGAGTTACAACACAGCCCTGGGGGGAGGGTGGGGGGGGAGTTACAACACAGCCCTGGGGGGAGGGTGGGGAGTTACAACACAGCCCTGGGGGGAGGGTGGGGAGTTACAACACAGCCCTGGGAGAGGGAGGGTGGGGAGTTACAACACAGCCCTGGGGAGAGGGAGGGGAGTTACAACACAGCCCTGGGGGAGGGAGGGGAGTTACAACACAGCCCTGGGGGAGGGAGGGGGAGGTACAACACAGCCCTGGGGGAGGGGGGGGAGTTACAACACAGCCCTGGGGGGGAGGGAGGGGAGTTACAACCACAGCCCTGGGGGAGGGTGGGGAGTTACAACACAGCCCTGGGGGAGGGAGGGGAGTTACAACACAGCCCTGGGGGGGAGGGAGGGGAGTTACAACACAGCCCTGGGGGGGGAGGGAGGGGAGTTACAACACAGCCCTGGGGGGAGGGGGGGTGGGGAGTTACAACACAGCCCTGGGGGGGAGGGAGGGGAGTTACAACACAGCCCCTGGGGGGGGAGGGAGTTACAACACAGCCCTGGGGGAGAGGAGGGAGGGGAGTTACAACACAGCCCTGGGGGGGGGAGGGAGGGGAGTTACAACACAGCCCTGGGGGGGAGGGTGGGGAGTTATAACACAGCCCTGGGGGGAGGGAGGGGAGTTACAAACACAGCCCTGGGGGGAGGGAGGGGGAGTTACAACACCAGCCCTGGGGGGAGGGAGGGGAGTTACAACACAGCCCTGGGGGAGAGGGGAGGGGAGTTACAACACAGCCCTGGGGGGGAGGGGGGGGAGTTACAAACACAGCCTGGGGGGAGGGAGGGGGAGTTACAACACAGCCCTGGGGGGAGGGGGGGGGGAGTTACAACACAGCCCTGGGGGGGAGGGGGGGGAGTTACAACACAGCCCTGGGGGGAGGGAGGGGAGTTACAACACAGCCCTGGGGGGAGGGGGGGGAGTTACAACACAGCCCTGGGGGAGGGAGGGGAGTTACAACACAGCCCTGGGGGGAGGGAAGTGGAACTTGGCACACTGTTTCAGACAGACATGGTTAAGTGAAATAGTTTATTTAAAAACGTGAGCTGTGTCTGAAGTCTTATTTCACTACAGGTCTTACCCTCTGTCTCTCTATAGGGAGAGCTTGTGGTGTGTAAGAGTTGGGCTGGTCTCCCTTCTTGTCAACTTTCACGGGCATCCACAACCCCGGGTCTGTCTGGGTGGACCGGTCCGAGAGCGCAGAGTCATCCCCGTTACCCCGAGTGGACCGGTCCAAGTCCCTCCTATTACGGTTGTTACCCCAATTACTGTTACCCCCGGGGAAAACAAAGGTGGTATCGTCCGATGAACCTGTTTGGACACACACCGCAGGACCTCATTATTATAGGGAATATAACAAACAGTCAGTCAGTCACTAGCAGTAGGTTGATGTGATAGAGTGCCAGTCACTGTAGTGCCCGTCACTAGCAGTAGGTTGATGTGATAGAGTGCCAGTCACTAGCAGTAGGTTGATGTGATAGAGTGCCAGTCACTAGCAGTAGGTTGATGTGATAGAGTGCCAGTCACTAGCAGGAGGTTGATGTGATAGAGTGCCAGTCACTAGCAGTAGGTTGATGTGATAGAGTGCCAGTCACTAGCAGTAGGTTGATGTGATAGAGTGCCAGTCACTAGCAGTAGGTGATGTGATAGAGTGCCAGTCACTAGCAGTAGGTTGATGTGATAGAGTGCCAGTCACTAGCAGTAGGTTTATGTGATAGAGTGCAGTACTAGCAGTAGGTTGATGTGATAGAGTGCCAGTCACTAGCAGTAGGTTGATGTGAAGAGTGCCAGTCACTGTAGTGCCCCTCACTAGCAGTAGGTTGATGTGATAGAGTGCCGTCACTAGCAGTAGGTTGATGTGATAGAGTGCCAGTCATAGCAGTAGGTGATGTTGGGTAGAGTGCCAGTCACTGTAGTGCCAGTCAACTAGCAGTAGGTTGATGTGATAGAGTGCCAGTCATAGCAGTGGTTGATGTGATTTTGGGGTGCCAGTCCTAGCAGTAGGTGATGTGATAGAGTGCCGTCAATAGCAGGGAGGTGATGGATAGAGGGCCAGTCACTAGCAGTAGGTTGATGTGATAGAGTGCCAGTCATGTAGTGCCAGTCACAGCAGTAGGTTGATGTGATAGAGTGCCAGTCACTAGCAGTAGGTTGATGTGATAGAGTGCCAGTCACTAGCAGTAGGTTGATGTGTGAGTGCCAGTCACTAGCAGTTTGGTTGATGTGATAGAGTGCCAGTCACTGCAGTAGGTGATGTGATAGAGTGCCAGTCATAGCAGTAGGTTGATGTGATAGAGTGCCAGTCATAGCAGTAGGTTTATGTGATAGAGGCCAGTCACTAGCAGTAGGTTGATGTGATAGAGGCCCGTCACTAGCAGTAGGTTGATGTGATAGAGGCCAGTCACGTAGTGCCAGTCACTAGCAGTAGGTTGATGTGATAGAGTGCCAGTCACTAGCAGTAGGTTGATGTGATAGAGTGCCAGTCACTAGCAGTAGGTTGATGTGATAGAGTGCCAGTCACTGTAGTGCCAGTCACTAGCAGTAGGTTGATGTGATAGAGTGCCAGTCACTGTAGTGCCAGTCACTAGCAGTAGGTTGATGTGATAGAGCGGGCCTTACTCCAGCTGTTAGCCTTGGTTAGGATGTCTGGGACAGGGGTGAGGGCTGAGGCAGGGGTGCCAGGACAGGACCCAGCATAAACCCTGTCCCTCTTCACACACTGCATCCCACACAGGTCCTGGCAATGTCTGTGACAGTTTACCCCACAGTCTGATGGGGGGAGGGAGGGAGAGGGAGAGAAAAGGTGGTAGAGAGGGGAGTGAAAGAGGGGGGGGGGGGGGGGGGGTAAGTAGAGGGGGGTAGAGAGTGAGTTTAGAGAGATAGATGCAAGTCATATCTACTTTTGGTGCAGGAATATTAATGTATTCTAAGGCAGGGGTTCCAAGCTTTTTCATTCAGGCCCCCTTCCAGCGTTGGGGAACATCCCGCGCCCCCCCCCCCCCACCCCACCCCCCCTGCACGCGCCTCGTCTATTTCTATGGGCACAAGCACTGTTCATGACACAAATTGTTCACACCCCTCTTGTTGGCGGAGAGAAAATGTTGCAGGTTTAATGTTTATTTCCTGCAGTTCTACACATTTTGTCATGGGGTGAAGAGAACATTTTGCCGTTTTAAAGCTAATTTTCTTGCAGTTCTACACATTTCGCCATGTCTAATGTGTATTCATGTGATATTTGAGTAAATCAAACATTACAACAAAATCTATGGGCTAAAAAAAACCTAAAGAAACAGTCATTAGCTGACAGGGGCTAGTTGATCTGGACATTTCTGACAAGTTATAAATAGCTCTCTAAGATGTGCAATGACTGACATGACAAGAGGAACACTGATGATGCAATACCCAATTTCGAAATTGTACCTTGTGCATTCTACTATTACAACTTTCAAGAGTACGTTGAAGCCGGACTGAGTTTATAAAGAAAGAAAAAATAATTCCGCTGTTGTGTGAAGTTTAGATAAGGTATCTTACCTCGACAGTGGAAGCCCTGCTTGATGACTCCCCACAGCTACAACAGAGCAGGACACAATAGAGCAGGAATTAGATGGTTTGTGACCAACCTCAGCTAAATCACACAGCTTTAACAACATCGAACTCAATGCAATACCCACAAAGCCTCCACAAGTGTCACAGAAGGTGGGTCGCTTGTACGTGGTCTCGTGGAAGTTGTGAACGTTCTTGAAGTTGTATCCCAGTTTAGCACAGACAGACATCCCCCTCATAAAGTAGGAGCTGATCTGCTGACGACTGATCTCTCCCTCTCTGGAAAGGAGGGAGGAGAGGGAGGGATGGAAGGAGAAAGAGAGAGTGACGGATTGAAAGTTAGTGACAGATCGTGAAAGTTAGAGACAGATTGTGCTTAAGAGAGAGTTCACACATCCAACTGTGGCACAGGAGCTTGACTGACATGACTTT
>LR778258.1:41048518-41088225 GCA_902810595.1 Coregonus sp. 'balchen'
GGGGAGGAGTTAAAGGAACTGGAACGCGGTGTTTTTCACTGTAAGTTATTTCACTACAGGTCTTACCCTCTGTCTCTTATAGGGAGAGCTGTGGTGTGTAAGAGTTGGGCTGGTACTCCCTTCTTGTTCAACTTTCACGGGCATCCACAACCCCGGGTCTGTCTGGGGTGGACCGGTCGGAGAGCGCAGAGTCATCCCGTTACCCCGAGTGGACCGGTCCAAGTCCCTCCTATTACGGTTGTTACCCCAATTACTGTTACCCCGGGGAAAACAAAGGTGGTATCGTCCGATGAACCTGTTTGGACACACACCGCAGGACCTCATTATTATAGGGAATATAACAACCAGTCAGTCAGTCACTAGCAGTAGGTTGATGTGATAGAGTGCCAGTCACTAGCAGTAGGTTGATGTGATAGAGTGCCAGTCACTGTAGTGCCCGTCACTAGCAAGTAGGTTGATGTGATAGAGTGCCAGTCACTAGCAGTAGGTTGATGTGATAGAGTGACAGTCACTGTAGTGCCAGTCACTAGCAGTAGGTTGATGTGATAGAGTGCCAGTCACTCGTAGTGCCAGTCGACTAGCAGTAGGTTGATTGTGATAGAGTGCCAGTCACTAGCAGTAGGTTGATGTGTGATAGGTGCCAGTCACTAGCAGTAGGTTGATGTGATAGAGTGCCAGTCACTAGCAGTAGGTGATGTGATAGAGTGCCAGTCACTAGCAGTAGGTTGATGTGATAGAGTGCCAGTCACTAGCAGTAGGTTGATGTGATAGAGTGCCAGTCACTGTAGTGCCAGTCACTAGCAGTAGGTTGATGTGATAGAGTGCCAGTCACTGTAGTGCCAGTCACTAGCAGTAGGTTGATGTGATAGAGTGCCAGTCACTAGCAGTAGGTTGATGTGATAGAGTGCCAGTCACTAGCAGTAGGTTGATGTGATAGAGTGCCAGTCACTGTAGTGCCAGTCACTAGCAGTAGGTTGATGTGATAGAGCGGGCCTTACTCCAGCTGTTAGCCTTGGTTAGGATGTCTGGGACAGGGGTGAGGGCTGAGGCAGGGGTGCCAGGACAGGACCCAGCATAAACCCTGTCCCTCTTCACACACTGCATCCCACACAGGTCCTGGCAAGTGTCTGTGACAGTTTACCCCAACGTCTGATGGGGGGGAGGGAGGGAGAGGGAGAGAAAAGGTGGTAGAGAGGGGAGTGAAAGAGAGGGGGGGGGGGGGGTAAGTAGAGGGGGTAGAGAGTGAGTTTAGAGAGATAGATGCAAGTCATATCTACTTTTGGTGCAGGAATATTAATGTATTCTAAGGCAGGGGTTCCCAAGCTTTTTCATTCAGGCCCCCCTTCCAGCGTTGGGGAACATCCCGCGCCCCCGCCACCCCACCCCCCCTGCACGCGCCTCGTCTATTTCTATGGGCACAAGCACTGTTCATGACACCAACTGTTCACACCCCTCTTGTTGGCGGAGAGAAAATGTTGCAGGTTTAATGTTTATTTCCTGCAGTTCTACACATTTTGTCATGGGGTGAAGAGAACATTTTGCCGTTTTAAAGCAAATTTTCTTGCAGTTCTATACATTTCGCCATGTCTAATGTGTATTCATGTGATATTTGAGTAAATCAAACATTACTACAAAATCTATGGGCTAAAAAAACCTAAAGAAACAGTCATTAGCTGACAGGGGCTAGTTGATCTGGACATTTCTGACAAGTTATAAATAGCTCTCTAAGATGTGCAATGACTGACATGACAAGAGGAACTGATGATGCAATACCCAATTTCGAAATTGTACCTTGTGCATTCTACTATTACAACTTTCAAGAGTACTTTGAAGCCGGACTGAGTTTATAAAGAAAGAAAAAAGAATTCCGCTGTTGTGTGAAGTTTAGATGAGTTATCTTACCTCGACAGTGGAAGCCCTGCTTGATGACTCCCCACAGCTACAACAGAGCAGGACACAATAGAGCAGGAATTAGAGGGTTTGTGACCAACCTCAGCTAAATCACACAGCTTTAACAACATCGAACTCAATGCAATACCCACAAAGCCTCCACAAGTGTCACAGAAGGTGGGTCGCTTGTACGTGGTCTCGTGGAAGTTGTGAACGTTCTTGAAGTTGTATCCCAGTTTGGCACAGACAGACATCCCCCTCATAAAGTAGGAGCTGATCTGCTGACGACTGATCTCTCCCTCTCTGGAAAGGAGGGAGAGAGGGAGGGATGGAAGGAGAAAAAGAGAGTGACAGATTGAAAGTTAGTGACAGATCGTGAAAGTTAGAGACAGATTGTGCTTAAGAAGAGAGTTCACACATCCAACTGTGGCACAGGAGCTTGACCTGACATGACCATTCTCTCTCTCTCTCCTCTCTCCTCTCTCTCTCACCTGTCACTGTCATTGTTGCAGAAGGAGAAGGGGAAGTTAGCTGCTATCTTCTTAAAGTCCTCCAGAGAGATGTATCCATCCTGGTTCAGGTCGTAGTTCTTCATGATGGACTGCAGAGGTCAGCAGAGACAATATGTTAATTCTGTGGTACGGCTGGTAGAGGTAGACGGGGCGACCATAGAGATGTATAGAGATCTCATCTCGGAAATAACCCCATTTTTTTGCATGGACATTGCCATAGAGTGCTTCCACCATTTTAAAGTAGTAAACTGGGTTTGGGAGCGATCAATCAATGATCAGAGCATTTGTCTTCTTCAAATAGCGGAGGTGCGTAAAGATGGCGTCCTCCATGCACTTACCCTCGTTTGCCTCGTTTGCTAAGTTTGCCGTATTGTACATTTCTCTGTTACTCTTTTTTTGTATCGGCATTAGGACAGTATATTTCAGCTCAATAGACGGACCAATTAAACAAAAAAAGAATATATATACAGTGCATTCGGAAAGTATTCAGACCCCTTGACTTTTTCCACATTTTGTTAGGTTACAGCCTTATTCTAAAATGGATTTAAAAAAATTAAAATAATTCCCCTCATCAATCTACACACAGTACCCCATAATGACAAAGCAAAAACAGGTTTTTAGAAATTTTTTAAAATGTAATCTTTCCCTCGATCCTGACTAGTCTCCCAGTCCCTGCCACTGAAAAACATACAGTCAGAATCGAGGGAAAGATTTTTTTTTTTAAATGTCTAAAAACCTATTTTCGGTTTGTCATTATCGGGGTATTTAGTGTAGGTTGACAAGGAATATTTTTTATTTCATCCATTTTATAATAAGGCTGTAACGTAACAAAACGTGGATAAAGCCAGGGGGTCTGAATGCACTGTATATATATTTTAGGAATTTGGTTGAGTTTTTGACAACTGGTATCATATGAACACACATAAGTGTGTGGAATTGCAGGAAATACGTTTTAAAACGGGTATTTTTTTCTCTCTGGGGTGTCAACAGGTGTTTCTCTCTGGGGGTTTGTTACTGCGCTGATAAATTACAATATCCATCCGGACCTTTGCCACCTAGGAAATGTGTGTGACCGGACCTTCTCAAATAGTACTTGCTCACCCCTGGTATACATGATTCCAATTTTAGCTCCACGATGCTGCCTAGCTGATTAATCTTTTATGTAAAAAATAATCTGTTGATAGTCCCAGTCGGTATTAGATAGAACGCCTGTTGGGAAAAACAACCTGTGGTTACCTAGGTTACCTTTGGCTCACAGCAAAAACGTAAACCTTTTCAAACGCAATTTTCTTGTTGTTTTAGTCAATTGCAAAACTACATTTTAAGAAAGGTACATGTCTAAAGATTACTTTTCAACATTGCCTGCTCCGGAGCGCACTGAACAGAATTATAAACGCAACATGCAACAACTTCAAAGATTTTACTGAGTTCCAGTTCATATAAGGAAATCAAACAATTTAAATAAATTCATTAGGCCCTAATCTAGGGATTTCACACGACTGGGAATACAGATATGCATCTGTTGGTCACAGATACCTTTCAGAAAAAAGTAGGGGGGTGGATCAGAAAACTAGTCAGTAATCTGGTGTGACCACCATTTGCCTCATGCAGTGCGACACATCTCCTTCACATAGAGTGGATCAGGCTGTTGATTGTGGCCTGTGGTATGTTGTCCCACTCCTCATCAATGGCTGTGCGAAGTTGCTGGATATTGGCGGGAACTGGAACACGCTGTCTTACATGTGGATCCAGAGCATCCCAAACATGCTCAATGGGTGACATGTCTGGTGAGTATGGAGGCCATGGAAGAACTGGGACATTTTCAGCTTCCAGAAATAGTGTACAGATTCTTGTTACATGGGGCTGGGCATTATCATGCTGAAACATGAGGTGCTGGCGGCAGATGAATGGCACGACAACGGGCCTGCCTGCCCATACCATAACCCCACGCCACCATGAGGCACTCTGTTCACAACGTTGACATCAGCAAACTGCTGACCCACACAACGCCATACATGTGGTCTGCGGTTGTGAGGCCGGTTGGACGTACTGCCAAATTCTCTAAAACGAAGTTGGAGGTGGCTTATGGTAAAGGAAATGAACATTCAATGATCTGGTAACAGCTCTGGTGGACATTCCTGCAGTCAGCATGACAATTGCACGCTCCCTCAAAACTCGAGACATCTGTGGCATTGTGTTGTGTGACAAAACTGCACATTTTAGAGTGGCCTTTTATTTGGCCCCAGCACAAGGTAATGATCATGCTGTTTAATCAGCTTCTTGATATGCCACACCTGTCAGGTGAATGGATTATCTTGGCAAAGGATAAATGCTCACTAACAGGGATGTAAACAAATTTGTTCACAACATTTGAGAGAAATAAGCTTTTTGTGCGTAGGGAACATTTCTGGGATCTTTTATTTCAGCTCATGAAACATGGGACCAACACTTCACATGTTGCATTTATATTTTTGTTCAATGTAGAAAAACGTAATATTGTATACAGCTACAAGTAGTGAGTGGAGTTACAAACAGACTATAGAGCTACAAGTAGTGAGTGGAGTTACAAACAGACTATAGAGCTACAAGTAGTGAGTGGAGTTACAAACAGACTATAGAGCTACATGTAGTGAGTGGAGTTACAAACAGACTAAACAGTTACAGTGGGGAAAAAAAGTATTTAGTCAGCCACCAATTGTGCAAGTTCTCCCACTTAAAAAGATGAGAGAGGCCTGTAATTTTCATCATAGGTACACGTCAACTATGACAGACAAAATGAGAAAAAAAAATCCAGAAAATCACATTGTAGGATTTTTAATGAATTTATTTGCAAATTATGGTGGAAAATAAGTATTTGGTCAATAACAAAAGTTTCTCAATACTTTGTTATATACCCTTTGTTGGCAATGACACAGGTCAAACATTTTCTGTAAGTCTTCACAAGGTTTTCACACACTGTTGCTGGTATTTTGGCCCATTCCTCCATGCAGATCTCCTCTAGAGCAGTGATGTTTTGGGGCTGTCGCTGGGCAACACGGACTTTCAACTCCCTCCAAAGATTTTCTATGGGGTTGAGATCTGGAGACTGGCTAGGCCACTCCAGGACCTTGAAATGCTTCTTACGAAGCCACTCCTTTCGTTGCCCGGGCGGTGTGTTTGGGATCATTGTCATGCTGAAAGACCCAGCCACGTTTCATCTTCAATGCCCTCGCTGATGGAAGGAGGTTTTCACTCAAAATCTCACAATACATGGCCCCATTCATTCTTTCCTTTACACGGATCAGTCGTCCTGGTCCCTTTGCAGAAAAACAGCCCCAAAGCATGATGTTTCCACCCCCATGCTTCACAGTAGGTATGGTGTTCTTTGGATGCAACTCAGCATTCTTTGTCCTCCAAACACGACGAGTTGAGTTTTTACCAAAAAGTTATATTTTGGTTTCATCTGACCATATGATATTCTCCCAATCCTCTTCTGGATCATCCAAATGCACTCTAGCAAACTTCAGACGGGCCTGGACATGTACTGGCTTAAGCAGGGGGACACGTCTGGCACTGCAGGATTTGAGTCCCTGGCGGCGTAGTGTGTTACTGATGGTAGGCTTTGTTACTTTGGTCCCAGCTCTCTGCAGGTCATTCACTAGGTCCCCCCGTGTGGTTCTGGGATTTTTGCTCACCGTTCTTGTGATCATTTTGACCCCACGGGATGAGATCTTGCGTGGAGCCCCAGATCGAGGGAGATTATCAGTGGTCTTGTATGTCTTCCATTTCCTAATAATTGCTCCCACAGTTGATTTCTTCAAACCAAGCTGCTTACCTATTGCAGATTCAGTCTTCCCAGCCTGGTGCAGGTCTACAATTTTGTTTCTGGTGTCCTTTGACAGCTCTTTGGTCTTGGCCATAGTGGAGTTTGGAGTGTGACTGTTTGAGGTTGTATACTGATAACAAGTTCAAACAGGTGCCATTAATACAGGTAACGAGTGGAGGACAGAGGAGCCTCTTAAAGAAGAAGTTACAGGTCTGTGAGAGCCAGAAATCTTGCTTGTTTGTAGGTGACCAAATACTTATTTTCCACCATAATTTGCAAATAAATTCATTATAAATCCTACAATGTGATTTTCTGGATTTCTTTTCCTCAATTTGTCTGTCATAGTTGACGTGTACCTATGATGAAAATTACAGGCCTCTCTCATCTTTTTAAGTGGGAGAACTTGCACAATTGGTGGCTGACTAAATATTTTTTTTCCCCACTGTACAAGTAGTGAGTGGAGTTACAAACAGACTCTACTAAACAAGTTAAACGTCTTACCTGTGATTAAATGTTTTCCACACATAGAGCTATAGTTACATGTAACCTACTTGGACACCGGGTCCCCACAATTTCCCACTCAGCATAGCCTGAAGCCACAGGGCTCTTCCCCCAGGCTCTATTTCTCACTCAGCATAGCCTGAAGCCACAGGGCTCTTCCCCCAGGCTCTATTTCCCACTCAGCGTAGCCTGAAGCCACAAGGCTCTTCTCCCAGGCTCTATTTCCCTACGTGGGAGCATTGCGATCCGTAGGTCGGGATTTTTGACCTGATTACATGTACATTGAACAACACAGCAGCTTTTTGGCAAGTTTTGTTATTTCTGTATAACAAAAAATCTACGATGAAGTTGGCTCTTTTACACTGGGGGTCAATAGGAAAGAATGTTTGTTTTCCCCAATTTGTGGCCGAGGGGAATTCCTTGTTATTACATGAATATCCACTCGGGAGTATTAGTGCTAAAACAACTACGTTATATCTGAATTCCGACATCTTTATGCACCTTCGCCATTGGTTTGCCTAGTTTGTAAATGGCTTTAAGCTATATCACCTCCATCTAGTGGCCACAATAAATTAATGACACACAATATTTGGTTTAAGACTCCAGCACTGCAGGTGGACGTCAATCACCAATATTAGCTTTACACTTTTTTCAAACATCAAATTTAGAAAAAATCGACTACTTTAAAATGGAGATATCCTCAATGGCGCTGCCCGTGGGCACACAGACACCATAATGGGAAAGAGACAACGTTGCGATCTCTATACATCTCCATGGGGGCAACAGATAAAGTACATGATGTTAATTGTGTGTTGTGGTAGAGTAGAGGTAGTTCTGCTTTAGACAGTAATGAGGAAATGACTCACACACAGACAGGCAACACATCTCATGGCTCTATCTCAATTCATCTCTACTTGATTCCTCGCCTCCTATCTCCTCGCCTCCTCCTTCCATATGGAAGATCCATCAACTCTGACATTCTTCTCCAATGGGTTTTGAGAAGTAGGCGGGGAGAGAGGATGTGACGAATCAGGAGCGATACAATTAGAAAGAGCCCCAGTGTTGCTGAGGATAGATACTCACACAGACAGACAGTGTAGGTAGACAGACAGACAGACAGTGTAGATAGACTGATACTCACATCCACCATCTGTTTGACGTGTTTAGAGATGGTGTCTGGGTCCAGCCTCGGAGTCACTCCTGACCCCCACTCTGCTACAACTGGGGGTTTGACAGGTGCTACAGGCTGTGGGGAGGGGAGGGGAGGGGAGGGGAGGGGAGGGGAGGGGAGGGGAGGGGAGGGGAGAGAGAGAGAGAGAGGGAGGGAGGAGGCATGAAAGACTG
Organism: Coregonus sp. 'balchen'; assembly: GCA_902810595.1. Classification (NCBI taxonomy): domain Eukaryota; kingdom Metazoa; phylum Chordata; class Actinopteri; order Salmoniformes; family Salmonidae; genus Coregonus; species Coregonus sp. 'balchen'. Next base: position 41,056,571 of record LR778258.1, read on the forward strand.
CACACGTAAAAACACCTACCACATAACACGTCTTTGTCAAGGCTCAGTCTTTTTGTGGTTAACTTTGATGTAGCCTAGCTTCCACCCACAGTGTGATGCAGAAAGTGTGTAAAGTCAGAGGTCAGGAAGAAAGGAGGCAGGATGATGGTGATAGATAATGTTGATAAACTGCATTTCAGCACCAGAGGCAGAGAGAGAGAGAGAGAGAGGAACACAATTAGACCTAACCAAATCACGAGAAAACAAAAAGAGAATTACTTCACACATTGGAAAGAATTAACAAAAAAACAGAGCAAACTAGAATGCTATTTGGCTCCAAACAGAGAGTACACAGTGGCAGAATACCTGACCACTGTGACTGACCCAAACTTATGGAAAGCTTTGACTATGTACAGACTCAGTGAGCATAGCCTTGCTATTGAGAAAGGCCGCCGTAGGCAGACCTGGCTCTCAAGAGAAGACAGGCTATGTGCACACTGCCCACAAAATGAGGTGGAAACTGAGCTGCACTTCCTAACTTCCTGCCAAATGTATGACCATATTAGAGACACATATTTCCTTCAGATTACACAGACCCACAAAGAATTCCAAAACAAATCCAATTTTGATAAACTCCCTTATCTACTGGGTGATATACCACAGTGTGCCATCACAGCAGCAAGATTTGTGACCTGTTGCCACAAGAAAAGGGCAACCAGTGAAGAACAAACACCATTGTAAATACAACCCATATTTATGTTGATTTATTTTCCCATTTGTACTTTAACTATTTGTACATCATTACAACACTGTATATAGACATAATATGACATTTGAAATGTCTTTATTCTTTTGGAACTTCTGAGTGTAATGTTTACTGTTAATATTAATTGTTTATTTCACTTTTGTTTACTATCTACTTCACTTGCTTTGGCAATGTTAACATACGTTTCCCATGCCAATAAAGCCCTTAAATTGAAATTGAGAGGCAAAGAGAGAGAGAGGCAGAGAGAGAGAGGGAGCAGAGTGACAGTGAGTGACACTAGTGTTTTTCAACAGCCCCCGTGTTTAATGACCTAGGAAGAAGTCAATGAGGCTGGCACACGAGTCTAGAGATTTGATTCTCCCCCCCCTTCTCCCGAAGAGTACAATCATTGACTGTGTTTGAGAGCATCAAATCCATGATGCATTGTGGGTAAATGGTGACTGACTGATCTACTAATAATAATGAGTAGTTATTTATGATACAAGGTGATTTGTAGATCGGTCAGTTGGCAGTCGCCTGCACTGTCGGCTGCAATGTGGAACAAGTCTATTCACTTCCCCGCACTAGATTGGACCAATACAATGTTTTAGGTGTCCAGTACTGACCTGTGTCTTAGGGTTCTTGGGTTCCTTGGTGTAGGATAGCTCATAGATCTCATCCTCTGTATAGTACAGATCCAAAGACAGCTGGGGACACACACACACACACACACACACACACACACACACACATTAATATACAGTGAGGGAAAAAAGTATTTGATCCCCTGCTGATTTTGTACGTTTGCCCACTGACAAAGACATGATCAATCTATAATTTTAATGGTAGGTTTATTTGAACAGTGAGAGACAGAATAACAACAACAAAATCCAGAAAAACGCATGTCAAAAAATGTTATAAATTGATTTGCATTTTAATGAGGGAAATAAGTATTTGACCCCTCTGCAAAACATGACTTAGTACTTGGTGGCAAAATCCTTGTTGGCAATCAGAGGTCAGACGTTTCTTGTAGTTGGCCACCAGGTTTGCACACATCTCAGGAGGGATTTTGTCCCACTCCTCTTTGCAGATCTTCTCCAAGTCATTAAGGTTTCGAGCCTGACGTTTGGCAACTCGAACCTTCAGCTCCCTCCACAGATTTTCTATGGGATTATGGTCTGGAGACTGGCTAGGCCACTCCAGGACCTTAATGTGATTCTTCTTGAGCCACTCCTATGTTGCCTTGGCCGTGTGTTTTGGGTCATTGTCATGCTGGAATATCCATCCACGACCCATTTTCAATGCCCTGGCTGAGGGAAGGAGGTTCTCACCCAAGATTTGACGGTACATGGCCCTGTCCATCGTCCCTTTGATGCGGTGAAGTTGTCCTGTCCCCTTAGCAGAAAAACACCCCCAAAGCATAATGTTTCCACCTCCATGTTTGACGGTGGGGATGGTGTTCTTGGGGTCATAGGCAGCATTCCTCCTCCTCCAAACACGGCGAGTTGAGTTGATGCCAAAGAGCTCAATTTTGGTCTCATCTGACCACAACACTTTTTCCCAGTTTTCCTCTGAATCATTCAGATGTTCATTGGCAAACTTCAGACGGGCATGTATATGTGCTTTCTTGAGCAGGGGGACCTTGCGGGCGCTGCAGGATTTCAGTCCTTCACGGCGTAGTGTGTTACCAATTGTTTTCTTGGTGACTATGGATCCTCTCGTGTAGTTCTGGGCTGATTCCTCATCGTTCTCATGATCATTGCAACGAGGTGAGATCTTGCATGGAGCCCCAGGCCGAGGGAGATTGACAGTTCTTTTGTGTTTCTTCCATTTGCGAATAATCGCACCAACTGTTGTCACCTTCTCTCCAAGCTGCTTGGTGATGGTCTTGTAGCCCATTCCAGCCTTGTGTAGGTCTACAATCTTGTCCCTGACATCCTTGGAGAGCTCTTTGGTCTTGGCCATGGTGGAGAGTTTGGAATCTGATTGATTGATCGCTTCTGTGGACAGGTGTATTTTATACAGGTAACAAGCTGAGATTAGGAGCACTCCCTTTAAGAGTGTGCTCCTAATCTCAGCTCATTACCTGTATAAAAGACACCTGGGAGCCAGAAATCTTTCTGATTGAGAGGGGGTCAAATACTTATTTCCCTCATTAAAATGCAAATCAATTTATAACATTTTTGACATGCGTTTTTCTGGATTGTTTTGTTGTTATTCTGTCTCTCACTGTTCAAATAAACCTACCATTAAAATTATAGACTGATCATTTCTTTGTCAGTGGGCAAACGTACAAAATCAGCAGGGGATCAAATACTTTTTTCCCTCACTGTACATACATATTCTGTGTAGTACAGATCCAGAGACAGCTGGGGGGGGACACACACATTAATATACACACTAAGGGGGGGGGACACACATTAATATACACACTAAGGGGGGGGACACACATTAATATACACACTAAGTGGGGGGGACACACATTAATATACACACTAAGGGGGGGGGACACACATTAATATACACACTAAGGGGGGGGGACACACATTAATATACACACTAAGGGGGGGGACACACATTAATATACACACTAAGGGGGGGGGACACACATTAATATACACACTAAGGGGGGGGGACACACATTAATATACACACTAAGGGGGATGGAGGGTGATGACTACTTCAAGAGGTCTACTGTAACTCTCAATACATCTACTTAGTAGGAGCTTTTCACAGTCTCCAAAACCACTAAACGGAGCCCTATAACCGATAACAACAGTCAATTCCAACAACTCCCCCCTTTCCCTTTGGGAAACAGGTCAGTGGGACTGCCTTGTTTAAATAAAGATACAATAGAAATCTCAGTGGGACTGCCTTGTTTAAATAAAGATACAATAGAAATCTCAGTGGGACTGCCTTGTTTAAATAAAGATACAATAGAAATCTCAGTGGGACTGCCTTGTTTAAATAAAGATACAATAGAAATCTCAGTGGGACTGCCTTGTTTAAATAAAGATACAATAGACATCTCAGTGGGACTGCCTTGTTTAAATAAAGATACAATAGAAATCTCAGTGGGACTGCCTTGTTTAAATAAAGATACAATAGAAATCTCACGGTGAGTAGATGCAGCAGGTCCTTGTTGGCCTCAAACGGAGGGGAGCAGGAGTGCACAGACAGCAGGTCAGAGATGTTAGAGTACAGGTGCTGCAGCTTCCCCAGGTTAATCTTCTGCTCCTCCAGGTAGTCTGGCAGGGCCTCATTCAGGGAGATCAGGTCCTTCAAGTGGACCCCCAGGATAGGCACCTTAAACCCTGAACACTCACTGTACACCCGCCGATAGTTACTATAGTTACTGGAGGATGACAGCAGCTCTGTCATTTCACTCAGGGCCTGGAGAGGAGGGGGAGAGAAGAAGAGGGGAGGAAAAGGAAGAGAGGAGATGAGAGGACCTACATGGAAGTCAGCGGTTTCTTCTAAACACCCATGGCAAGTTTCAGGGGGAAGGTTTCAGTGGAGGCTCCTCAGAGGGGGAATGAGAGGACCATCCTCTTCAGTGAATTTCATTTTTTTAAAAAGTAGTGAAACATGAAAAAAGTTATCCTTTTTAGATACAATTATACTAAATATATTCACGTCACCAAATAATTGATTAAAACACACTGTTTTGCAATGAAAGTCTACAGTAGCCTCAACAGCACTCTGTTGGGTAGCACCATGGTGTAGCTGGAGGACAGCTAGTTTCCGTCCTCCTCTGGGTACATTGACTTCAATACAAAACCTAGGAGGCTCGTGGTTCTCACCCCCTTCCATAGATTTACACAGTAATTAAGACAACTTCCGGAGGATGTCCCCCAACCTATCAGAGCTCTTGCAGCATGAACATGTTGTCCACCCAATCAAATTATCAGAGAATGAATCTAGTACTGAAAGCATAAGCTACAGCTAGCTAGAACTGCAGTGCATAAAATGTGGTGAGTAGTTGACTCAAAGAGAAAGAAAGACAATAGTTGAACAGTTTTGAACAAAATAATTTCTTCAAAAATGAAGGAGAAGAGAGCGAGAGAGATCTATATTCCGTAGTATTTCTTTCACTTTCACTTACGTAGCTAGCGAATGCAGCTAGCTAGTTTAGCCTACTAAAACACCCTGCTCAAATAGAGAGGGATGCTATGTTAGCTAGCTAGCTATGGCTATCCAACACTGGAACTCTTCCAAGTCAAGGTAAGCTTTTGGTGTTATGAATTTATTGCCACCCGGGGCCCTTCGGTGTAACTGCTTAACTGCTTGCTGACTGTACACTGTAATGCATGATTGTAGCGGGTTTACTAACGCGTTAGTTCTAGTAGCTATGTTGACTATGACGTTAGCTAATATGGTGACAACGATGTAGGCTGTGTTTAGTGGTTATGTTATGAAGGTTTGGCTTGGAAAGTTTTTTTTGCCTGGTCACAGACAGCTGATGTGTTGAGCACTGAAGTCCACAAGCGAAGGGAAAAGGTGAGAGGAAGAGAGCATGTAGATGAGAGAAGGGATTATACAACGATCAAAGGGATCATGCTGTTTGTATGTGGCTGCTATGAAAATGAACTGTGTTTGCGTGTGATCAGGGGTGTATTCATTCCGCCGATTCTGTTGAAAAACAATCCTTAAACAGAAGCGTACGGAACTAAACGGGGATAAACTCACCAGAATTTGACCAATAGAAACTCTTGTTTGCAACTGTTGGACTAATGATGACATCCTAGATCAGCTAGATGCAGGCCAGAGTGTGCAAGGCGGTATTGAATGTGTCACTGTCTGTCACCTTGATTACTCAGATTTCTCTCGACCTGTGCAACTACGTTGTAAGCTTTCATTCATAGACTAGGTTGTAGGAAACTCATGATGGGTATAGGGAACATTTGAGTGTCATGTAGTAGCCTAAACCTATCCGTGTTACATTGAACTGGGTGAATGGAATATGAATGACAGTCATCCAATATACTGTAATAGAAATAAGGCCTGCTCATAAAGGAATATTAGTCCTCCATCATCTTAAACCGCCAATGGAAGGTTTGAATGAAATCACTTTTTGCTTCGTGAAGTAATCCAACAACGTAATGCCGCCATCTTGTCTATTTCTGATCTTCTCTCATTGATCGAGCCAGGCGAGTGTCATTCAAAGCGACACTTGATTTCGGGTTCCAGGCGAGTGTCATTCAAAGCGACACTCGATTTCGGAGTCTCGCTCATGACGTGCAGCACTGGAGTTGACACCCACCTGTCTCAATCAATGTGAGAGAAGATCAGAAATAGACAAGATGGCGGCATATTATACATCGTTGGATTACTTAATGGAGCGAAAAATCTATTTCATTTAATAGCGGAGCATTTTCTAAATTCAAACGTTCCCCTTGCAACTAGCCATGGGAGTTTAGAACACCAATGACTTCCAAGTCGAGAATTAAGAAAGTATTGCCAATGTAAAGGAAGGTAGAAAAGCTGCTGCTTTATGGATAAATAGTTATCAAGGGCTATCACAGCTAACGATGATGAAAGCCGTTTGATCCCATCAGCTAGGTTAGGGTTAGGGCTGACCTTAGTGATGTCAGGGGGTAGCAGGCTGGCGGTGTCCTTCAGACGAGAAATGGAGCTGTGACAAAGACCACCTGTCACTGCCATCAGAGTGTTGAAGTTCTGCAGTGCATGCAGCCTCTACAGTGGGAGGAGGAGGAGGGGGGGGGGGGGGGGGGGGGGGGGGGGGGACACAGAAAATAGGTTTATTTGTCATCTCAGGAAGTAGTTGTTCTGGATTCTAAAGAAAAGGGAACTTATCTCAGCAGACACAAGGGGAAGACCATCCTCAGTGAATTTCATAAGAATAAAAATAGTCACAATTTTAAAGTTATCTTTCCTTCCTACAGTAGCCTCAACAGCACTCTGTAGGGTAGCACCATGGTGTAGCCGGAGGACAGCTAGCTTCCGTCCTCCTCTGGGTACATTGACTTCAATACAAAACCTAGGAGGCTCATGGTTCTCACCCCCTTCCATAGACTTATACAGTAACTATGACAACATTTCCGGAGGACATCCTCCAACCTATCAGAGCTCTTGCAGCATGAACTGACATGTTGTCCGCCCAATCAAAGGATCAGAGAATGAATCTAGTACTGAAAGCATAAGCTACAGCTAGCTAGCACTGCAGTGCATAAAATGTGGTGAGTAGTTGACTCAAAGAGAAAGACAATAGTTAAACAGTTTTGAACTAATCATTTTTTTAAATGAAGGAGAAGCAAGAGCGAGAGAGAGCTAGCTATATTTCCTTGTATGTTTTTTCACTTTCACTTAGCTATGCAGCTAGCTAGTTTAGCCTACTCAAACACCACCCTCAAGCAGAGAGGGATGCTAAGTTAGCTAACTGGCTATGGCTATCCAACGCTGGAACTCTTCCAAGTGTAGCGGTTAGCGGTTAGGATATGAAGGTTTGGCTTGGAAAGGTTTTTTCGCCTGGTCACAGACAGCTGATGTGTTGTTCACTGAAGTCCACAAGCGAAGGGAAAAGGTGAGAGGAGGATGCGAGAAGGAATTATACAACAAGCGAAAGTGAACAGTGTTAGCGTGTGATCAGGTTTGTACTCATTCTGCCGATTCTGTTGAAAAACATTTCTGAAACAGAAGCAAATTGAACGAAACAGGGATAAACATACTTGAATTTGTCCATCTGTTGGACTAATGATTACACCCTAGGTCAGCTAGATGCAGGCAAGAGTGTGCAGGGCGGTATTGAATGTGTCAATGTCTGTCACTTTGATTACTCCCATTTTTCTCTCGACCTGTGCACCTACGTTGTAAACTTTCATTCATAGGCTAGGTTGTAGGAACCTCATGATGGGTATAGGGAACATTTGAGTGTCATGTAGTAGCCTAAACCTATCAGTGTTACATTGAACTGGGTGAACGGAATATGAATGACAGTCATCCGATATGCTGTAATAGAAATAAGGCCGTGCTCATAAAAACAATGATTGTCCTCCCTCATCTTAAACGTCACCGACCGCCACTGGCAGACACTTCTAAAATGAACTCTTCTTTCATGGAAACTACTCCCACACTTCATAGACAGTACATACACTAGCTGGTTGTGTGTTTCTAGGTTACCTGGGCTACGTGTATGAACTTGGTGAAGACCTGGGCTCTCTGCTGTGCAGTGTGTCTGCTGAGAATCATCAGCTGGACCCACTGAGACACGCCGTTACACATCATGACACTGCGCTCCAGGGATGGGTTGTCCCTCACAGAGCCACGCACCACGTAGCTACGGTAGTCCAGGAACTGACGCAGGGCAGGAAAGGACAGACAGGTAGGACAGGACAGACGGGTAAGACAGGAGAGACGGGTAAGACAGGACACACAGGAGAGGACAGAGAGAGAGAGACAGGTAAGACAGGACACACACAGGAGAGGACAGAGAGAGAGAGACAGGTAAGACAGGACACACACAGGAGAGGACAGAGAGAGAGAGACAGGTAAGAGAGGACATGAACTTGTTAAAAACATTCTCCGCTACTTTTGAATACATTTTTAGCCAGTAGTTCTTTAAGTAGAGCTCACGAGCCAAAAGTGGTCCCCGAAAATTGCGTACTATTTCACATTGCTATCTCTCTCTCTGCTGTGTGTGCATCTTGCTAGCTGTCACTCAAATGGCAAGGATAAGGGTTCATCGAATTTCTAGGGGGCTGGCCCACGTGGGGGAAAATGGTGCTGCACAGCTTCCAGAAAACACTCACTTTCAAACTAGGGAATTCGTGGCTAACTGAGGTAAAACAGTAATTCTGCTCATAGATTATCCATGTATGAACTACATACAGTGAGGGAAAAAGTATTTGATCCCCTGCTGATTTTGTACGTTTTCCCACTGACAAAGAAATGATCAGTCTATAATTTTAATGGTAGGTTTATTTGAACAGTGAGAGACAGAATAACAAAAGAATCCAGAAAAACGCAAGTCAAAATTTTTATAAATTGATTTGCATTTAATGATGGAAATAAGTATTTGACCCCCTCTCAATCAGAAAGATTTCTGGCTCCCAGGTGTCTTTTATACAGGTAACAAGCTGAGATTAGGAGCACACTCTTAAAGGGAGTGCTCCTAATCTCCGTTTGTTACCTGTATAAAAGACACTTGTCCACAGAAGCAATCAATCAATCAGATTCCAAACTCTCCACCATGGCCAAGACCAAAGAGCTCTCCAAGGATGTCAGGGACAAGATTGTAGACCTACACAAGGCTGGAATGGGCTACAAGACCATCGCCAAGCAGCTTGGTGAGAAGGTGACAACAGTTGGTGCGATTATTCGCAAATGGAAGAAACACAAAATAACTGTCGATCTCCATCGTCCTGGGGCTCCATGCAAGATCTCACCTTGTGGAGTTGTAATGATCATGAGAACGGTGAGGAATCAGCCCAGAACTACACGGGAGGATCTTGTCAATGATCTCAAGGCAGCTGGGACCATAGTCACCAAGAAAACAATTGGTAACACACTACGCCGTGAAGGACTGAAATCCTGCAGCGCCCGCAAGGTCCCCCTGCTCAAGAAAGCACATATACAGGCCCGTCTCAAGTTTGCCAATGAACATCTGAATGATTCAGAGGAGAACTGGGTGAAAGTGTTGTGGTCAGATGAGACCAAAATCAAGCTCTTTGGCATCGACTCAACTCACTGTGTTTGGAGGAGGAGGAATGCTGCCTATGACCCCAAGAACACCATCCCCACCGTCAAACATGGAGGTGGAAACATTATGCTTTGGGGGTGTTTTTCTGCTAAGGGGACAGGACAACTTCACCGCATCAAAGGGACGATTGACGGGGCCATGTACCGTCAAATCTTGGGTGAGAAACCTCCTTCCCTCAGCCAGGGCATTGAAAATTGGTTGTGGATGGATATTCCAGCATGACAATGACCCAAAACACATGGCCAAGGCAACAAAGGAGTGGCTCAAGAAGAAGCACATTAAGGTCCTGGAGTGGCCTAGCCAGTCTCCAGACCTTAATCCCATAGAAAATCTGTGGAGGGAGCTGAAGGTACGAGTTGCCAAAAGTCAGGCTCGAAACCTTAATGATTTGGAGAAGATCTGCAAAGAGGAGTGGGACAAAATGCCTCCTGAGATGTGTGCAAACCTGGTGGCCAACTACAAGAAATGTCTGACATCTGTGATTGCCAACAAGGGTTTTGCCACCAAGTACTAAGTCATGTTTTGCAGAGGGGTCAAATACTTATTTCCCTCATTAAAATGCAACTCAATTTATAACATTTTTGACATGCGTTTTTCTGGATTTTTGTTGTTGTTATTCTGTCTCTCACTGTTCAAATAAACCTACCATTAAAATTATAGACTGATCATGTCTTTGTCAGTGGGCAAACGTACAAAATCAGCAGGGATCAAATACTTTTTTCCCTCACTGTATTGACACATCCAGCCCAAAGCGGGAGGTTTAAACGGAGCATGTCTTTAACAAACTGATTTTTTTATTTTTATCGATGGCTCAATTTAAATGAACCTTCCTTGCAGTGTTAATCTTTGGAGGGGGGGGGGGGCAAATAAAATTACAGCATTTGAGGGGATCATTCTTAGGCTCTGCAAAGATTTTAGAATCTTGATCACATAATGAGTAGTAATTTGGGATGCAAGGTGATTTGTAGATCAGTGATTCACAGTCCAACTGTAATGTAGTCCACCTCAAACACACATATTGACTGACTGACTGGCTAACTAACTGACTGCTTAACTGACTGACTAACTGGCTAGCTGACTGATTGACTGACTGGCTGACTGACTGACTGGCTGGCTGACTCCCTCTCTCTCTCCCTCCCTCCCTCCCTCCCTCCCTCCCTCCCTCCCTCCCTCCCTCCATCCCTCACCGAGACGTTGCAGAAGTTTTTGAACTCCAGGTAGGAGAGGTGTTCGGCCATCTCATCCGGCTCCATGTGGTCAAACAGTAGAGATACCTTCCTCTTCTTTACAGACTGAGACGGGGCCTGGGAGACTGGGGTCGCTGGACTACTGGGGGAACAATATGATTATTACATTACTGTTATACCCGGGGGTTACTAAACAACATACAGGACAGTGAGGATTACAGTAGAATAGAATAGATGGAGACAGAGCCTGAGAGGCTGAAGTCGCTGGACTATTGGGGGGGACAATATGATTATTACATTAGTATATTATTACTATTATACGTGGGGGTTACTGAGGAGAAACACCATTAAAAACAGTGGTGATTACAGTAGAATCGAATAGTCAGGGATGATTACAGTAGAATAGAACAGGCAGGGATGATTACAGTATAATCAAATAGGCAGTGATGATTACAGTATTATTGAATAGGCAGGGATGATTACAGTAGAATAGAATGAGGCAGGGATGATTACAGTAGAATAGGCAGTGATGATTACAGTAGAATAGAATGAGGCAGGGATGATTACAGTAGAATAGAATGAGGCAGGGATGATTACAGTAGAATCGAATAGGCAGGGATGATTACAGTAGAACAGAATGGGCAGGGATGATTACAGTATAATCGAATAGGCAGTGATGATTACAGTAGAATCGAATAGGCAGTGATGATTACAGTATAATCGAATAGGCAGTGATGATTACAGTAGAATCGAATAGGCAGTGATGATTACAGTAGAATAGAATAGGCAGTGATGATTACAGTAGAATCGAATAGGCAGCGATGATTACAGTATAATTGAATAGGCAGTGATGATTACAGTATAATCGAATAGGCAGTGATGATTACAGTATAATCGAATAGGCAGTGATGATTACAGTATATTCGAATAGGCGGTGATGATTACAGTAGAATCGAATAGGCAGCGATGATTACAGTAGAATAGAACAGGCAGTGATGATTACAGTAGAATTGAATAGGCAGTGATGATTACAGTATAATCGAATAGGCAGTGATGATTACAGTAGAATCGAATAGGCAGTGATGATTACAGTAGATTCGAATAGGCGGGGATAATTACAGTAGAATAGAATGAGGCAGGGATGATTACAGTAGAATAGGCAGTGATGATGACAGTAGAATCGAATAGGCAGTGACGATTACAGTATAATCGAATAGGCGGGGATGATTACAGTAGAATATAATGAGGCAGGGGTGATTACAGTAGAATAGAATGAGGCAGGGATGATTACAGTAGAATATAATGAGGCAGGGATGATTACAGTAGAATAGGCAGTGATGATTAGAGTAGAATCGAATAGGCAGTGACGATTACAGTATAATCGAATAGGCGGGGATGATTACAGTATAATCGAATAGGCGGGGATGATTACAGTAGAATATAATGAGGCAGGGATGATTACAGTAGAATAGAATGAGGCAGGGATGATTACAGTAGAATCGAATAGGCAGTGATGATTACAGTATAATTGAATAGGCGGGGATGATTACGGTAGAATATAATGAGGCAGGGATGATTACAGTAGAATAGAATGAGGCATGGATGATTACAGTAGAATCGAATAGGCAGTGATGATTACAGTATAATCGAATAGGCGGGGATGATTACAGTAGAATATAATGAGGCGGGGATGATTACAGTAGAATATAATGAGGCAGGGATGATTACAGTAGAATAGGCAGTGATGATTACAGTATAATCGGATAGGCGGGGATGATTACAGTAGAATATAACAGGCAGGGATGATTACAGTAGAATAGAATGAGGCAGGGATGATTACAGTAGAATAGGCAGGGATGATTACAGTAGAATCGAATAGGCAGTGATGATTACAGTATAATCGAATAGGCGGGGATGATTACAGTAGAATATAATGAGGCAGGGATGATTACAGTAGAATAGAATGAGGCAGGGATGATTACAGTAGAATAGGCAGTGCTGATTACAGTAGAATAGAATGAGGCAGGGATGATTACAGTAGAATAGAATGAGGCAGGGATGATTACAGTAGAATCGAATAGGCAGGGATGATTACAGTAGAACAGAATGGGCAGGGATGATTACAGTAGAATAGCAGAGGCAGTGATGATTACAGGAGAATAGAATAGGCAGGGATGATTAGAGTATAATAGAACAGGCAACAGTGATTACAGTAGAATATAATAGGCAGCAATGATTACAGTAGAATATGCAGGGATGATTACAGTAGAATAGAACAGGCAGGGATGATTACAGTATAATAGAATAGGCAGCGATGATTACAGTAGAATAGAATAGGCAGGGATGATTACAGTAGAAAATAACAGGCAGGGATGATCACAGTAGAATAGAATAGGCAGGGATGATTACAATAGAATAGAATAGGCAGGGATGATTACAGTAGAATAGAACAGGCAGGGATGATTACAGTAGAATATAATAGGAAGGGATGATTACAGTAGAATAGAACAGGCAGGGATGATTACAGTAGAATAGAACAGGCAGTGATGATTACAGTAGAATAGAATAGGCAGGGATGATTACAGTAGAATAGAACAGGCAGGGATGATTACAGTAGAATAGAACAGGCAGGGATGATTACAGTAGAATAGAACAGGCAGGGATGATTACAGTATAATAGAATAGGCAGCGATGATTACAGTAGAATAGAATGAGGCAGGGATGATTACAGTATAATATAATAGGCAGTGATGATTACAGTAGAATCGAATAGGCAGTGATGATTAGAGTAGAATAGAACAGGCAGGGATGATTACAGTAGAATAGGCAGGGATGATTACAGTAGAATGGAACAGGTAGTGATGATTACAGTAGAATAGGCAGGGATGATTACAGTAGAATAGAATAGGCAGGGATGATTACAGTAGAACAGAATAGGCAGGGATGATTAGAGTAGAATAGCAGAGGCAGTGATGATTACAGGAGAATAGAATAGGCAGGGATGATTAGAGTATAATAGAACAGGCAACAGTGATTACAGTAGAATATAATAGGCAGCAATGATTACAGTAGAATATGCAGGGATGATTACAGTAGAATAGAACAGGCAGGGATGATTACAGTATAATAGAATAGGCAGTGATGATTACAGTAGAATAGAATAGGCAGGGATGATTACAGTAGAAAATAACAGGCAGGGATGATCACAGTAGAATAGAATATAATTGAATAGGCAGTGATGATTACAGTATAATCGAATAGGCAGTGATGATTACAGTAGAATCGAATAGGCAGTGATGATTACAGTAGATTCGAATAGGCGGGGATAATTACAGTAGAATAGAATGAGGCAGGGATGATTACAGTAGAATAGGCAGTGATGATTACAGTAGAATCGAATAGGCAGTGACGATTACAGTATAATCAAATAGGCAGGGATGATTACAGTAGAATATAATGAGGCAGGGATGATTACAGTAGAATATAATGAGGCAGGGATGATTACAGTAGAATAGAATGAGGCAGGGATGATTACAGTAGAATAGGCAGTGATGATTAGAGTAGAATCGAATAGGCAGTGACGATTACAGTATAATCGAATAGGCGGGGATGATTATAGTAGAATATAATGAGGCAGGGATGATTACAGTAGAATAGAATGAGGCAGGGATGATTACAGTAGAATAGGCAGGGATGATTACAGTAGAATCGAATAGGCAGTGATGATTACAGTATAATTGAATAGGCGGGGATGATTACAGTAGAATATAATGAGGCAGGGATGATTACAGTAGAATAGAATGAGGCATGGATGATTACAGTAGAATCGAATAGGCCGTGATGATTACAGTATAATCGAATAGGCGGGGATGATTACAGTAGAATAGAATGAGGCGGGGATGATTACAGTAGAATAGGCAGTGATGATTACAGTATAATTGGATAGGCGGGGATGAATACAGTAGAATATAACAGGCAGGGGTGATTACAGTAGAATAGAATGAGGCAGGGATGATTACAGTAGAATAGGCAGGGATGATTACAGTAGAATCGAATAGGCAGTGATGATTACAGTATAATCGAATAGGCGGGGATGATTACAGTAGAATATAATGAGGCAGGGATGATTACAGTAGAATAGAATGAGGCAGGGATGATTACAGTATAATATAATAGGCAGTGATGATTACAGTAGAATCGAATAGGCAGTGATGATTACAGTAGAATAGAACAGGCAGGGATGATTACAGTAGAATAGGCAGGGATGATTACAGTAGAATGGAACAGGTGGTGATGATTACAGTAGAATAGGCAGGGATGATTACAGTAGAATAGAATAGGCAGGGATGATTACAGTAGAACAGAATAGGCAGGGATGATTAGAGTATAATAGAACAGGCAACAGTGATTACAGTAGAATATAATAGGCAGCAATGATTACAGTAGAATATGCAGGGATGATTACAGTAGAATAGAACAGGCAGGGATGATTACAGTATAATAGAATAGGCAGCGATGATTACAGTAGAATATAATAGGCAGGGATGATTACAGTAGAAAATAACAGGCAGGGATGATCACAGTAGAATATAATAGGCAGGGATGATTACAGTAGAATAGAATAGGCAGGGATGATTACAGTAGAATAGAACAGGCAGGGATGATTACAGTAGAATATAATAGGAAGGGATGATTACAGTAGAATAGAACAGGCAGGGATGATTACAGTAGAATAGAACAGGCAGTGATGATTACAGTAGAATAGAATAGGCAGGGATGATTACAGTAGAATAGAACAGGCAGGGATGATTACAGTAGAATAGAACAGGCAGGGATGATTACAGTATAATAGAATAGGCAGCGATGATTACAGTAGAATAGAATGAGGCAGGGATGATTACAGTAGAATAGAATGAGGCAGGGATGATTACAGTATAATATAATAGGCAGTGATGATTACAGTAGAATCGAATAGGCAGTGATGATTACAGTAGAATAGAACAGGCAGGGATGATTACAGTAGAATAGGCAGGGATGATTACAGTAGAATGGAACAGGTAGTGATGATTACAGTAGAATAGGCAGGGATGATTACAGTAGAATAGAATAGGCAGGGATGATTACAGTAGAACAGAATAGGCAGGGATGATTAGAGTAGAATAGCAGAGGCAGTGATGATTACAGGAGAATAGAATAGGCAGGGATGATTAGAGTATAATAGAACAGGCAACAGTGATTACAGTAGAATATAATAGGCAGCAATGATTACAGTAGAATATGCAGGGATGATTACAGTAGAATAGAACAGGCAGGGATGATTACAGTATAATAGAATAGGCAGTGATGATTACAGTAGAATAGAATAGGCAGGGATGATTACAGTAGAAAATAACAGGCAGGGATGATCACAGTAGAATAGAATAGGCAGGGATGATTACAGTAGAATAGAATAGGCAGGGATGATTACAGTAGAATAGAACAGGCAGGGATGATTACAGTAGAATATAATAGGAAGGGTTGATTACAGTATAATAGAACAGGCAGGGATGATTACAGTAGAATAGAACAGGCAGTGATGATTACAGTAGAATAGAATAGGCAGGGATGATTACAGTAGAATAGAACAGGCAGGGATGATTACAGTAGAATAGAACAGGCAGGGATGATTACAGTATAATAGAATAGGCAGCGATGATTACAGTAGAATAGAATAGGCAGGGATGATTACAGTAGAAAATAACAGGCAGGGATGATCACAGTAGAATAGAATAGGCAGGGATGATTACAGTAGAATAGAATAGGCAGGGATGATTACAGTAGAATAGAACATGCAGGGATGATTACAGTAGAATAGAATACGAAGGGATGATTACAGTAGAATAGAACAGGCAGGGATGATTACAGTAGAATAGAACAGGCAGTGATGATTACAGTAGAATAGGCAGGGATGATTACAGTAGAATAGAACAGGCAGGGATGATTACAGTAGAATAGAACAGGCAGGGATGATTACAGTAGAATAGAACAGGCAGTGATGATTACAGTAGAATAGACAGGGATGATTACAGTAGAATAGAATGAGGCAGGGATGATTACAGTAGAATAGAATAGGCAACAATGATTACAGTAGAATAGAACAGGCAACAATGATTACAGTAGAATATAATAGACATCGAAAATTACAGTAGAATAGGCAGGGATGATTACAGTAGAATAGAACAGGCAGGGATGATTACAGTAGAATATAATAGACAGCGATGATTACAGTAGAATAGGCAGGGATGATTACAGTAGAATAGAACATGCAGTGATGATTACAGTAGAATATGCAGGGATGATTACAGTAGAATAGAACATGCAGTGATGATTACAGTAGAATAGAATGAGGCAGGGATGATTACAGTAGAATAGAACAGGCAGTGATGATTACAGTAGAATAGAACAGGCAGTGATGATTACAGTAGAATAGAACAGGCAGTGATGATTACAGTATAATCAAATAGGTGGGATGATTACAGTAGAATATAATGAGGCAGGGATGATTACAGTAGAATCGAATAGGCAGTGATGATTACATTAGAATAGAACAGGCAGGGATGATTACAGTAGAATATACTAGACAGGGATGATTACAGTCTAATATAACAGGCAGTGATGATTACAGTAGAATAGGCAGGGATGATTAAAGTATAATAGAACAGGCAACAGTGATTACAGTAGAATAGAACAGGCAGTGATGATTACAGTAAAATATAACAGGCAGCAATGATTACAGTAGAATATGCAGGGATGATTACAGTAGAATAGAACAGGCAGGGATGATTACAGTAGAATAGAATAGGCAGGGATGATTACAGTAGAATAGAATAGGCAGGGATGATTACAGTAGAATAGAATAGGCAGGGATGATTACAGTAGAATAGAACAGGCATGGATGATTACAGTAGAATAGAATAGGAAGGGATGATTACAGTAGAATAGAACAGGCAGGGATGATTACAGTAGAATAGAACAGGTAGTGATGATTACAGTAGAATAGAATAGGCAGGGATGATTACAGTAGAATAGAACAGGCAGGGATGATTACAGTAGAATAGAACAGGCAGGGATGATTACAGTATAATAGAATAGGCAGCGATGATTACAGTAGAATAAAATAGGCAGGGATGATTACAGTAGAAAATAACAGGCAGGGATGATCACAGTAGAATAGAATAGGCAGGGATGATTACAGTAGAATATAATAGGCAGGGATGATTACAGTAGAATAGAACATGCAGGGATGATTACAGTAGAATATAATAGGAAGGGATGATTACAGTAGAATAGAACAGGCAGGGATGATTACAGTAGAATAGAACAGGCAGTGATGATTACAGTAGAATAGGCAGGGATGATTACAGTAGAATAGAACAGGCAGGGATGATTACAGTAGAATAGAACAGGCAGGGATGATTACAGTAGAATAGAACAGGCAGTGATGATTACAGTAGAATAGACAGGGATGATTACAGTAGAATAGAATGAGGCAGGGATGATTACAGTAGAATAGAACAGGCAACAATGATTACAGTAGAATAGAACAGGCAACAATGATTACAGTAGAATATAATAGACAGCGATGATTACAGTAGAATAGGCAGGGATGATTACAGTAGAATAGAACATGCAGTGATGATTACAGTAGAATATGCAGGGATGATTACAGTAGAATAGAACATGCAGGGATGATTACAGTAGAATAGAATGAGGCAGGGATGATTACAGTAGAATAGAACAGGCAGTGATGATTACAGTAGAATAGAACAGGCAGTGATGATTACAGTAGAATAGAACAGGCAGTGATGATTACAGTATAATCAAATAGGCGGGATGATTACAGTAGAATATAATGAGGCAGGGATGATTACAGTAGAATCGCATAGGCAGTGATGATTACATTAGAATAGAACAGGCAGGGATGATTACAGTAGAATATACTAGACAGGGATGATTACAGTCTAATATAACAGGCAGTGATGATTACAGTAGAATAGGCAGGGATGATTAAAGTATAATAGAACAGGCAACAGTGATTACAGTAGAATAGAACAGGCAGTGATGATTACAGTAAAATATAACAGGCAGCAATGATTACAGTAGAATATGCAGGGATCATTACAGTAGAATAGAACAGGCAGGGATGATTACAGTAGAATAGAATAGGCAGGGATGATTACAGTAGAATAGAATAGGCAGTGATGATTACAGTAGACTAGACAGGGATGATTACAGTAGAATAGAACAGGCAGGGATGATTACAGTAAAATATAATGAGGCAAGGATGATTACAGTAGAATAGAATAGGTCGCGATGATCACAGTAGAATTGGCAGGGATGATTACAGTATAATATAACAGGCAGGGATGATCACAGTAGAATATAATATGCAGGGATGATTACAGTAGAATAGAATAGGCAGTGATGATTACAGTAGAATAGGCAGTGATGATTACAGTAGACTAGACAGGGATGATTACAGTAGAATAGAACAGGCAGGGATGATTACAGTAAAATATAATGAGGCATGGATGATTACAGTAGAATAGAATAGGCCGCGATGATTACAGTAGAATTGGCAAGGATGATTACAGTAGAATATAATAGGCAGTGATGATTACAGTAGAATAGAATAGGCAGCGGTGATTACAGCAGAATAGCAGAGGCAGTGATAATTACAGTAGAATAGAATAGGGAGTGATGATTACAGTAGAATTGGCAGGGATGATTACAGTAGAATAGAACAGGCAGTGATGATTACAGTAGAATAGAATAGGCAGCGATGTTTACAGTAGAATAGAATAGGGAACGATGATTACAGTAGAATAGGCAGGGGTGATTACAGTAGAATAGAACAGACAGCGATGATTACAATAGAACAGAATAGGCAGGGATGATTACAGTAGAATAGAATAGGCAGCGATGTTTACAGTAGAATAGGCAGGGATGATTACAGTATAATAGAACAGGCAGGGATGATTACAGTAGAATATAATAGGCAGGGATGATTACAGTAGAATAGAATGAGGCAGGGATGATTACAGTAGAATGACAATATATCTCACCTGAGTTGTGAGAAGGTCTCAAACGTACAGGAACATTTCCCTCTGTGACAGGACGCGTACTCAAACAGACATGGAGGGATGGCATCATAACTACAACAGCAAGGAGAGAGGAAAAACAGCAACACTTTACATCTTATACTTCATAGAGTCATAGAGCCCTTTGTACCAGTTGACACACCAGTAGACTCTGTTACCAGTCATAGAGCCATTTGTACCAGTTGACACACCAGTAGACTATGTTACCAGTCATAGAGCCCTTTGTACCAGTTGACACACCAGTAGACCCCTGTTACCAGGTCTAGAGGCCCTTTGTTCCAGTTGACACACCAGTAGCCTCTGTTACCAGTCATAGAGCCCTTTGTACCAGTTGACACACCAGTTGCCTCTGTTACCAGTCATAGAGGCCTTTGTACCAGTTGACACACCAGTAGACTCTGTTACCAGTCATAGAGGCCTTTGTACCAGTTGTCACACCAGTAGACTCTGTTACCAGTCATTGAGCCCTTTGTACCAGTTGACACACCAGTAGACTCTGTTAACAGTCATAGAGCCCTTTGTACCAGTTGACACACCAGTAGACTCTGTTACCAGTCATAGAGCCCTTTGTACCATTTGACACACCAGTAGACACTGTTACCAGTCATAGAGGCCTTTGTACCAGTTGACACACCAGTAGCCTCTGTTACCAGTCATAGAGCCCTTTGTACCAGTTGACACACCAGTAGCCTCTGTTACCAGTCATAGAGGCCTTTGAACCAGTTGACACACCAGTAGCCTCTGTTACCAGTCATAGAGGCCTTTGTACCAGTAGTCACACCAGTAGACTCTGTTACCAGTCATAGAGCCCTTTGTACCAGTTGACACACCAGTAGACTATGTTACTAGTCATAGAGCCCTTTGTACCAGTTGACACACCAGTAGACTCTGTTACCAGTTATAGATCCCTTTGTACCAGTTGACACACCTGTAGACTCCGTTACCAGTCATAGAGGCCTTTGTACCAGTTGACACACCAGTAGACTATGTTACCAGTCATAGAGCCCTTTGTACCAGTTGACACACCAGTAGACTCTGTTACCAGTCATAGAGCCCTTTGTACCAGTAGACACACCAGTAGACTCCGTTACCAGTCATAGAGCCCTTTGTACCAGTTGACACACCAGTAGCCTCTGTTACCAGTCATAGAGGCCTTTGAACCAGTTGACACACCAGTAGCCTCTGTTACCAGTCATAGAGCCCTTTGTTCCAGTTGACACACCAGTAGACTCCATTACCAGTCATAGAGCCCTTTTTACCACTGGACACCAGTAGACTATGTTACTAGTCATAGATCCCTTTGTACCAGTTGACACACCAGTAGACTCTATTACCAGTTATAGATCCCTTTGTACCAGTTGACACACCTGTAGACTCCTTTACCAGTCATAGAGCCCTTTGTACCAGTAGACACACCAGTAGACTCTGTTACCAGTCATAGAGCCCTTTGTACCAGTAGTCAGACCAGTAGCCTCTGTTACCAGTCATAGAGCCCTTTGTACCAGTTGACACACCAGTAGACTCCGTTACCAGTCATAGAGCCCTTTGTACCAGTTGACACACCAGTTGACAGACAGCTATCAGGAGAGACTAAGTGACCCTTGTCAAATGCTCTAATTGTCACATGGTCTCCTGGTGTGGTACCTACAGCACATCCATTCAGTCACACACACACACACACTAACACACACACACACAGTGTGACTCACAGGTAGGATGTGTCTATGATGTCCTGTGTCTCAGACCTGGCCAGGGTCCACAATTCACCCATCATCTGCTCTAGTTGAGGGTCAGCCTCAAACACCGCTGGGAACCTGCTGATCCACTGTCTATAGGACAGAACACAGTTACTATAGTAGCAACACAACAGTACATAGCCTCAAACACCGCTGGAACCTGATGATCCGCTGTCTATAAAGCAGGGAGAGAGAGTGAACCACAGAGATCCTATTAAATTACTATTCATATTATTATTATTAGTAGTAGTAGTATTCATTGGTATTCTAATTCTATGCATTGAACACAACAGTCACTATCCAGAAATACAGAGGTTTGAGTGGCATTACTCAGAACGCTACAATATAGAAAGAAGTTCTCCTCCCAAACGGATTCCTTGTGACCTAAGCTACAGGTCAGGATATCTAGGTAGAGGTCAGGATATCTAGGTAGAGGTCAGGATATCTAGCTACAGGTCAGGATATCTAGCTACAGGTCAGGATATCTAGGTAGAGGTCAGGATATCTAGCTACAGGTCAGGATATCTAGCTACAGGTCAGGATATCTAGCTATAGGTCAGGATATCTAGCTACAGGTCAGGATATCTAACTACAGGTCAGGATATCTAACTACAGGTCAGGATATCTAGCTACATGTCAGGATATCTTGGTAGAGGTCAAGATATATAGGTAGAGGTCAGGATATCTAGCTACAGGTCAGGATATCTAGCTACAGGTCAGGATATCTAGCTATAGGTCAGGATATCTAGCTACAGGTCAGGATATCTAACTACAGGTCAGGATATCTAACTACAGGTCAGGATATCTAGCTACATGTCAGGATATCTAGGTAGAGGTCAAGATATCTAGCTACAGGTCAGGATATCTAGGTAGAGGTCAGGATATCTAGGTACAGGTCAAGATATTTAGCTACCGGTCAGGATATCTAGCTATAGGTCAGGATATCTAGCTACAGGTCAGGATATCTAGCTACAGGTCAGGATATCTAGCTACATGTCAGGATATCTAGGTAGAGGTCAGGATATCTAGCTACAGGTCAGTATATCTAGCTACAGGTCAGGATATCTAGCTATAGGTCAGGATATCTAGCTACAGGTCAGGATATCTAACTACAGGTCAGGATATCTAACTACAGGTCAGGATATCTAGCTACATGTCAGGATATCTAGGTAGAGGTCAAGATATCTAGGTAGAGGTCAGGATATCTAGCTACAGGTCAGGATATCTAACTATAGGTCAGGATATCTAGCTACAGGTCAGGATATCTAGGTAGAGGTCAGGATATATAGGTAGAGGTCAGGATATCTAGGTACAGGTCAAGATATTTAGCTACAGGTCAGGATATCTAGCTATAGTTCAGGATATCTAGCTACAGCTCAGGATATCTAGCTACAGGTCAGGATATCTAGCTACATGTCAGGATATCTAGGTAGAGGTCAGGATATCTAGGTAGAGGTCAGGATATCTAACTACAGGTCAGGATATCTAGCTACAGGTCAGGATATCTAGCTACAGGTCAGGATATCTAGCTACGGGTCAGGATATCTAGGTAGAGGTCAGGATATTTAGCTACAGGTCAGGATATCTAGCTACATGTCAGGATATCTAACTACAGGTCAGGATATCTAGCTACAGGTCAGTATATCTAGCTACAGGTCAGGATATCTAGCTACATGTCAGGATATCTAGCTACATGTCAGGATATCTAAGTAGAGGTCAGGATATCTAGCTACATGACAGGATATCTAGGTAGAGGTCAGGATATCTAGCTACAGGTCAGGGTATCTAGTTACAGGTCAGGATATCTAGCTACATGTCAGGATATCTAAGTAGAGGTCAGGATATCTAGCTACATGTCAGGATATCTAGGTAGAGGTCAGGATATCTAGCTACATGTCAGGATATCTAGGTAGAGGTCAGGATGTCTAGCTACATGTCAGGATATGTAGGTAGAGGTCAGGATATCTAGCTACATGTCAGGATATCTAACTACAGGTCAGGATATCTAGGTAGAGGTCAGGATATCTAGCTACATGTCAGGATATCTAGGTAGAGGTCAGGATATCTAGCTACAGGTCAGGAAATCTAGGTAGAGGTCAGGATATCTAGCTACAGGTCAGGATATCTAGCTATAGGTCAGGATATCTAGCTACATGTCAGGATATCTAACTACAGGTCAGGATATCTAGGTAGAGGTCAGGATATCTAGCTACAGGTCAGGATATCTAGCTCTAAAGCTCATTTCATGGTTTGGGATCAAATTGTACTGTAGAATAGAGACAGACAGACAGACACACACACAAACACACAGACACACACAGACACACACAGACAGACACACAGACACAAACGCACACAGACATACAGACACAGACACAAACACGCACAGACACACACACACAGACACACACACAAACACACAGACAGACACACAGATACGAACGCACACAGACACAAACACACACAGACACACACAAACACAGATACACATCACACTGACCTGATAAGGTGGCAGACCTGTGGTCGTCTCAGTCCTCTCTTCTCCACTGGGCAGTCCTTATAGGTTACACAGTCAAGGAAAAGCAGCCGAAAGAGAAGACTTCCATACAGCATAAAGTAACTGTACACTACACATAACCATATGAGCTGTTATGGACCAACGTCACAAATCCATTTAAATCAATGGTCGTGGATAGCAACATCAGTCCCAAACAGCTCTGTGCCACTGAACACAGTCAGCCCACCAGAACACTAGTCAGCTTCTTCACTCATTTCTAAATAAGGGGTAAACAGTAGGTAAACAACAGGAGTAAACAAAGCAGGGTTTGTTTCCTGGTCAGAGGGATTATGGGACATGTGACTATGAGGTGCAGGGCACCGACAGGGCTGACCTCCCTTACCCCTAGGCAGACCTGGGTTCAAATACTACCTGAAACTTTCAGATACAGGGCTGACCACCCTAACCCCTAGGCAGACCTGGGTTCAAATACTACCTGAAACTGGTCAGAAGGATTATGGGACATCTTACCCGCAGGCAGACCTGAAACTTTCAGATGCTTTAGCCTGCCTGGAGTGACCAATGGGTTGGTTTTGCAGTTTTGGGAATATTCAATTTGTTTATTAAAGCCAGGCAAGCTCAATCAAGCATAGATAACGTATTTTAAATTATTTCAAATAGTGTTTGAACCCATGTGTGGCCCCGGGGTCAGGAAGCAGCAATTCATCGTGGGTAGAGGATATAGGGTGAGGAGTTTCTGGGCGAAGGTCTGTGAGGGAACAACCCAGCTATGCATCATCAGAGTCATGTGAACTAGCTGAGACCCCCGCGAAAGCTTCCCGTCTGTGTCTGGAACACAACCAATCAACACACAGGTCACAGGTTAGAACCAATCAACACACAGGTCACAGGTTAGAACCAATCAACACACAGGTCACAGGTTAGAACCAATCAACACACAGGTCACAGGTTAGAAACAATCAACACACAGGTCACAGGTTAGAACCAATCAACACACAGGTCACAGGTTAGAACCAATCAACACACAGGTCACAGGTTAGAACCAATCAACACACAGGTCACAGGTTAGATATCAGACAGGTTTCAGTGTGTTCTATATCAGACAGGTTTCAGTGTGTTCTATATCAGACAGGTTTCAGTGTGGTCTATATCAGACAGGTTTCAGTGTGTCCTATATCAGACAGGTTTCAGTGTGGTCTATATCAGACAGGTTTCAGTGTGTTCTATATCAGACAGGTTTCAGTGTGTTCTATATCAGACAGGTTTCAGTGTGTTCTATATCAGACTGTCACGCCCTGACTCAAGGGACTCGTATTTGTTGAGTCAGGGTATGTATATTCTATGTTGTGTATTTCTAGGGTGATATGTTCTAGTATGTCTATTTCTATGTGGGCCGGTGTGGTTCCCAATCAGAGGCAGCTGTCGCTCGTTGTCTCTGATTGGGGACCATACTTAGGCAGCACTAGTTAGTTGTGGGATCTTGTTCCGTGTAAGGTATGTTGTGTTGTGCTGCCTTGGACTTCACGTTTCGTTTCGTTTGTTATTTTGTCGTTGTGGTTAATATTTAATAAACATGTACGCATATCACGCTGCGCCTTGGTCCGTCCCGTCTATAAACGATCGTGACACAGACAGGTTTCAGTGTGTTCTATATCAGACAGGTTTCAGTGTGTTCTATATCAGACAGGTTTCAGTGTGTTCTATATCAGACAGGTTTCAGTGTATGCTGTATCAGACAGGTTTCAGTGTGTCCTATATCAGACAGGTTTCAGTGTGTCCTATATCAGACAGGTTTCAGTGTGTTCTATATCAGACAGGTTTCAGTGTGTTCTATATCAGACAGGTTTCAGTGTGTTCTATATCAGACAGGTTTCAGTGTGTCCTATATCAGACAGGTTTCAGTGTGTCCTATAACAGACAGGTTTCAGTGTGTTCTATATCAGACAGGTTTCAGTGTGTTCTATATCAGACAGGTTTCAGTGTGTTCTATATCAGACAGGTTTCAGTGTGTTCTATATCAGACAGGTTTCAGTGTGTGCTATATCAGACAGGTTTAAGTGTGTTCTATATCAGACAGGTTTCAGTGTGTTCTATATCAGACAGGTTTCAGTGTGTTCTATATCAGACAGGTTTCAGTGTGTTCTATATCAGACAGGTTTCAGTGTGTCCTATATCAGACAAGTTTCAGTGTGTCCTATATCAGACAGGTTTCAGTGTGTCCTATATCAGACAGGTTTCAGTGTGTCCTATATCAGACAGGTTTTAGTGTGTTCTATATCAGACAGGTTTCAGTGTGTTCTATATCAGACAGGTTTCAGTGTGTTCTATATCAGACAGGTTTCAGTGTGTCCTATATCAGACAGGTTTCAGTGTGTCCTATATCAGACAGGTTTCAGTGTGTCCTATATCAGACAGGTTTCAGTGTGTTCTATATCAGACAGGTTTCAGTGTGTTCTGTATCAGACAGGTTTCAGTGTGTCCTATATCAGACAGGTATACCAGTTGTTGGGTAATCAGGTTAGTGAAAGGGGAAGGTACTACACTATATGTGGTCTACTTCAATATCTGCTACTTGGTAATATCTCCTTTATATCGTGTGTGAGAGAGAAAAGAGAGAATTCATATAGCTATGTGTCCACCCACCCTCCCTGTCTCCCTCACTGTCTCCCTCCCTGCCTGTCTCCCTCCCTCCCTCCCTCCCTCCCTCCCTCCCTCCCTCCCTGCTTCCCTCCCCTCCTCCGCCAGGATCTCTAGTGGCACAGTTAGCACTGCGATGCAGTGCCTTAGACCACTGCGCCACTCAGGAGTACAAATAACACACACCCTCTCTCTCTCTCTCTCTCTCTCTCTCTCTCTCTCTCTCTCTCTCTCTCTCTCTCTCTCTCTCTCTCTCTCTCTCTCTCTCTCTCTCTCTCTCTCTCTCTCTCTCTCTCTCTCTCTCACTCCGTCTCTCTTTGTCTCTCTCTTTGTCGCTGTCTCTCTGTCTTTCTGTCTCTCTGTCTCTCTGTCTCTCTGTCTCTCTGTCTCTCTGTGTGCGTCTCACCGAAGCAGTGCAGGCATCGCAGGATGAGTTCGTCTAGGCTAGCAGAGCGGGTCAGGGGACTGGGGACAGGGTTCTGCAGCACTCTGTTGATCTCCGGGAAGCTAGGGCAGGTCATCCTCCTCTGAACCGTTCTCCTGCTTCTCACACCTCCAGGGCTGTCCACACGAGACTTTCTATAGAGGGAGGTGGACAGAGAGGGAGGAAGATATGGGGAGAGAGGGAAGTGAGAGAGTGAGAGAGAGTGAGTGAGTGACAGAATGAGAGGGAGCGAGTGAGTGAGTGACAGAATGAGAGGGAGCGAGAGAGAGAGAGAGAGAGAGGGAGAGTGAGTGAGTGACAGAATGAGAGGGAGAGAGGGAGAGAGAGGGAGAGGGAGAAAGACACTGAAACTCAGTCACATTGCAGATTACATACTGTAGAAGATCACATACTGTAGATGACATACTGTAATGGATTACATACGGTAGCGGATTATATACTGTAAACGATTACATACTGTAGCAGATTACATACTGAAGCAGATTACATACTGAAGCGGAGTATATACTGTAGCAGATTACATACTGTAACAGATTATATACTGTAGCAGAGTATATACTGTAGCAGATTACATACTATAACAGATTATATACTGTAGATGATATACTATAGATTACATACTGTAACAGATGACATACTGTAGATGACATACTGTAGAAGATTACATACTGTAGATTACATACTGTGACAGATTACATACTGTGACATATTACATACAGTAACAGACTTCCGACCCGTAGCACTGACGTCTGTAGCCATGAAGTGCTTTGAAAGGCTGGTCATGGCTCACGTCAACAGCATTATCCCAGAAACCCTAGATCCACTCCAATTTGCATATCGCCCCAACAGATCCACAGATGATGCAATCTCTATTGCGCTCCACACTGCCCTTTCACACCTGAACAAGAGGAACACCTATGTGAGAATGCTATTCATTGACTACAGCTCAGCGTTCAACACCATAGTACCCTCAAAGCTCATCACTAAGCTAAGGACCCTGGGACTGAACACCTCCCTCTGCAACTGGATCCTGGACTTCCTGACGGGCCGCCCCCAGGTGGTAATGGTAGGCAACACCACATCGGCCACGCTGATCCTCAACACGGGGGCCCCTCAGGGGTGCGTGCTCAGTCCCCTCCTGTACTCCCTGTTCACCCATGACTGCATGGCCAGGGTGACGACTCCAACACCATCATTACGTTTGCCGACGACACAACAGAGGTAGGCCTGATCACCGACAACGATGAGACAGCCTATAGGGAGGAGGTCAGAGACCTGGCCGTGTGGTGCCAGGACAACAACCTCTCCCTCAACGTGATCAAGACAAAGGAGATGATTGTGGACTACAGGAAAAAGAAGAGGACCGACGGGGCTGTAGTGGAGCAGGTTGAGAGCTTCAAGTTCCTTGGTGTCCACATCACCAACAAACTAACATGGTCCAAGGACACCAAGACAGTCGTGAAGAGGGCACGGCAAAACCTAAGGAGACTTGCATGGGTCCTCACATCCTCAAAAGGTTCTACAGCTGCACCATCGAGAGCATCCTGACTGGTTGCATCACTGCTTGGTATGGCAACTGCTCGGTCTCCAGAGGGTAGTGCGTACGGACCAGTACATCACTGGGGCCAAGCTTCCTGCCATCCAGGACCTCTTTACCAGGCGGTGTCAGAGGAAGGCCCTAAAAATTGTCAAAGACTCCAGCCACCCTAGTCATAGACTGTTCTCTCTGCTACCGCACGGCAAGCGATACCGGAGCGCCAAGTCTAGGTCCAAGAGGCTTCTTAACGGCTTCTACCCCCAAGCCATAAGACTCCTGAACATCTAATCAAATGGCTACCCGGACTATTTGTATTGCCCCCCCCCCCCCCCCCCCCCCCCCCCCCCCCTTTTGCGCTGCTGATGTCTGTTTATTATCTATGCATAGTCACTTTTAATAACACAACATACATGTACATATTACCTCAATTACCTCAACTAACCGGTGCCCCCGCACATTGACTTGGTAACGGTACCCCCCTGTATATAGCCTCACTATTGATATTTTTACTGCTGCTCTTTAATTAGTTGTTACTTTTCTTTTTTACTGATCTATTTCTTTACTTAGCACTTATTTTTCTTGGTATTCTTTCTTAAAATTACATACTGTAACCAGGCCCATAC
Source organism: Coregonus sp. 'balchen' (assembly GCA_902810595.1). Classification (NCBI taxonomy): domain Eukaryota; kingdom Metazoa; phylum Chordata; class Actinopteri; order Salmoniformes; family Salmonidae; genus Coregonus; species Coregonus sp. 'balchen'. Next base: position 41,085,837 of record LR778258.1, read on the forward strand.
CATGACCCTGATTGTCTATATCGTTTAGTGTTATGAAACCATACTGTTGTTTAAACACACACACACACACACACACACACACACACACACACACACACACACACACACACACACACACACACACACACACAGAACACACGCACGCACACACACACACAAACCCAAACACACACACACACACACAAAACAATACTGTTGTTTCAAACATACACACTGATGATATGAAGGACAGTACGTGTGTGACAGTGTGTGTGTGTGTGTACGTGTGTGTGTACGTGTGTGTGTACGTGTGTGTGTGTGAGTGTGTGTGTGTGTGTGTGTACGTGTGTGTGTGGTGTGTCAGAGCCTGAATGTGAGAACCTCTGATCTGATAACTCTGCTGCTGTGGAGAAATTCTCTGAAAACTAAACCAGGTCGTGTGTACGTGTGTATAGTCTACATACACCACATGACCAAAAGTATGTGGACATCTGTATATGTAGATAGATATGGATGGATGGATAAACACTGCATGACCAAAAGTATGTGGACATCTGCTCGCCGAAAATCTCATTCCAAAATCATGGGCATTAATACAGAGTTGGTCCCCCATTCGCTGCTATAACAGCCTCCACTCTTCTGGGAAGGCTTTCCACTAGATGTTGGAACATTGCTGCGGGGGACTTGCTTCCATTCAGCCACGAGAGCATTAGTGAGGTCGGGCACTGATGTTGGGCGATTAGGTCTGGCTCGCGGTCGGCGTTCCAATTCATCCCAAAGGTGTTCGATGTATGGACCTCGCTTTGTGCACGGGGGCGTTGTCATGCTGAAATAGGAAATGGACTTCCCCAAACTGTTGCCACAAAGTTGGAAGCACAGAATCGTCTAGAATGTCATTGTATGCCGTAGCGTTAAGATTTCCCTTCACTGGAACTAAAGGGCCTAGCCCCAACCATGAATAACATGGTCCTTTGATGGTGCCTCGTTGAAAGTCACTGAGCTCTTCAGTAAGGCCATTCTACTGCCAACGTTTATCTATGGAGATTGCATGGCTGTGTACTCGATTTTATACACCTGTCAGCAACGGGTGTACACGTATTTTTGGCCATGTAGTGTACATGTATGACTTTGTTTTATAGCATTTTATTGCAATGTGTATTGTCTACACTGACCTGTTGGATCCAACTTTATACAAAATACATTATTAACGTGAGATGCAACCTCCAAACCTGGTCTAGAGGGTGTTCTTGCCTGGAGCAACAGTCATGTCCTGAACACACCTGTCGTTCTGAACACACCTGTCATGTCCTGAACACACCTGTCATGTCCTGAACACACCTGTCATGTCCTGAACACACCTGTCGTTCTGAACACACCTGTCATGTCCTGAACACACCTGTCGTTCTGAACACACCTGTCATGTCCTGAACACACCTGTCATGTCCTGAACACACCTGTCATGTCCTGAACACACCTGAACACACCTGTCATGTACTGAACACACCTGTCATGTACTGAACACACCTGTCATGTCCTGAACACACCTGTCATGTACTGAACACACCTGTCATGTCCTGAACACACCTGTCATGTACTGAACACACCTGTCATGTCCTGAACACACCTGTCATGTACTGAACACACCTGTCATGTACTGAACACACCTGTCATGTACTGAACACACCTGTCATGTACTGAACACACCTGTCATGTACTGAACACACCTGAACACACCTGTCATGTCCTGAACACACCTGTCATGTCCTGAACACACCTGTCATGTTCTGAACACACCTGTCATGTCCTGAACACACCTGTCATGTCCTGAACACACCTGTCATGTACTGAACACACCTGAACACACCTGTCATGTACTGAACACACCTGTCATTCTGAACACACCTGTCATGTCCTGAACACACCTGTCATGTACTGAACACACCTGTCATGTCCTGAACACACCTGTCATGTACTGAACACACCTGTCATGTCCTGAACACACCTGTCATGTCCTGAACACACCTGTCATGTTCTGAACACACCTGTCATGTCCTGAACACACCTGTCATGTCCTGAACACACCTGTCATGTCCTGAACACACCTGTCATGTCCTGAACACATTAGTGTAAATACAGCCTGCTGTAAATTGTATTACTTGAATAATTCAGCACCTTGTCAGGTTACTGAGAGAATGTGTTATTGTCTTTAGCTTAGCATGAAACACGCTAAGGGTCTCATGGGACAGTTGCACCACCTGCCAGGACACGTTGACTACAGTGTTGCTTTCAGTTGTAGTTTGTTTAAAGTGGAACCACATGGGGTGTCTATTTGTGTGTGTTTGACACACAGGTACGTCCACAGATAGGGGTCTAGTGGTCCTGGAGCACCTGCCCTTTTGCTCACATGTTT
>LR778258.1:41088325-41156295 GCA_902810595.1 Coregonus sp. 'balchen'
GAAGGAGGGGGGGGGGGTGGGCCAGTGAAAGTGCCAGCCATAGCAAAATGCTTGTTGAAATTCTCGATTATTGTAGATTTATCGGTGGTGACAGTGTTTCCTAGCCTCAGTGCAGTGGGCAGTTGGGAGGAGGTGCTCTTATTTTCCATGGACTTTACAGTGTCCCAAAACTTTTTGGAGTTAGTGCTACAGGATGCAAATTTCTGTTTGAAAAAGTTAGCCTTTGCTTTTCTAACTGATTGTGTATATTGGTTCCTGACTTCCCTAAAAAGTTGCATATCGCGGGGGCTGTTCGATGCTAATGCAGTACGCCACAGGATGTTTTTGTGCTGGTCAAGGGCAGTCAAGTCTGAGGAGAACCAGGGGCTATATCTGTTCTTAGTTCTGAATTTTTTGAATGGTTCATGCTTATTTAAGATTGAGAGGAAAGCACTTTTAAAGAACAACCAGGCATCCTCTACTGACAGAATTAGGTAAATATCCATCCAGGATACCCGGGCCAGGTCAATTAGAAAGGCCTGCTCGCTAAAGTGTTTTAGGGAGCGTTTGACAGTGATGAGGGGTGGTCGTTTGATCGCGGACCCATTTACGGACGCAGGCAATAAGGCAGTGATCGCTGAGATCCTGGTTGAAGACAGTGGAGGTGTATTTAGAGGGTAAATTTGTCAGGATGATATCTATGAGGGTGCCCATGTTTACAGATTTAGGGTTGTACCTGGTAGGTTCGTTGATAATTTGTGTGAGATTGAGGGCATCTAGTTTAGATTGTAGGTTAGCCGGGGTGTTAAGCATATCACAGTTTACGTCACCAAGCAGTACGAACTCTGAGGATAGATGGGGGGCAATCAGTTCACATATGGTGTCCAGGGCACAGCTCGAGGCTGAGGGGGGTCTGTAGCAAGCGGCAACAGTGAGAGACTTATTTCTGAAAAGGTGGATTTTTAGCAGTAGAAGCTCAAACTGTTTGGGCACAGACCTGGATAGTACGATAGAGCTCTGCAGGCTATCTCTACACTTATTTTTCTTAAAACTGCATGGTCGGTTAAGGGCTTGTAAGTAAGCATTTCACCTGTTGTATTCGGCGCATGTGGCAAATAACATTTGATTTGATTTGATTTTTCAGCAGGCTTATAGGGAAGGACTTTCAACAGGCACAGCACTTACACAAATGACTCATGATTGGCTGATAGAAATTGATGATAAAAAATTGTGGGGACTGTTTTGTTAGACTTCAGTGCGGCTTTTGACATTATCAATCATAGTCTGCTGCTGGAAAAACGTATGTGTTATGGCTTTACACCCTGTGCTATATTGTGGATAAAGAGTTACTTGTCTAACAGAAAACAGAGGGTGTTCTTTAAAGGAAGCCTATCCAACATAATCCAGGTAGAATCAGGAATTCCCCAGGGCAGCTGTCTAGGCCCCATACTTTTTTCAATCTTTACTAACGACATGCCACTGGCTTTGAGTAAAGCCAGTGTGTCTATGTATGCGGATGACTCAACACTATACACGTCAGCTATTACAGCGACTGAAATGACTGCAACACTTTACAAAGAGCTGCAGTTAGTGTCAGAATGGGTGGCAAGGAATAAGTTAGTCTTAAATATTTCAAAAACTAAAAGCATTGTATTTGGGACAAATCATTCACTAAACCCTAAACCTCAACTAAATCTTGTAATGAATAATGTGGAAATTGAGCAAGTTGAGGTGACTAAACTGCTTGGAGTAACCCTGGATTGTAAACTGTCATGGTCAAAACATATTGATACAACAGTAGCTAAGATGGGGAGAAGTCTGTCCACAATAAAGCGCAGCTCTGCCTTCTTAACAGCACTATCAACAAGGCAGGTCCTACAGGCCCTAGTTTTGTCGCACCTGGACTACTGTTCAGTCGTGTGGTCAGGTGCCACAAAGAGGAACTTAGGAAAATTGCAATTGGCTCAGAACAGGGCAGCACGGCTGGCCCTTAGATGTACACAGAGAGCTAACATTAATAATATGCATGTCAATCTCTCCTGGCTCAAAGTGGAGGAGAGATTGCCTTCATCATTACTTGTATTTGTGAGAGGTATTGACGTTGAATGCACCGAGCTGTCTGTTTGAACTACTGGCACACAGCTCAGACACCCATGCATACCCCACAAGACATGCCACCAGAGGTCTCTTCACAGTCCCCAAGTCCAGAACAGACTATGGGAAGTGCACAGTAGAACATAGAGCCATGACTACATGGAACTCTATTTCACATCAAGTAACTCATGCAAGCAGTAAAATTAGATTTAAAAAAACAGATAAAAATACACCTTATGGAACAACGGGGACTGTGAAGCAACACAAACATAGGAACAGACACATGCATACACACACACGATAACATACGCACTATACACACACGTACACATGGATATTGTGTTGTAGATATGTGGTATTAGAGTAGGGGGCTGAGGGGGCACACTTAATATGTTGTGAAATCTGTTGTGAAATCTGATGTGAATGTATTGTAATGTTTTAAAGATTGTGTAAACTGCCTTCATTTTGAGGGAGGCGGGCCACTGTGTGTGTCACCCTGTGATCGTCAGCAGGCACGCACACACTGACTCCCCCCCCCCCCCCCCCCCCCCCCCCACCCACATCCCCTCGTTGTTTTGTTGTGTTTAAATTATTGAGCTTGGCTCTAGTTGAATTCACATTAGGAAAGACTTCCCTGTTGCTGCACGCTGTGTTGCTCAGACAGAAGTAAACCAATCTAGCTGTCATAACCGAGGGAAGGTTGTCTTCAATAGTTAAAGGAGAACATACAAGTTTAATGACCACTGGGCTGATGCCTCACTACATCATATCCCTGGGCTTGGACATGTCTGAAGCAATGTGTGAGTATGTGTGTGTGTGCTTATGTGTGTGTGTGAATATGTGTGTGTGTGTGTGAATGTGTGTGTGTGTGTGTGTGTGTGTGTATGTGTGTGTGTGTGTGAATGTGTGTGTGTGCGAGAGAGAGAAGAGAGAGAGAGAGAGAGAGAGAGAGACCGAGACAGAGAGAAGAGAGGAGAGAGAGACAGAGACAGAGACCGAGACATAGACGAACCGAGAGAGAGAGATATAGAGAGGAGAGAGAGAGAGGAGCGAGAGAGAGATGAGAGAGAGCTATAGAGAGAGAGATACCTAGATAGACGCAGAGAGAGAGATAGAGCGAGAGAAACACATAGAGAGAAGAGAGAGAGCATATAGAGACGACATAGAGAGAGACAGAGATAGACATGAGATATATAAGATAGCCATAGAGTAAGAGAGATAGAGAGATAAAAAGACGCGCTATAGGATAGATCACATATCAGATATAGTCATAGATATAGACAGATATATACTATAGACAGATATGATAGATATAGAATCTCTATCTCGTCTCTTTTTTTCTTTCTCTCTCTCTCTCTCCTCTCTCTCTCTCGCTCTCTCTCTCTACTCTCTCTCGCTCTCGCGCTCATCTCTCTCTCTCTCTTCTCTCTCGTCTCTCGCTAAGCGAGAGAGTCTCTCTTGTGAGAGTGAATTCTAGAGCGTGGCTACGAGGAACACCCATACCACCTCATGCTGTTCCCTCTCTTACACTAAATATACAAAAGTATGTGGACACCAACAGGAACCACAAACCCCCCCCCCCCCCCCTCCCTACTGATTACTGCTGCTGAAGACCACACACACCTTCCTTGCTCTGCAACACCACGACACTGACACAGAGGTAGGGAGAGATGGTCTGTGTGTGTACACAGTCTGAGTATGTGTTAGACATGGTGTCACGAGACTTTAATTAGAAACCCTATCTCTATGAATACCACTCTGTATTATACAGCACCTTCTCCATAGAATTAGAATCCCTATCTCTATGACTACCACTCTGTATTATACAGCACCTTCTCCATAGAATTAGAATCCCTATCTCTATGACTACCACTCTGTATTATACAGCACCTTGTCCATAGAATTAGAATCCCTATCTCTATGACTACCACTCTCTATTATACAGCACCTTCTCCATAGAATTAGAATCCCTATCTCTATGACTACCACTCTGTATTATACAGCACCTTCTCCATAGAATTAGAATCCCTATCTCTATGACTACCACTCTGTATTATACAGCACCTTGTCCATAGAATTAGAATCCCTATCTCTGACTACCACTCTGTATTATACAGCACCTTGTCCATAGAATTAGAATCCCTATCTCTATGACTACCACTCTGTATTATACAGCACCTTGTCCATAGAATTAGAATCCCTATCTCTATGACTACCACTCTGTATTATACAGCACCTTGTCCATAGAATTAGAATCCCTATCTCTATGACTACCACTCTGTATTATACAGCACCTTGTCCACAGAATTAGAATCCCTATCTCTATGACTACCACTCTGTATTATACAGCACCTTGTCCATAGAATTAGAATCCCTATCTCTATGACTACCACTCTGTATTATACAGCACCTTGTCCATAGAATTAGAATCCCTATCTCTATGACTACCACTCTGTATTATACAGCACCTTGTCCATAGAATTAGAATCCCTATCTCTATGACTACCACTCTGTATTATACAGCACCTTGTCCATAGAATTAGAATCCCTATCTCTATGACTACCACTCTGTATTATACAGCACCTTGTCCATAGAATTAGAATCCCTATCTCTATGACTACCACTCTGTATTATACAGCACCTTGTCCATAGAATTAGAATCCCTATCTCTATGACTACCACTCTGTATTATACAGCACCTTGTCCATAGAATTAGAATCCCTATCTCTATGACTACCACTCTGTATTATACAGCAACCTTGTCCATAGAATTAGAATCCCTATCTCTATGACTACCACTCTGTATTATACAGCACCTTGTCCATAGAATTAGAATCCCTATCTCTATGACTACCACTCTGTATTATACAGCACCTTGTCCATAGAATTAGAATCCCTATCTCTATGACTACCACTCTGTATTATACAGCACCTTGTCCATAGAATTGAATCCCTATCTCTATGACTACCACTCTGTATTATACAGCACCTTGTCCATAGAATTAGAATCCCTATCTCTATGACTACCACTCTGTATTATACAGCACCTTGTCCATATAATTAGAATCCCTATCTCTATGACTACCACTCTGTATTTTACAGCACCTTGTCCATAGAATTAGAATCCCTATCTCTATGACTACCACTCTGTATTATACAGCACCTTGTCCATAGAATTAGAATCCCTATCTCTATGACTACCACTCTGTATTATACAGCACCTTGTCCATAGAATTAGAATCCCTATCTCTATGACTACCACTCTGTATTATACAGCACCTTGTCCACAGAATTAGAATCCCTATCTCTATGACTACCACTCTGTATTATACAGCACCTTGTCCATAGAATTAGAATCCCTATCTCTATGTCTACCACTCTGTATTATACAGCACCTTGTCCACAGAATTAGAATCCCTATCTCTATGACTACCACTCAATATTATACAGCACCTTGTCCACAGAATTAGAATCCCTATCTCTATGACTACCACTCTGTATTATACAGCACCGTGTCCATAGAATTAGAATCCCTATCTCTATGACTACCACTCTGTATTATACAGCACCTTGTCCATATAATTAGAATCCCTATCTCTATGACTACCACTCTGTATTATACAGCACCTTGTCCACAGAATTAGAATCTGTCACGAGAATTTCTATCTCTAATTCAACCTAAGCTTGAATCATTACCAGAGGTTGTAAGGCTCTGGTTTCATTCATAAATTATTCAATGTCCACAACCAGCAAGAATGATCTGTATGTTTATTCATGGAGAGCTCTGGCGCCAAAACCCATACACTCCTGTTTTACACCTCTTGACACACAAAGGCACCTTGCTCCGCCCACCTTTAGGAGGCTTTCTTAAACAGTTTCCGCCTTTCTCCTTCACCCTGGAATGTTTAGTCCCGCCCCCCTCTGTTAGTGGGTTGCCACTACATTATAACTCTAACACCGTTCACACATTTATACTGTATTTGGGGTGAAATCCTTTAGTCATTATTCTTAAAATACAAATTAATCTAACACATGGCTAAAAATCTGGACTGCACTGACAAAGAGCAACGAAGGAGAAAATAGGTGTGAGGCAGACAGTGGTACCTTCATACAGTGCATTCGGAAAGTATTCAGACACCTTGACTTTTTCCACTTTTTGTTACTTTACAGCCTTATTCTAAAGTGGATTCAATTGTTTTTTTCCTCAACAATCTACACACAATACCCCATAATGACAAAGCAAAAAAAGGTTTTTAGAATTTTTTGCAAATGTATTACAAATAAAAAATGGAAATTTCACATTTACATAAGTATTCAGACCCTTTAATCAGTACTTTGTTGAAGCACCTTTGGCAGCAATTACAGCCTCAAGTGTTCTTGGGTATGACGCTACAAGCTTGGAACACCTGTATTTGGGGAGTTTCTCCCATTCTTCTCTGCAGATCCTCTCAAGCTCTGTCAAGTTGGATGGGGAGCGTCACTGCACAGCTATTTTCAAGTCTCTCCAGAAATGTTTGATTGGGTTCAAGTCCGGGCTCTGGCTGGGCCACTCAAGGACATTCAGAGACTTGTCCTGAAGTCACTCCTGCGTTGTCTTGGCTGTGTGCTTAGGGTCATTGTCCTGTTGGAAGGGGAACCTTTACCCCAGTCTGAGGTCCTGAGCGCTCTGGAGCAAGTTTTCATCAATGATCTCTCTGTACTTTGCTCCGTTCATCTTTCCCTCGATCCTGACTAGTCTCCCAGTCCCTGCCGCTGAAAAACATCCCCACAGCATGATGCTGCCACTACCATACTTCACCTTAGGGATGGTGCCAGGTTTCCTCCAGACGTGACGCTTGGCAATCAAGCCAAAGAGTTCAATCTTGGTTTCATCAGACCAGAGAACCTTGTTTCTCATGGTCTGAGAGTCTTTAGGTACCTTTAGGCAAACTCCAAGCGGGCTGTCATGTGCCTTTTACTGAGGAGTGGCTTCTGTCTGGCCATTCTACTATAAATGCCTGATTGGTGGAGTGCTGCAGAGATGGTTGTCTTTCTGGAAGGTTCTCCCATCTCTACAGAGGATCTCTGGAGCTCTGTCAGAGTGACCATCGGGTTCTTGGTCACCTCCCTGACCAAGGCCCTTTCCCCCCAATTGCTCAGTTGAGCCGGGCGGCCAGCTCTAGGAAGAGTCTTGGTGGTTCCAAACTTCTTCCATTTACAGTGGCTTGAGAAAGTATTCACCCCCCTTGGCATTTTTCCTATTTTGTTGCCTTACAGCCTGGAATTAAAATTGATTTTTTGCGGGTTTGTAACATTTGATTTACACAACATGCCTACCACTTTGAAGATGCAAAATATTTTTATTGTGAAACAAACAAGAAATAAGACAAACAAAACAGAAAAATTGAGCGTGCATAACTATTCACCCCCCCAAAGTCAATACTTTGTAGAGCCACCTTTTGCAGCAATTACAGCTGCAAGTCTCTTGGGGTATGTCTCTATAAGCTTGGCACATCTAGCCACTGGGATTTTTGCCCATTCTTCAAGGCAAAACTGCTCCAGCTCCTTCAAGATGGATGGGTTCCGCTGGTGTTAAGCAATCTTTAAGTCATACCACAGATTCTCAATTGGATTGAGGTCTGGGCTTTGACTAGGCCATTCCAAGACATTTAAATGTTTCCCCTTAAACCACTCAAGTGTTGCTTTAGCAGTATGCTTAGGGTCATTGTCCTGCTGGAAGGTGAACATCCGTCCCAGTCTCAAATCTCTGGAAGACTGAAACAGGTTTCCCTCAAGAATTTCCCTGTATTTAGTGCCATCCATCATTCCTTCAATTCTGACCAGTTTCCTAGTTCCTGCCGATGAAAAACATCCCCACAGCATGATGCTGCCACCACCATGCTTCACTGTGGGGATGGTGTTCTCGGGGTGATGAAAGGTGTTGGGTTTGCGCCAGACATAGCGTTTTCCTTGATGGCCAAAAAGCTTAATTTTAGTCTCATCTGACCAGAGAACCTTCTTCCATATGTTTGGGGAGTCTCCCACATGGCTTTTGGCGAACACCAAACGTGTTTGCTTATATTTTTCTTTAAGCAATGGCTTTTTTTCTGGCCACTCTTCCGTAAATCCCAGCTTTGTGGAGTGTATGGCTTAAAGTGGTCCTATGGACAGATACTCCAATCTCCGCTGTGGAGCTTTGCAGCTCCTTCAGGAATATCTTTGGTCTCTTTGTTGCCTCTCTGATTAATGCCCTCCTTGCCTGGTCCGTGATTTTTGGTGGGCGGCCCTCTCTTGGCAGGTTTGTTGTGGTGCCATATTCTTTCCATTTTTTAATAATGGATTTAATGGTGCTCCGTGGGATGTTCAAAGTTTCTAATATTTTTTTATAACCCAACCCTGATCTGTACTTCTCCACAACTTTGTCCCTGACCTGTTTGGAGAGCTCCTTGGTCTTCATGGTGCCGCTTGTTTGGTGGTGCCCCTTGCTTAGTGGTGTTGCAGACTCTGGGGCCTTTCAGAAAAGGTGTATATATACTGACAGATCATGTGACAGATCATGTGACACTTAGATTGCACACAGGTGGACTTTATTTAACTAATTATGTGACTTCAGAAGGTAATTGGTTGCTCTGTCAGAGTGACCATCGGGTTCTTGGTCACCTCTCTGACCAAGGCCCTTTCCCCCCAATTGCTCAGTTTGGCGTATATATACTGAATATACTTCTGAAGGTAATTGGTTGCACCAGATCTTATTTAGGGGCTTCATAGCAAAGGGGGTGAACACATATGCACGCACCACTTTTCCGTTATTTTTTTCATTTCACTTCACCAATTTGGACTGTTTTATGTATGTCCATTACATGAAATCCAAATAAAAATCAATTTTAGTAAACATTTAAGTGACAGGTTGTAATGCAACAAAATAGGAAAAAATGCCAAGGGGGTTTGAATACGTTTGCAAGGCACTGTGAGAATGATGGATGCCACTGCGTTCTTGGGGACCTTCAATGCTGCAGAAAATGTTTTGGTACCCTTCCCCAGATCTGTGCATCGACACAATCCTGTCTCTGAGCTCTACGGATAATTTCTTCGACCTCATGGCTTGGTTTTTGCTCTGACATGCACTGTCAACTGTGGGACCTTATATAGACAGGCATGTGCCTTTCCAAATCATGTCCGATCAATTGAATTTACCACAGGTGGACTCCAATCAAGTTGTAGAAACATCTCAAGGATGATCAATGGAAACAGGATGCACCTGAGCTCAGTTTCGAGTCTCATAGCAAAGGGTCTGAATACTTATGTAAATAAGGCATCTGTTTTTTATTTTGTATAAAGTTGCAAACATTTCTAAAAACCTTTTTTTGCTTTGTCATTATGAGTTATTGTGTGTAGATTGAGTTTAATTTAAAAAAATCAATTTTAGAATAAGGATGAAGGTAACAAACTGTGAAAAGTCAAGGGGTCTGAATACTTTCCGGATGCACTGTATACAGACTGACAGTGGCACCTCAGCAGAGCCCTTCATATGCATCTCATCCAGCCATGTAAACATAGCATGAACTAAATAGTCTGAGCTGCAGATGCTGTGAGGTGTACCAGGGCCTGTAGGGCTTAGTAGTAGTGATGCTCTGTGTGTGTGTGCGTGTGTGTGTGTGTGTGTGTGTGCGTGCGTGCGTGCGTGCGTGTGTGTGTGTGCGTGCGTGTGCGTGTGTGTGTTGGTATCCGTGTGGTGACCTAAAAACCCCAGAAGTCTCTACCAGGATAGTAAATCAAGGAAAATTCTGAACAAATAGATGTTCACCCCGTTCATGTGTGTTGATGTGCTGTAATGCTTGTCATTAGTCATATCTGACTAGTAGACACTACCCTCCACTGGTTAGTAAAGGGTATTGCAAGCAGCAGACATATCAAAACAGCTTGAAGTGATCCACCGTCACTGAGTGATACAATTAATTATATCAGGTGGTCACATACAACATGTTACTTACACTGAACAGAAATAGAAATGCAACATGCAACAATTTCAAAGATTTTACTAAGTTCCAGTTCATATGAGGAAATTATTCAATTGAAATAAATTCATTAGGGCCTAATCTATGGATTTCACATGACTGGGAATATATATATGCATCTGTTGGTCACAGATACCTTTAAAAAAAAAAAGTAGGGGCGTAGTATCTGGTGTGACCACCATTTGCCTCATGCAGTACGAAACATCTCCTTCGCATAGAGTTGATCAGGCTGTTGATTGTGGCCTGTGGAATGTTGTTCCACTCCTTTTCAACCCTCTTCAATGTGCTAAGTTGCTGGATATTGGTGGGAACTGGAACACGCTGTCTTACATGTGGATATCGTGATACATAAACATGCTCAATGGGTCACGTCTGGTGAGTATGCAGGCCATGGAAGAACTGGGTGTCACGCTCGTCGGATATAGAGGACCAAGGCGCAGCGTGGAAGGTGAACATACTTATTTATTAAATGATACACGAACAAAACAACAAATTGATACGTGACGTCCACAGGTACAAACCAACACGGATAAAGATCCCACAAACCCTGTGGGAAAACCACCTGACTAAATATGGTTCCCAATCAGAGACAACCAGCAACAGCTGATACTCGTTGCCTCTGATTGAGAACCACTCTGGCCAACATAGATATACAAAAACTAGACTAGACACAACGAGCACAAAACATAGACTCTACACACCCTGGCTCAACTTAAAAGAGTCCCTAGAGCCAGGGCGTGACACTGGGACATTTTCAGCTTGCAGGAATTGTGTACAGGAATGGGGCCGGGCATTATCATGCTGAAACATGAGGTGATGGCGGCGGATGAATGGCACGACAATGGGCCTCAGGCTCTCGTCACGGTATCTCTGTGCATTCAAATTGCCATCGATAAAATGCAATTGTGTTCGTTGTCCGTAGCTTATGCCTTTGTGCACAAAGTTTGAGAGAAATAAGCTTTTTTGTGCGTATGGAACATTTCTGGGATCTTTTATTTCAGCTCATGAAAACATGGGACCAACATTTTACATGTTGCGTTTATATTTTTGTTCAGTGTAGATACGGAAAACTGTAACTGTAACTCGGGAAAGTACTGGACAGACATTTTTTTTCTTTGCTTTATTTCATACCGTAATTTTTCAGTGTTTAAACATTTGTTCATCAAAACACTGCTAGAGGTCTTGTGCTCAGTGCATAGTCCCAACCCACACATACACACAATACACACAGCCACAATAATCACACATAAAACCACAACAGATCCTGGTCAATCACCTTAACAAGCCTTTTCCTCTGACACAGACCAATGCAACAATATCAGTGTTCAGTGTTGTCACCTATTATATAATTAGTTTTAGTCTTTATGACTAAAATACCTTTTTAGTCTTAGTCCCATGTTAGTAATTTCATCCTTCTTAGTTTAGTTAATATCAGTCGACTAGTCCAGTTTTAGTCACAGTCATTTTAGTCCTATTTTAGTCAATGTAGTTTTGTTTTATTACATAGTTCATACACATCTCTAAGTTAACCTCCATCGTGCACATAATAGCTTCCATTCCCTTAGTCTCAGCCATCTTAAGTCACAAGTCAACGCATTATTTTCTAACAGGATAATGAGGCTATTATTTAGGTGACCTGCCATCGTGTTCAGATAGCCTTGTTCAACCAGGCCTACTAGGAGGGATGCAGAACAAAAATTGCCCAACGCTGAAGACGTCTACCTCAGTCAGTTATTACTGGGCTAGTAAAGACCCAGTTTGTGATAAAAAAAAAAAAAACTAAATGTATTTGTAACTTGAGTCTGATAATTATCTGTACAAAACAGTTAATCTGGTAATACTTGTGGAATATAAAAATACTTGCTTGATGTTTTCCAGTTTCTTTAAATACTCCCGAGTGGCGCAGTGGTCTAAGGCACTGCATCGCAGTGCTAGCTGTGCCACTAGAGATCCTGGTTCGAATCCAGGCTCTGCTGTAGCTGGCCGCAACCGGGAGACCAATGGGGCGGCGCACAATTGGCCCAGCGTCGTCCAGGGTAGGGGAGGGAATGGCCGGCAGGGAGGTAGCTCAGTTGGTAGAGCATGGCGTTTGCAACGCCAGGGTTGTGGGTTCGATTCCCATGGGGTATGAAAATAAAAAAGAATAATGTATGCACTAACTGTAAGTCGCTCTGGATAAGAGCGTCTGCTAAATGATGTAAATGTTTTCATATGCGACTTATTTCGATGTGAGAACTGAAATGGTCTATTCATTCCTTTTCCGTTTTAGTAGACTCTTATCCAGAGAGACTTACGGTAGTGACTGCATACATTTTCATACCTTTTCGTACTGGTCCCCCGTGGGAATCGAGCTCACAACCCTGGCATTGCAAGCGCCATGCTCTACCAACTGAGCCACATCATCACAAACCACTGGATGTCTCAATGTACTCACTTACTGTATTGTGCATTGTTTTTCTTCATGGTGATGGAAAGTCTGCAGGGACAAACCTAGCTGACCAGCCTATGTGCAATACAGTAATGTACATTTACATTAAGTGGTTTGTAAGGATGTTAAATTAATACTGCACAGAAAGTGGTTGTTTTCCATGTTATTTGATCAAGAAAAATATTAAATTTGATGTGTTTTTGCCCATAACTTTTGATGTAAATGTTTGAGGACAGGGTTTTGTTCTTTCTGGATTCCATTAGAATGACAATCGCAGAGAAAGGGACAGGTCAACAACTCTTACAGAAAGGGCCAGGGCAACAACTCTTACAGAAAGGAACAGGGCAACAACTCTTACAGAAAGGGCCAGGGCAACAACTCTTACAGAAAGGGACAGGGCGACAACTCTTACAGAAAGGGACAGGGCGACAACTCTTACAGAAAGGGACAGGTCAACAACTCTTACAGAAAGGGACAGGTCAACAACTCTTACAGAAAGGGACAGGTCAACAACTCTTACAGAAAGGGACAGGTCAACAACTCCTACAGAAAGGGACAGGTCAACAACTCTTACAGAAAGGGACAGGGCAACAACTCTTACAGAAAGGGACAGGTCAACAACTCTTACAGAAAGGGACAGGTCAACAACTCTTACAGAAAGGGACAGGGCAACAACTAGTACAGAAAGGGACAGGTCAACAACTCTTACAGAAAGGGACAGGGCAACAACTAGTACAGAAAGGGACAGGTCAACAACTCTTACAGAAAGGGACAGGGCAACAACTAGTACAGAAAGGGACATGGCAACAACTCGTACAGAAAGGGACAGGTCAACAACTCTTACAGAAAGGGACAGGGCAACAACTAGTACAGAAAGGGACAGGGCAACAACTAGTACAGAAAGGGACAGGTCAACAACTAGTACAGAAAGGGACAGGTCAACAACTCGTACAGAAAGGGACAGGTCAACAACTCTTACAGAAAGGGACAGGGCAACAACTAGTACAGAAAGGGACAGGGCAACAACTAGTACAGAAAGGGACAGGTCAACAACTCTTACAGAAAGGGACAGGGCAACAACTAGTACAGAAAGGGACAGGGCAACAACTAGTACAGAAAGGGACAGGTCAACAACTCTTACAGAAAGGGACAGGGCAACAACTAGTACAGAAAGGGACAGGTCAACAACTCTTACAGAAAGGGACAGGGCAACAACTCTTACAGAAAGGGACAGGGCAACAACTCTTACAGAAAGGGACAGGTCAACAACTCTTACAGAAAGGGACAGGGCAACAACTCTTACAGAAAGGGACAGGGCACCAACTCTTACAGAAAGGGACAGGTCAACAACTCTTACAGAAAGGGACAGGGAAACAACTCTTACAATTACAACATTTGAATCCTGCAAGATACTGTTATTAATTACACAACTACCTGTTTTGCCAAAGCAGAGATGCTGAAAAAAAAGATTTTTTTTATTTTTTGGGGGGTGATTTTTTCAGCACCCCTACTTCTCGCAGCTATGCCTAAATGAAAGCAAGACAGAGTAAACATTATTGTTTCTAGTTGAGGTTAGTTACAGGTGAAGTGTCCTGGCTTCACATCAGTTCAGACGAGTGACCGAAGAGACCGCCTGGGAGCTGTTTGGGAGAGCCGCGCAGATCGGCTCAATCAGATCGCGCAACTGAAAGATTCTGCCAATGAGAGGATCGCATGAAATATTCTGCCCGCATGCATGCTTAGGATTGGACAAAACAGACGAAGAAGAGCTTCATGTTCAGATGTCCATTAATCTCACGTGGAAGTCTCGTCACATTTACCTCAAATAAAATGAAAAGTAATTTGTAATAGTTATGTTTGTTTTTTTCAGGGCGTCTCGTTATCGTCAGGAAAAAGAGGTCCTTCACGAGCACTTTTCGTCATAGATATTGTTAATGAAATGAAACACTGCAATATATCAATGTTACATAGAACAATAACAACATTAGTAGCCTACCAACGACATGTACTTTACGAAGCGTTTGAAGAAATCGAAATTGAGACAAAAAGAGAGAGAGAGAGAGAGAGAGAGAGAGAGAGAGAGGAGAGAGAGAGAGAGAGAGAGACAGAGACAGAGAGAGACAGAGAGGGAGAGAGGATAGATATAGATAGAGAGAGAGAGAGAGAGGAGATAGAGAGAGAGAGATAGAGAGAGAGAGAAGATAAGAGAGAGAGAGATAGTACAGAGAGAGAGAGAGAGAGAGAGAGACAGAGAGAGAGAGAGAGAGAGAAAGAAAGGGAGAGGGATAGGGAGAGGCTTTATATACCAATAAAACAGACAAATAAATGATGGTGACACATTGAGATCATTCATGAAGTATAATCCAGTAATAATGTACTGCCACACCCACCTAGTACCGGCCCTATGTCTCACTGTAGTGACTCATGTGTTGTTATTCTAGTTCACTGCTTAGTGAAATCAGACAGGACAAAGGAACAAAGGGTCGTTTCTCCTCCCAGGTCTTCACAACAGCCAGCAACAGTTTTCTGCTCCAGTCCCTGTTCCAGCCATTCAGTGGGACGAGGGCTGATTGGGTAGAGGGGTCTAGCAGAGGGACTTAGGACGAACTTTAGGGAACAGCTGCATGACCAAAGAAAGGAAAATAAACATTGAGTTCTGAACAGCACCTAACAGTTCTGTTTGAGCGCTGGACTAATGAAAATGTAGTTCTGTTTTAGTAATGTGTTAGAACAAATATGTGCGACCCTGTGGGACCTCAGGACCAGGAAGCTGCTTTGCCATTGGGTAAATAATTGCATTAATTGCTTAATTCAGATGTCAAAGTCGTCCTGCCATTTGGACCTTTAGGTCAGACCTTTACTGACTGATGAGGGAGGTGGTGAGACAGAACAAATCAAATCAAAAACAGACCCATTCAATTCAGGAAAATCCCCACTAGAAATTCAACCCTTCTTGTCAGTCTCTTACCCCAAAGTAGTTGTTAGGTATGAATCCCTCTCGGCCACAAAGTGATGCCCACCACCAATCTACCCCGTCTTGCTTCTGGAGGATAGTCACCATGTCCCCCTCTCTGAAGCCCAGCTCGTCTGCCTCCTGGGAAGGGTACCCCCACAGGGCATACAGCACCCCGCTGTTCTCCACACCCATCGCCTCCTCCACACCTGACAACACACACACACACACACACACACACACACCACCAACGATGTTTCTAACACTTTCAGAAAAGGTTTCGACACAGAGTGCAAATAGTTCTGTAGAAAGTGTCCTATGTGGTGTGGTGGTTAAAGCCGCTGGCATGTAAGCCAGAGACAGCATGGGTTAGAATCCAGTCCACTGCTCTTTGACTCGATGTCCTCTTATCTCTCCTGTGGTCCTCAACTGTTTCTGTTCAATAACAGATGTGGGACTGCCCCCCACTCCTAAAAAGAGTTGTGGAGAAAGAGGGTACCCCTGTCTAGTTCCTCCTACCCCTGAGGAAGCTCACGCACTCCTCGAAGCCCACAGCGTACGGGTCACACTTCTGAGAGGCGGTGGCCCCGTCACTCTCCGTCACCGCCATGACAGCTGCCCCGTTCCTCACCAGGAACTCACAGAGAGGAAGGTCATTACAGGATGCTGCACAGTGGAGGGGGGTCCTGGTACACAACAACAACAACAACAACAACACACTACGTGAACAAAACTACACATAAACAAAACTACAACCCGATCTGACTAAACACAACGCAGAATGACACAACAGGGACAGCAACAGAGGGAGGGGACAGTAAAGGAAAATAGCACTGGTCAATGAAAGAGCCCGTTTAAAGGGAAGGGAAGTATTCGGGACTAGAATAGAATAGGGAAGCTACAAAGGGTAGACAATAAGGAAGTTACCATCCGTGGCTGTCTGGGGCGGAGACGTTGGCTCCTATACGAACCAGGAAGTCGACCACGCTGTAGTGACCTCCACAGATGGCGTTATGGAGGGCTGTGATGCCCTCGTCGTTCGGCTGGCTCGCGTCATTCATCTACAGGTCACAGAACACGCAGGGGTGAACCTCATGCTTGCTGTCAACACACACTCAACGGAATGCTTTATTTGGGTCCACAACAGACCCTACCTCCTGCACCCAACCCCAACCTCCTGTACCTAACCCCACCACCCTCCTGCACCCATCCCCCCTCCCTCCCTCCTGCACGGCCCTCTGAACAGTGTCCAGTTCCCCCTCCCTCCTGCACGGCCCTCTGAACAGTGTCCAGTTCCCCCCTACCTCCTGCACGGCCCTCTGAACAGCGTCCAGTTCCCCCCTACCTCCTGCACGGCCCTCTGAACAGTGTCCAGTTCCCCCTCCCTCCTGCACGGCCCTCTGAACAGTGTCCAGTTCCCCCTCCCTCCTGCACGGCCCTCTGAACAGTGTCCAGTTCCCCCTCCCTCCTGCACGGCCCTCTGAACAGCGTCCAGTTCCCCCTACCTCCTGCACGGCCCTCTGAACAGTGTCCAGTTCCCCCTCCCTCCTGCACGGCCCTCTGAACAGTGTCCAGTTCCCCCTACCTCCTGCACGGCCCTCTGAACAGTGTCCAGTTCCCCCTCCCTCCTGCACGGCCCTCTGAACAGTGTCCAGTTCCCCCTACCTCCTGCACGGCCCTCTGAACAGTGTCCAGTTCCCCCCTCCCTCCTGCACGGCCCTCTGAACAGTGTCCAGTTCCCCCTACCTCCTGCACGGCCCTCTGAACAGTGTCCAGTTCCCCCTCCCTCCTGCACGGCCCTCTGAACAGTGTCCAGTTCCCCCTACCTCCTGCACGGCCCTCTGAACAGTGTCCAGTTCCCCCTCCCTCCTGCACGGCCCTCTGAACAGTGTCCAGTTCCCCCTCCCTCCTGCACGGCCCTCTGAACAGTGTCCAGTTCCCCCTCCCTCCTGCACGGCCCTCTGAACAGTGTCCAGTTCCCCCTCCCTCCTGCACGGCCCTCTGAACAGTGTCCAGTTCCCCCTACCTCCTGCACGGCCCTCTGAACAGTGTCCAGTTCCCCCACCAGTGACCCGTCCAGCAGTAGAACCAGAGGGCT
This sequence comes from Coregonus sp. 'balchen', assembly GCA_902810595.1. Taxonomy (NCBI): domain Eukaryota; kingdom Metazoa; phylum Chordata; class Actinopteri; order Salmoniformes; family Salmonidae; genus Coregonus; species Coregonus sp. 'balchen'. The sequence continues at coordinate 41,105,873 of LR778258.1, forward strand.
GAGCCGAGCCCGCCGACCAGAACCCTCTCGCTCCCGACTGGCCCGACGTAGGATGGAACTGTACCCCTGGGAGGATGGAAGAGAACCACAACTTAGTACCTGAACTTCCCCTTATTAGATACATACGTAGTAACATTGAGATGGAGAGACATGCCCAAGAACTCTGGTTTAAAGTGCATGTGACTATTATAAGTGAATATCTACCTCTAACTGGATCACTACAATGAGACTGTATCTTACATGGAATACCTGCCCTAACCCTTCCACTAACTGGATCAGTACACTGACAATGAGACTGTATCTCACATGGAATACCTGCCCTAACCCTTCCACTAACTGGATCAGTACACTGACAATGAGACTGTATCTTACATGGAATACCTGCCCTAACCCTTCCACTAACTGGATCAGTACACTGACAATGAGACTGTATCTCACATGGAATACCTGCCCTAACCCTTCCACTAACTGGATCAGTACACTGACAATGAGACTGTATCTCACATGGAATACCTGCCCTAACCCTTCCACTAACTGGATCAGTACACTGACAATGAGACTGTATCTCACATGGAATACCTGCCCTAACCCTTCCACTAACTGGATCAGTACACTGACAATGAGACTGTATCTCACATGGAATACCTGCCCTAACCCTTCCACTAACTGGATCAGTACACTGACAATGAGACTGTATCTCACATGGAATACCTGCCCTAACCCTTCCACTAACTGGATCAGTACACTGACAATGAGACTGTATCTCACATGGAATACCTGCCCTAACCCTTCCACTAACTGGATCAGTACACTGACAATGAGACTGTATCTCACATGGAATACCTGCCCTAACCCTTCCACTAACTGGATCAGTACACTGACAATGAGACTGTATCTCACATGGAATACCTGCCCTAACCCTTCCACTAACTGGATAAGTACACTGACAATGAGACTGTATCTCACATGGAATACCTGCCCTAACCCTTCCACTAACTGGATCAGTACACTGACAATGAGACTGTATCTCACATGGAATACCTGCCCTAACCCTTCCACTAACTGGATCAGTACACTGACAATGAGACTGTATCTTACATGGAATACCTGCCCTAACCCTTCCACTAACTGGATCAGTACACTGACAATGAGACTGTATCTCACATGGAATACCTGCCCTAACCCTTCCACTAACTGGATCAGTACACTGACAATGAGACTGTATCTCACATGGAATACCTGCCCTAACCCTTCCACTAACTGGATCAGTACACTGACAATGAGACTGTATCTCACATGGAATACCTGCCCTAACCCTTCCACTAACTGGATCAGTACACTGACAATGAGACTGTATCTCACATGGAATACCTGCCCTAACCCTTCCACTAACTGGATCAGTACACTGACAATGAGACTGTATCTCACATGGAATACCTGCCCTAACCCTTCCACTAACTGGATCAGTACACTGACAATGAGACTGTATCTCACATGGAATACCTGCCCTAACCCTTCCACTAACTGGATCAGTACACTGACAATGAGACTGTATCTTACATGGAATACCTGCCCTAACCCTTCCACTAACTGGATCAGTACACTGACAATGAGACTGTATCTCACATGGAATACCTGCCCTAACCCTTCCACTAACTGGATCAGTACACTGACAATGAGACTGTATCTCACATGGAATACCTGCCCTAACCCTTCCACTAACTGGATCAGTACACTGACAATGAGACTGTATCTTACATGGAATACCTGCCCTAACCCTTCCACTAACTGGATCAGTACACTGACAATGAGACTGTATCTTACATGGAATACCTGCCCTAACCCTTCCACTAACTGGATCAGTACACTGACAATGAGACTGTATCTCACATGGAATACCTGCCCTAACCCTTCCACTAACTGGATCAGTACACTGACAATGAGACTGTATCTCACATGGAATACCTGCCCTAACCCTTCCACTAACTGGATCAGTACACTGACAATGAGACTGTATCTCACATGGAATACCTGCCCTAACCCTTCCACTAACTGGATCAGTACACTGACAATGAGACTGTATCTCACATGGAATACCTGCCCTAACCCTTCCACTAACTGGATCAGTACACTGACAATGAGACTGTATCTCACATGGAATACCTGCCCTAACCCTTCCACTAACTGGATCAGTACACTGACAATGAGACTGTATCTTACATGGAATACCTGCCCTAACCCTTCCACTAACTGGATCAGTACACTGACAATGAGACTGTATCTCACATGGAATACCTGCCCTAACCCTTCCACTAACTGGATCAGTACACTGACAATGAGACTGTATCTTACATGGAATACCTGCCCTAACCCTTCCACTAACTGGATCAGTACACTGACAATGAGACTGTATCTCACATGGAATACCTGCCCTAACCCTTCCACTAACTGGATCAGTACACTGACAATGAGACTGTATCTCACATGGAATACCTGCCCTAACCCTTCCACTAACTGGATCAGTACACTGACAATGAGACTGTATCTCACATGGAATACCTGCCCTAACCCTTCCACTAACTGGATCAGTACACTGACAATGAGACTGTATCTCACATGGAATACCTGCCCTAACCCTTCCACTAACTGGATCAGTACACTGACAATGAGACTGTATCTCACATGGAATACCTGCCCTAACCCTTCCACTAACTGGATCAGTACACTGACAATGAGACTGTATCTCACATGGAATACCTGCCCTAACCCTTCCACTAACTGGATCAGTACACTGACAATGAGACTGTATCTCACATGGAATACCTGCCCTAACCCTTCCACTAACTGGATCAGTACACTGACAATGAGACTGTATCTCACATGGAATACCTGCCCTAACCCTTCCACTAACTGGATCAGTACACTGACAATGAGACTGTATCTCACATGGAATACCTGCCCTAACCCTTCCACTAACTGGATCAGTACACTGACAATGAGACTGTATCTCACATGGAAGTCAGTACACTGACAATGAGACTGTATCTCACATGGAATACCAAATCAAGCTCTATCTAAAGTACATTTAAAACATCTTGATAAACTTCACTGTAAAACAGCCACAACAACACAAAGAAAGAATCAAGCATAGGAGTGTGGCCTGTCATACCCTGTATTCTGGAGAGGCAGGTCCAGGGTTAGGGACAGGGTTAGGGACAGGGTTAGGGACAGGGTTAGGGACAGGGTTAGGGACAGGGTTAGGTCCAGTGGAGGGGGATGTAGAGCTGTCCCCTTCTCCATCTGAGGAGGAGCTGTAGTCACTCCCCGTCTCCCCCCCTTGCAGGCCCTTGGACCCATTCCTCCGGAAGAGCTTATTGATGAACTGTTTGTACTGTTTCTGACTGTTGTCCGGCTGCAGGGCGGCTGGCTTCTTCTGGGGCTGGCCAGGGACAGGGGCTAGGGTCAGGGTCACACTGTTACCACAACATCGTATACACATGCAGAAGCTTTTGAAAATTAAACAAATTCATAAGACCAGCGCCGTTGCAAAGATAGTGAAAGATTCTACAGGATGAGCATTGATAACGTGATCAGCAGTAGATTCTACAGGATGAGCATTGATAACGTGATCAGTCGGGCAGTCAAGTGGCTGTAGATACACTAAATAAATAAAACCTTGCAATTAATCGAATGACAGTGAAACAGTTTGATGGTGAACTTTCTTTGTTGCTACCATTCACATTTTCACACATCGCTGGTCCCCTTTGTGTAGAATTCTTATGCAAAAATGTAATGGGATATTAGAATAGTCATTTCCTAACCTTGTGACCCTGGTCCAGGGTTTGGGTTGGGGTCAGGTTTAGGGTTAGGGGTCAGAGAGCCGCGTCTCTTCAGGGCCCGGGGGATCTCAGAGCGGATCCGTAACAGCTCTTCCATGTCAGGGACATCTGGGCTCTCTGGAGCCACCACTGGCTGCAGCCTGGACGGGCTGAGGGGTCTGGGGGCCACCACCTGGGATTCGTCGACGACGACGACGACGACACCTCGCTCCGTCTCCCCCCCTCTCTCTGGGAGAGCTGGGTCAGCGGCCGTGGGACCATGACGCATTGGGTCCAGTCGCTCCAACTCAGCGTCAACATCACCTGGGTTCAGCACTGTGGGAGAGGAGAGAACACACAGACGGACACATGCATATGGACGGACGGACAGAATTACGCACAGACGGGTGACCACACATAACCAGTTAGACTGTGAGAGTAGAGTCTATACCTTCCCCGTAGTAAGCCGGCTGCCTGAGCTCATGGTTCTGTGGTTGGGTCTGGTACTCTCTGTAGTCCAGGTATTCCCTGTACTCCCTGGGTACAGCCTGACGGTACACCCCCGTGTCCCCCTCTTTCCCCAGGGCCCGGGGGTGGATCGCAGACGAGGCCCAGTAGGGGTTCTGGAGCCGCATGATGACGGAGAGGGGGATGGGCCTGTGCTGACGGGGGGGATGGGAGGAGGAGGAGGGAGGGGGGATGGAGATACGGGATATGATTGGTTGGGGAGGGGCGTGGTAGAGGGAGGACAAGTCAGGAGGGACAGAGATACGGGTGTTACGGGGGAGAGAGGCGTGGGGGGACTGGAGGGAACGAGTGAGGGTGTCCTGGAGGGAATGGGAAAGAAAAGGGGAGAGAGAGAGAGAGAGAGAGAGAGATACTGTTCATCTGACCATCATTGTTATACATGACAATGTAAGTGATTTAACTTTCCATGTCAATAAAGTATATTAGAGAGAGGGCTGATTAACAAACAAACAAACGCAATTACATTGATGGAAGTTACAATCTATCTGCAATATTAAAGCTGATCTACCTATCTTTTTTTTTTTTAACACACAAAAAACAAACAAACGCATGCGTGTACACACGCACACGCACACACACGCACACACAGACACACACACACACACACACACACACACCGACAAACACACACACAACACACACACCACACCACACAGACACACACACACAACCACACACGCACCACACACAGACCACACACACACACAGACACACCACAACACCGCACACACGCACCCCACCACCACACCACACAACACCACAGACACCACACACACCCCCACACACACACCTTTGAGGGGAAGCTTTTCCAGGTTAGATTCTCTCCATTGTGTTGCACCAAGGTTCAGCCACTCTTCTCTGCAACCCGGGAGGGTAGTTAACACAGGGAGGCGCGGTTAACAACAGGGAAAGGGCCTAGGTAACAACAGGGAGGCGCTGGTTAACAACAGGGAGGCGCAGGTTAACAACAGGGGGCGCTGGGTTAACAACAGGAGGCACTGGGTAACAAAGGGAGGCGCTAGGTAAACAGGGAGGCGCTGGGTAACAAAGGGAGGCGGGGTTAACAACAGGAGGCGCTGGTTAACAAAAGGGAGGCGCTGGGTTAACAACAGGGAGGCGCTAGGTAACAACAGGGGGGCCTGGTTACAAGGGAGGCCTAGGTTACACGGAGCGTAGGTTTAACAACAGGAGGCGTGGGTTAACAACAGGGAGGCGGGGTTAACAACAGGGAGGCGCTTTGGGTTAACAACAGGGAGGCGCTAGGTTAAAAAAAGGGAGCGCTGGTTAAAAACAGGGGGGCGCTGGGTCCAACAAAGGAGGCGCTGGTCAACACAGGGAGACGTAGGTTAACAACAGGGAGGCGCTAGGTAACACAGGAGGGTAGTTAAACAACAGGGAGGCGCTAGGTTAACAACAGGGAGGCGCTAGGTTAACACAGGGGCGCTGGGTTAAAAAACAGGGGCGCTGGGTTACAACAGGAGGCGCTGGGGTAACAAAGGGAAAGGGGCTGGTTAACACAGGAGGCGCTAGGTTAAAACAGGGGACGCTAGGTAAACAACAGGGAGGCGCTAGGTTAACAACAGGGAGACGCTTTAACAACAGGGAGGCGAGGTTAACAACAGGGAGGCGCTAGGTTAACAACAGGGAGGCGCTAGGTTAACAACAGGGAGGCGCTGGGTTAACAACAGGGAGGCGCTAGGTTAACAACAGGGAGGCGCTAGGTTAACAACAGGGAGGCGCTGGGTTAACAACAGGGAGGCGCTAGGGTTAACAACAGGGAGGCGCTAGGTTAACAACAGGGAGACGCTAGGTTAACAACAGGGAGACGCTGGGTTAACAACAGGGAGGCGCTGGGTTAACAACAGGGAGGCGCTGGGTTAACAACAGGGAGGCGCTGGGTTAACAACAGGGAGGCGCTGGGTTAACAACAGGGAGGCGCTAGGTTAACAACAGGGAGGCGCTGGGTTAACAACAGGGAGGCGCTAGGGAGGCGCTGGGTTAACAACAGGGAGGCGCTAGGTTAACACTGGTGTGTGTTAGTCTTAGTTTAAGTTCTTCTCTGCAGACAGTGGGAGAGGTGTATTCACCATGTTCTCAGTAAATACACACTGAGTATGAATGTGTGTGTTGAGAACTTACTGTCGTAGGTGTGTGGGTTGAGGTCTTACTGTTGTAGGTGTGTGGGTTGAGGTCTTACTGTCGTAGGTGTGTGGGTTGAGGTCTTACTGTCGTAGGTGTGTAGGTTGAGGTCTTACTGTCATAGGTGTGGTGGGGTTTCTTCTCGTAAGACGACACGTCCAAATCTGTCTCATTCCATTTACCAGGGATCTTCTGTCTCTGTATGCCTTCATCTGGAGAGACATAGGAAAGCAAACAGTCATTTTAACTAATTCAGGGGATTGAGAAATGTAGGCTACTGTCTATGTGAGTCAATGTTATTAAGGTCACGTATTAAAGACTCAATGTAGTGGCACGTACTAAAGAGTCAATGTTATTTGCTTCACGTACTAAAGAGTCAATGTAGTGGCACGTACTAAAGAGTCAATGTAGTGGCACGTACTAAAGAGTCAATGTTATTTGCTTCACATACTAAAGAGTCAATGTAGCGGCACCTACTAAAGAGTCAATGTTATTTCCTTCATATACTAAAGAGTCAATGTTATTTGCTTCACATACTAAAGAGTCAATATAGCGGCACCTACTAAAGACTCAATGTAGTGGCACGTACTAAAGAGTCAATGTTATTTGCTTCACATACTAAAGAGTCAATGTAGCGGCACGTACTAAAGAGTCAATGTATTTTTACGTACTAAAGAGTCAATGTAGTGGCACGTACTAAAGAGTCAATGTAGTGGCACGTACTAAAGAGTCAATGTAGTGGCACGCACTAAAGAGTCAAAATAGCGGCACCTACTAAAGAGTCAATGTAGTGGCACGTACTAAAGAGTCAATGTTATTTGCTTCACGTACTAAAGAGTCAATGTAGCGGCACCTACTAAAGAGTCAATGTTATTTGCTTCACATACTAAAGAGTCAATGTTATTTGCTTCACATACTAAAGAGTCAATATAGCGGCACCAACTAAAGAGTCAATGTAGTGGCACGTACTAAAGAGTCAATGTTATTTGCTTCACGTACTAAAGAGTCAATGTATTTTTACGTACTAAAGAGTCAATGTAGTGGCACGTACTAAAGAGTCAATGTAGTGGCACGCACTAAAGAGTCAATGTAGTGGCACGCACTAAAGAGTCAATATAGCGGCACCTACTAAAGAGTCAATGTAGTGGCACGTACTAAAGAGTCAATGTTATTTGCTTCACGTACTAAAGAGTCAATGTAGCGGCACCTACTAAAGAGTCAATGTTATTTGCTTCACATACTAAAGAGTCAATGTTATTTGCTTCACATAATAAAGAGTCAATATAGCGGCACCACCTAAAGAGTCAATGTAGTGGCACGTACTAAAGAGTCAATGTTATTTGCTTCACGTACTAAAGAGTCAATGTATTTTTACGTACTAAAGAGTCAATGTAGTGGCACGTACTAAAGAGTCAATGTAGTGGCACGTACTAAAGAGTCAATGTAGTGGCACGTACTAAAGAGTCAATGTAGTGGCACGTACTAAAGAGTCAATGTAGTGGCATGTACTAAAGAGTCAATTTATTTTTACATACTAAAGAGTTGATGTAGTGGCAAGTACTAAAGAGTAATGTAGTGGCACGTACAAAAGAGTCAGCGTTATTAACTTCACGTACTAAAGAGTCAATGTAGTGGGACGTACTAAAGAGTCAAGGTTATTAATTTAATGTATTAAAGAGTCAATGTAGTGGCACGTACTAAAGAGTCAATGTAGCAGCACGTACTAAAGAGTCAATGTAGTGGAACATACTAAAGAGTCAATGTAGTGGCACGTACTAAAGAGTCAATGTAGTGGCACGTACTAAAGAGTCAATGTAGTGGCACGTATTAAAGAGTCAATGTAGCGGCACCTACTAAAGAGTCAATGTAGTGGCACGTACTAAAGAGTCAATGTAGTGGCACGTATTAAAGAGTCAATGTAGCGGCACCTACTAAAGAGTCAATGTAGTGGCACGTACTAAAGAGTCATGTAGTGGCACGTATTAAAGAGTCAATGTAGTGGCACGCACTAAAGAGTCAATGTAGTGGCACGTACTAAAGAGTGAATGTAGTGGCACGCACTAAAGAGTCAATGTAGTGGCACGCACTAAAGAGTCAATGTAGTGGCACGTACTAAAGAGTCAATGTAGTGGCACGCACTAAAGAGTCAATGTAGTGGCACGTACTAAAGAGTCAATGTAGGGGGCACGCACTAAAGAGTCAATTTAGCGGCACCTACTAAAGAGTCAATGTAGTGGCACGTACTAAAGAGTCAATGTTATTTGCTTCACATACTAAAGAGTCAATGTAGCGGCACCTACTAAAGAGTCAATGTTATTTCCTTCACATACTAAAGAGTCAATGTTATTTGCTTCACATACTAAAGAGTCAATATAGCGGCACCTACTAAAGAGTCAATGTAGTGGCACGTACTAAAGAGTCAATGTTATTTGCTTCACATACTAAAGAGGTCAATGTAGCGGCCCGTACTAAAGAGTCAATGTATTTTACGTACTAAAGAGTCAATGTAGTGGCACGTACTAAAGAGTCATGTAGTGGCACGTACTAAAGATCCAAGTAGTGGCACGCACTAAAGAGTCAAAATAGCGGCACCTACTAAAGAGTCATGTAGTGGCACGTACTAAAGAGTCAATGTTATTTTGCTTCACGTACTAAGAGTCAATGTAGCTGCACCTACTAAAGAGTCAATGTTATTTGCTTCACATACTAAAGAGTCAATGTTATTTGCTTCACATACTAAAGAGTCAATATAGCGGCACCAAACTAAAGAGTCAATGTAGTGGCACGTACTAAAGAGTCAATGTTATTTTGCTTCACGTACTAAAGAGTCAATGTATTTTTACGTACTAAAGAGTCAATGTAGTGGCACGTACTAAAGAGTCAATGTAGTGGCACGCACTAAAGAGTCAATTTAGTGGCACGCACTAAAGAGTCAATATAGCGGCACCTACTAAAGAGTCAATGTAGTGGCACGTACTAAAGAGTCAATGTTATTTGCTTCACGTACTAAAGAGTCAATGTAGCGGCACCTACTAAAGAGTCAATGTTATTTGCTTCACATACTAAAGAGTCAATGTTATTTGCTTCACATAATAAGAGTCAATATATCGCAGGCCACCTAAAGAGTCATGTAGTGGCACGTACTAAAGAGTCATTTATTTGCTCACATACTAAAGAGTCAATGTATTTTTACGTACTAAAGAGTCAATGTAGTGGCACGTACTAAAGAGTCAATGTAGTGGCACGTACTAAAGAGTCAATGGTATTGGCACGTACTAAAGAGTCAATGTAGTGGCACTTACTAAAGAGTCAATGTAGTGGCATGTACTAAAGAGTCAATGTATTTTTACATACTAAAGAGTCGATGGTAGTGGCAAGTACTAAAGAGTAATGTAGTGGCACGTACAAAAGAGTCATAGCGTTATTAACTTCACGTACTAAAGAGTCAATGTAGTGGGACGTACTAAAGAGTCCAAGGTTATTAATTTAATGTATTAAAGAGTCAAAAGTAGTGGCCCCCCACCCTACAAAGATCAATGTAGCAGCACCCTACTAAAGAGTCAATGTAGTGAAATACTAAGAGTCATTAGGGCACGTACTAAAGAGTCAATGTATGGCACGTACTAAAGAGTCAATGTAGTGGCACGTATTAAAGAGTCAATGTAGCGGCACCTACTAAAGAGTCAATGTAGTGGCACGTACTAAGAGTCAATGTAGTGGCACGTTTTTAAAGAGTCAATGTAGCGGCACTACTAAAGAGTCAATGTAGTGGACTACTAAAGAGTCAATGTAGTGGGACGTATTAAAAAGTCAATGTTGTGGCACGTAAATAAAGAGTCAATGTTAGTGCACTACTAAAAGTCAATGTCTGGACGTACTAAAAGTCAATGGTAGTGGCACGTACTAAAGAGTCAATGTTAGTTTGGGACGTACTTAAAAAAAGTCAATGGGAGTGGAACGTACTAAAGAGTAAATGTAGTGGCACGTACTAAAGAGTCAATGTAGTGGCACTTTCTAAAAAAGTCAATGTAGTGGCACGTACTAAAAAGAGTCCAAAGTAGTGGAACGTACTAAAGAGTAAAAAGTGGCAGTACTAAAAGTCAATGTAGTGGCACCTACTAAAAGAGTAATGTAGTGGCACGTAGAGAGTCATCTAGGCAGACTAAAGTCAATGTAGTGGCACCTATAAGAGTCAATGTAGCGGCACGTACTAAAGAGTCAATGTAGTGGAACGTACTAAAGAGTCAATGTAGTGGCACGTACTAAACAGTCAATGTAGTGGCACGTACTAAAAGAGTCAATGTAGTGGAACGTACTAAAGAGTTAAAAGTAGTGGCACGTACTAAAAAGTCAATGTAGTGGCACGTACTAAAGAGTCAATGTAGTGGCACGTACTAAAGAGTCAATGTAGTGGCATCTACTAAAGTCAATGTTGGCAGTAATAAGAGTCAAGTAGTGGCAAAGTACTAAAGAGGTCAATGTTGTGGGCACGTACAAAGATCCAATGTAGTGGCACGAACTAAAAGAGTCAATGTAGAGTGGCATCGTACTAAAGATCAATGGTAGTGGGCACGTACTAAAGAGTCAATGTAGTGGCACGTACTAAAAAGAGTCAATGTAGTGGAACGTACTAAAGAGTAAATGTAGTGGCACGTACTGAAGAGTCATGTAGTGGCACATACTAAAGAGTCAATGTTATTAGCTTCACTACTAAAGAGTCAACTGTAGTGGCACGCACTAAAGAGTCAATGTAGTGGGCACGTACTAAAGAATCAATGTAGGCACGCACTAAAGAGTCAATGTAGTGGCACGTACTAAAGAGTCAATGTTGTGGCACATACTAAAGAGTCCAGCGTTATTAATTTCACGTACTAAAGAGTCAATGTAGTGGGCACGTACTAAAGAGTCAATGTAGGCATGCACTAAAGAGTCAATGTAAGTGGCACGTACTAAAGGTCAATGTTGTGGCACGTACTAAAGAGTCAGCGTTTTATTAATTTCACGTACTAAAGAGTCAATGTAGTGGCACGCACGAAAGAGTCAATGTAGTGGCATCTATTAAAGAGTCAATGTAGTGGCACGTAATAAAGAGTCAATGTAGTGGCACGTACTAAAGAGTCAATGTTGTGGCACGTACTAAAGAGTCAATGTAGTGGCACGAACTAAAGAGTCATGTAGTGGCACGTACTAAAGAGTCAATGTAGTGGCACGTACTAAAGAGTCAATGTAGTGGCACGTACTAAAAAGAGTCAATGTAGTGGAACGTACTAAAGAGTAAATGTAGTGGCACGTACTGAAGAGTCAATGTAGTGGGCACATACTAAAGAGTCAATGTTATTAGCTTCACGTACTAAAGAGTCAATGTAGTGGCACGCACTAAAGAGTCAATGTAGTGGCACGTACTAAAGAATCAATGTAGGCACGCACTAAAGAGTCAATGTAGTGGCACGTACTAAAGAGTCAATGTTGTGGCACATACTAAAGAGTCAGCGTTATTAATTTCACGTACTAAAGAGTCAATGTAGTGGCACGTACTAAAGAGTCAATGTAGGCACGCACTAAAGAGTCAATGTAGTGGCACGTACTAAGAGTCATGTTGTGGCACGTACTAAAGAGTCAGCGTTATTAATTTCACGTACTAAAGAGTCAATGTAGTGGCACGCACGAAAGAGTCAATGTAGTGGCATCTATTAAAGAGTCAATGTAGTGGCACGTAATAAAGAGTCAATGTAGTGGCACGTACTAAAGAGTCAATGTTGTGGCACGTACTAAAGAGTCAATGTAGTGGCACGTACTAAAGAGTCAATGTAGTGGCACGTACTAAAGAGTAAATGTAGTGGCACGTACTAAAGAGTCAATGTAGTGGCACGTACTAAAGAGTCAATGTAGTGGCACGAACTAAAGAGTCAATGTAGTGGCACGAACTAAAGAGTCAATGTAGTGGCACGTACTAAAGAGTAAATGTAGTGGCACGTACTAAAGAGTCAATGTAGTGGCACGTACTAAAGAGTCAATGTAGTGGCACGTACTAAAGAGTCAATGTAGTGGCACGAACTAAAGAGTCAATGTAGTGGCACGTACTAAAGAGTAAATGTAGTGGCACGTACTAAAGAGTCAATGTAGTGGCACGTACTAAAAAGAGTCAATGTAGTGGAACGTACTAAAGAGTAAATGTAGTGGCACGTACTGAAGAGTCAATGTAGTGGCACATACTAAAGAGTCAATGTTATTAGCTTCACGTACTAAAGAGTCAATGTAGTGGCACGCACTAAAGAGTCAATGTAGTGGCACGTACTAAAGAATCAATGTAGGCACGCACTAAAGAGTCAATGTAGTGGCACGCACGAAAGAGTCAATGTAGTGGCATCTATTAAAGAGTCAATGTAGTGGCACGTAATAAAGAGTCAATGTAGTGGCACGTACTAAAGAGTCAATGTTGTGGCACGTACTAAAGAGTCAATGTAGTGGCACGAACTAAGAGTCAATGTAGTGGCACGTACTAAAGAGTAAGTAGTGGCACGTACTAAAGAGTCAAGGTAGTGGCACGTACTAAAGAGTCAATGTAGTGGCACAAACTAAAGAGTCAATGTAGTGGCACGAACTAAAGAGTCAATGTAGTGGCACGTACTAAAGAGTCAATGTAGTGGCACGTAATAAAGAGTCAATGTAGTGGCACGTACTAAAGAGTCAATGTTGTGGCACGTACTAAAGAGTCAATGTAGTGGCACGAACTAAAGAGTCAATGTAGTGGCACGTACTAAAGAGTAAATGTAGTGGCACGTACTAAAGAGTCAATGTAGTGGCACGTACTAAAAAGAGTCAATGTAGTGGAACGTACTAAAGAGTAAATGTAGTGGCACGTACTGAAGAGTCAATGTAGTGGCACATACTAAAGAGTCAATGTTATTAGCTTCACGTACTAAAGAGTCAATGTAGTGGCACGCACTAAAGAGTCAATGTAGTGGCACGTACTAAAGAATCAATGTAGGCACGCACTAAAGAGTCAATGTAGTGGCACGTACTAAAGAGTCAATGTTGTGGCACGTAATAAAGAGTCAGCGTTATTAATTTCACGTACTAAAGAGTCAATGTAGTGGCACGTACTAAAGAGTCAATGTAGGCACGCACTAAAGAGTCAATGTAGTGGCACGTACTAAAGAGTCAATGTTGTGGCACGTACTAAAGAGTCAGCGTTATTAATTTCACGTACGAAAGAGTCAATGTAGTGGCACGCACGAAAGAGTCAATGTAGTGGCATCTACTAAAGAGTCAATGTAGTGGCACGTAATAAAGAGTGAATGTAGTGGCACGCACTAAAGAGTCAATGTTGTGGCACGTACTGAAGAGTCAATGTTGTGGCACGTGCTAAAGAGTCCAATGTAGTGGCACGTACTAAAGAGTCAATGTAGTGGCACGTACTAAAGAGTCAATGTAGTGGCACGTACTAAAGAGTCAATGTAGCGGCACCTACTAAATAGTCAATGTAGCGGCACGTACTAAAGAGTCAATGTAGTGGCACGTACTAAAGAGTCAATGTAGTGGCACGTACTAAAGAGTCAAAGTTATGAACTTCACGTGCTAAAGAGTCAATGTAGTGGCACATAATAAAGAGTCAATGTTATTAACTTCACATACTAAAGAGTCAATGTTATTAGCTTTAAGTACTAAAGAGTCAATGTAGTGGCACGTACTAAAGAGTCAATGTAGTGGCACGTACTAAAGAGTCAATGTTATTTGCTTCACGTACTAAAGAGTCAATGTAGTGGCACGTACTAAATAGTCAATGTTATTTGCTTCACGTACTAAAGAGTCAATGTAGTGGCACGCACTAAAGAGTCAATGTTATTTGCTCACGTACTAAAGAGTCAATGTAGTGGCACGTACTAAAGAGTCAATGTAGTGGCACGTACTAAAGAGTCAATGTAGTGGCACGTACTAAAGAGTCAATGTTATTTGCTTCACGTACTAAAGAGTCAATGTAGTGGCACGCACTAAAGAGTCAATGTAGTGGCACGTACTAAAGAGTCAATGTTATTTGCTTCACGTACTAAAGAGTCAATGTAGTGGCACGCACTAAAGAGTTAATGTAGTGGCACGTACTAAAGAGTCAATGGTTATTTGCTTCACGTACTAAAGAGTCAATGTAGTGGGACGTACTAAAGAGTCAATGTAGTGGGACGTACTAAATAGTCAATGTAGTGGGACCTACTAAAGAGTCAATGTAGTGGGACGTACTAAAGAGTCAATGTTATTTGCTTCACATACTAAAGAGTCAATGTAGTGGCACGTACTAAAGAGTGAATGTAGTGGCACGCACTAAAGAGTCAATGTAGTGGCACGCACTAAAGAGTCAATGTAGTGGCACGTACTAAAGAGTCAATGTAGTGGCACGCACTAAAGAGTCAATGTAGTGGCACGTACTAAAGAGTCAATGTAGTGGCACGCACTAAAGAGTCAATTTAGCGGGCACCTACTAAAGAGTCAATGTAGTGGCACGTACTAAAGAGTCAATGTAGTGGCACGTATTAAAGAGTCCAATGTTGTGGCACGTACTAAAGAGTCAAGTTGTGGCACGTACTAAAGAGTCAATGTAGTGGCACGTACTAAAGAGTCATGTAGTGGCACGTACTAAAGAGTCAATGTAGTGGCACGTACTAAAGAGTCAATGTAGTGGCACGTACTAAAAAGAGTCAATGTAGTGGAACGTACTAAAGAGTAAATGTAGTGGCACGTACTGAAGAGTCAATGTAGTGGCACATACTAAAGAGTCAATGTTATTAGCTTCACGTACTAAAGAGTCAATGTAGTGGCACGCACTAAAGAGTCAATGTAGTGGCACGTACTAAAGAATCAATGTAGGCACGCACTAAAGAGTCAATGTAGTGGCACGTACTAAAGAGTCAATGTTGTGGCACGTACTAAAGAGTCAGCGTTATTAATTTCACGTACTAAAGAGTCAATGTAGTGGCACGTACTAAAGAGTCAATGTAGGCACGCACTAAAGAGTCAATGTAGTGGCACGTACTAAAGAGTCAATGTTGTGGCACGTACTAAAGAGTCAGCGTTATTAATTTCACGTACTAAAGAGTCAATGTAGTGGCACGCACGAAAGAGTCAATGTAGTGGCATCTACTAAAGAGTCAATGTAGTGGCACGTAATAAAGAGTCAATGTAGTGGCACGTACTAAAGAGTCAATGTTGTGGCATGTACTAAAGAGTCAATGTAGTGGCACGAACTAAAGAGTCAATGTAGTGGCACGTACTAAAGAGTCAATGTAGTGGCACGTACTAAAGAGTCAATGTAGTGGCACGTACTAAAAAGAGTCAATGTAGTGGAACGTACTAAAGAGTAAATGTAGTGGCACGTACTGAAGAGTCAATGTAGTGGCACATACTAAAGAGTCAATGTTATTAGCTTCACGTACTAAAGAGTCAATGTAGTGGCACGCACTAAAGAGTCAATGTAGTGGCACGTACTAAAGAATCAATGTAGGCACGCACTAAAGAGTCAATGTAGTGGCACGTACTAAAGAGTCAATGTTGTGGCACGTACTAAAGAGTCAGCGTTATTAATTTCACGTACTAAAGAGTCAATGTAGTGGCACGTACTAAAGAGTCAATGTAGGCACGCACTAAAGAGTCAATGTAGTGGCACATACTAAAGAGTCAATGTTGTGGCACGTACTAAAGAGTCAGCGTTATTAATTTCACGTACGAAAGAGTCAATGTAGTGGCACGCACGAAAGAGTCAATGTAGTGGCACGTACTAAAGAGTCAATGTAGTGGCACGTAATAAAGAGTCAATGTAGTGGCACGTACTAAAGAGTCAATGTAGTGGCACGTACTAAAGAGTCAATGTAGTGGCACGTACTAAAGAGTCAATGTAGCGGCACCTACTAAATAGTCAATGTAGCGGCACGTACTAAAGAGTCAATGTAGTGGCACGTACTAAAGAGTCAATGTAGTGGCACGTACTAAAGAGTCAAAGTTATGAACTTCACGTGCTAAAGAGTCAATGTAGTGGCACATAATAAAGAATCAATGTAGGCACGCACTAAAGAGTCAATGTAGTGGCACGTACTAAAGAGTCAATGTTGTGGCACGTACTAAAGAGTCAGCGTTATTAATTTCACGTACTAAAGAGTCAATGTAGTGGCACGTACTAAAGAGTCAATGTAGGCACGCACTAAAGAGTCAATGTAGTGGCACGTACTAAAGAGTCAATGTTGTGGCACGTACTAAAGAGTCAGCGTTATTAATTTCACGTACGAAAGAGTCAATGTAGTGGCACGCACGAAAGAGTCAATGTAGTGGCATCTACTAAAGAGTCAATGTAGTGGCACGTAATAAAGAGTGAATGTAGTGGCACGCACTAAAGAGTCAATGTTGTGGCACGTACTGAAGAGTCAATGTTGTGGCACGTGCTAAAGAGTCAATGTAGTGGCACGTACTAAAGAGTCAATGTAGTGGCACGTACTAAAGAGTCAATGTAGTGGCACGTACTAAAGAGTCAATGTAGCGGCACCTACTAAATAGTCAATGTAGCGGCACGTACTAAAGAGTCAATGTAGTGGCACGTACTAAAGAGTCAATGTAGTGGCACGTACTAAAGAGTCAAAGTTATGAACTTCACGTGCTAAAGAGTCAATGTAGTGGCACATAATAAAGAGTCAATGTTATTAACTTCACATACTAAAGAGTCAATGTTATTAGCTTTAAGTACTAAAGAGTCAATGTAGTGGCACGTACTAAAGAGTCAATGTAGTGGCACGTACTAAAGAGTCAATGTTATTTGCTTCACGTACTAAAGAGTCAATGTAGTGGCACGTACTAAATAGTCAATGTTATTTGCTTCACGTACTAAAGAGTCAATGTAGTGGCACGCACTAAAGAGTCAATGTTATTTGCTTCACGTACTAAAGAGTCAATGTAGTGGCACGTACTAAAGAGTCAATGTAGTGGCACGTACTAAAGAGTCAATGTAGTGGCACGTACTAAAGAGTCAATGTTATTTGCTTCACGTACTAAAGAGTCAATGTAGTGGCACGCACTAAAGAGTCAATGTAGTGGCACGTACTAAAGAGTCAATGTTATTTGCTTCACGTACTAAAGAGTCAATGTAGTGGCACGCACTAAAGAGTTAATGTAGTGGCACGTACTAAAGAGTCAATGTTATTTGCTTCACGTACTAAAGAGTCAATGTAGTGGGACGTACTAAAGAGTCAATGTAGTGGGACGTACTAAATAGTCAATGTAGTGGGACCTACTAAAGAGTCAATGTAGTGGGACGTACTAAAGAGTCAATGTTATTTGCTTCACGTACTAAAGAGTCAATGTAGTGGCACGTACTAAAGAGTGAATGTAGTGGCACGCACTAAAGAGTCAATGTAGTGGCACGCACTAAAGAGTCAATGTAGTGGCACGTACTAAAGAGTCAATGTAGTGGCACGCACTAAAGAGTCAATGTAGTGGCACGTACTAAAGAGTCAATGTAGTGGCACGCACTAAAGAGTCAATTTAGCGGCACCTACTAAAGAGTCAATGTAGTGGCACGTACTAAAGAGTCAATGTAGTGGCACGTATTAAAGAGTCAATGTTGTGGCACGTACTAAAGAGTCAATGTAGTGGCACGTACTAAAGAGTCAATGTAGTGGCACGTACTAAAGAGTCAATGTAGTGGCACGTACTAAAGAGTCAATGTAGTGGCACGTACTAAAAAGAGTCAATGTAGTGGAACGTACTAAAGAGTAAATGTAGTGGCACGTACTGAAGAGTCAATGTAGTGGCACATACTAAAGAGTCAATGTTATTAGCTTCACGTACTAAAGAGTCAATGTAGTGGCACGCACTAAAGAGTCAATGTAGTGGCACGTACTAAAGAATCAATGTAGGCACGCACTAAAGAGTCAATGTAGTGGCACGTACTAAAGAGTCAATGTTGTGGCACGTACTAAAGAGTCAGCGTTATTAATTTCACGTACTAAAGAGTCAATGTAGTGGCACGTACTAAAGAGTCAATGTAGGCACGCACTAAAGAGTCAATGTAGTGGCACGTACTAAAGTGTCAATGTTGTGGCACGTACTAAAGAGTCAGCGTTATTAATTTCACGTACTAAAGAGTCAATGTAGTGGCACGCACGAAAGAGTCAATGTAGTGGCACGCACGAAAGAGTCAATGTAGTGGCACGTAATAAAGAGTCAATGTAGTGGCACGTACTAAAGAGTCAATGTTGTGGCATGTACTAAAGAGTCAATGTAGTGGCACGAACTAAAGAGTCAATGTAGTGGCACGTACTAAAGAGTCAATGTAGTGGCACGTACTAAAGAGTCAATGTAGTGGCACGTACTAAAAAGAGTCAATGTAGTGGAACGTACTAAAGAGTAAATGTAGTGGCACGTACTGAAGAGTCAATGTAGTGGCACATACTAAAGAGTCAATGTTATTAGCTTCACGTACTAAAGAGTCAATGTAGTGGCACGCACTAAAGAGTCAATGTAGTGGCACGTACTAAAGAATCAATGTAGGCACGCACTAAAGAGTCAATGTAGTGGCACGTACTAAAGAGTCAATGTTGTGGCACGTACTAAAGAGTCAGCGTTATTAATTTCACGTACTAAAGAGTCAATGTAGTGGCACGTACTAAAGAGTCAATGTAGGCACGCACTAAAGAGTCAATGTAGTGGCACGTACTAAAGAGTCAATGTTGTGGCACGTACTAAAGAGTCAGCGTTATTAATTTCACGTACGAAAGAGTCAATGTAGTGGCACGCACGAAAGAGTCAATGTAGTGGCACGTACTAAAGAGTCAATGTAGTGGCACGTAATAAAGAGTCAATGTAGTGGCACGTACTAAAGAGTCAATGTAGTGGCACGTACTAAAGAGTCAATGTAGTGGCACGTACTAAAGAGTCAATGTAGCGGCACCTACTAAATAGTCAATGTAGCGGCACGTACTAAAGAGTCAATGTAGTGGCACGTACTAAAGAGTCAATGTAGTGGCACGTACTAAAGAGTCAAAGTTATGAACTTCACGTGCTAAAGAGTCAATGTAGTGGCACATAATAAAGAGTCAATGTTATTAACTTCACATACTAAAGAGTCAATGTTATTAGCTTCAAGTACTAAAGAGTCAATGTAGTGGCACGTACTAAAGAGTCAATGTAGTGGCACGTACTAAAGAGTCAATGTTATTAGCTTCACGTACTAAAGAGTCAATGTAGTGGCACGTACTAAAGAGTCAATGTTATTAACTTCACATACTAAAGAGTCAATGTTATTAGCTTCACGTACTAAAGACTCAATGTAGTGGCACGTACTAAAGAGTCAATGTTATTAACTTCACATACTAAAGAGTCAATGTTATTAGCTTCACGTACTAAAGACTCAATGTAGTGGCACGTATTAAAGAGTAATGTAGTGGCACGTACTAAAGAGTCAGCGTTATTAACTTCACATACTAAAGAGTCAATGTAGTGGCATTTGCCCACTGACAAAGACATGATCAGTCTATAATTTTCATGGTAGGTTTATTTGAACAGTGAGAGACAGAATAACAACAAAAAAATCCAGAAAAACCCATGTCAAAAATGTTATAAATTGATTTGAATTTTTATGATAATAGTGAAAACATCAAAACTATGAATAACACATATGGAATCATATAGTAACCAAAAAAGTTTTAAACAAATCAAAATATATTTTATATTTGAGATTCTTCAAATAGCCACCCTTTGCCTTGATGACAGCTTTGCACACTCTTGGCATTCTCTCAACCTGCTCCATGAGGTAGTCACCTGGAATGCATTTCAATTAACAGGTGTGCCTTCTTAAAAGTTAATTTGTGGAATTTCTTTCCTTCTGTGTTTGACCCAATCAGTTGTGTTGTGACAAGGTAGGGGGGTATACAGAAGATAGCCCTATTTGGTAAAAGACCAAGTCCATATTATGGCAAGAACAGCTCAAATAAGCAAAGAGAAATGACAGTCCATCATTACTTTAAGACATGAAGGTTAGTCAATACGGAACATTTCAAGAACTTTGAAAGTTTCTTTAAGTACAGTCGCAAAAACCATCAAGCGCTATGATGAAACTGGCTCTCATGAGGACCGCGACAGGAATAGAAGACCCAGAGTTACCTCTGCTGCAGAGGATAAGCTCATTAGAGTTACCAGCCTCAGAAATTGCAGGCCAAATAAATGCTTCAGAGTTCTCTGTAGCTCAGTTGGTAGAGCATGGCGCTTGCAACGCCAGGATTGTGGGTTCGTTTCCCACGGGGGGCCAGTATGAAAATGTATGCACTCACTAACTGTAAGTCGCTCTGGATAAGAGCATCTGCTAAAATGACCAAAAAAAATAAAAGTAACAGACACATCTCAACATCACCTGTTCAGAGGAGACCGTGTTAAATCAGGCCTTCATGGTCGAATTGCTGCAAAGAAACCACTACTAAAGGACACCAATAAGAAGAAGAGACTTACTTGGGCAAAGAAACACGAGCAATGGACATTAGACCGGTGGAAATTTGTCCTTTGGTCTGGAGTCCAAATGTAAGATTTTTGGTTCCAACCGCTGTGTCTTTTCGAGACAGATGATCTCCGCATGTGTATTTCCCACCGTAAAGCATGGAGGTGGTGGTGTTATGGTGTGGGGGTGCTTTGCTGGTGACACTGTCTGTGATTTATTTAGAATTCAAGGCATACTTAACCAGCATGGCTACCACAGCATTCCGCAGCGATACGCCATCCCATCTGGTTTGGGCTAAGTGGGACTATCAATTGTTTTTCAACAGGACAATGACCCAAAACACACCTCCAGGCTGTGTAAGGGCTATTTTACCAAGGAGAGTGATGGAGTGCTGCATCAGATGACCTGGCCTCCAGAATCCCCCGACCTCACCCCAATTGAGATGGTTTGGGATGAGTCGGACTGCAGTGAAGGAAAAGCAGCCAACAAGTG
Organism: Coregonus sp. 'balchen'; assembly: GCA_902810595.1. NCBI lineage: Eukaryota > Metazoa > Chordata > Actinopteri > Salmoniformes > Salmonidae > Coregonus > Coregonus sp. 'balchen'. The sequence goes on from LR778258.1 coordinate 41,127,314, forward strand.
CTCAGCATATATGGGAACTCCTTCAAGACCATTGGAAAAGCATTCCAGGTGAAGCTGGTTGAGAGAATGCCAAGAGTGTGCAAAGCTGTCATCAAGGCAAAGGGTGGCTATTTGAAGAATCTCAAATATATTTTGATTTGTTTAACACTTTTTTGTTTACTACATGATTCCATATGTGTTATTTCATAGTTTTGATGTCTTCACTATTATTCTACAATATAAAAAATGGTAAAAATAAAGAAAATCCCTTGAATGAGTAGGTGTGTCCAAACTTTTGACTGGTACTGTGTATATATATATATATATATATATATACAGTATATCTCAATAAATAAATAAACACAGGAAAAATCACGTGTTTGACTGCACTGGGCCTTTAATATAGTACTATACAGTGCATTTGGAAGGTATTCAGACCCCTTGACTTTTTCCACATTTTGTTATGTAACAGCCTTTTCGTAAAATTGAATACATCTTTTTTTTCGCCCTCATCAATCTACACACAATACCACATAATGACAAAGCAAAAACTGTTTTTAGAAATGTTTGCAAATGTATTTTAAAATAAAAACGTAAATATAACATTTACATAAGTATTCAGACCCTTTACTCAGTACTTTGTTGAAGCACCTTTGGCAGCGATTACAGCCTCGAGTCTTCTTGGGTATGACGCTACAAGCTTGGCACACCTGTATTTGGGAAGTTCCTCCCATTCTTCTCTGCAGATCCTCTTAAGCTTTGTCAGGTTGGATTGGAAGCTTTGCTGCTCAGCTATTTTCAGGTCTCTCCAGAGATGTTCGATCGGGTTCAAGTCCGGGCTCAGGCTGGGCCACTCAAGAACATTCAGAGACTTGTCCTGAAGCCACTTCTGCGTTGTCTTGGCTGTGTGCTTAGGGTCGTTGTCCTGTTGGAAGGTGTACCTTCTTCTCAAACTTCTTACATTTACATTTACATTTTAGTCATTTAGCAGACGCTCTTATCCAGAGCGACTTACAGGAGCAATTAGGGTTAAGTGCCTTGCTCAAGGGCACATCGACAGATTTTTCACCTAGTCGGCTTGGGGATTAGAACCAGCGACCTTTCAGTTACTGGCACAACGCTCTTAACCACTAAGCTACCTGCCGCCTAAGAATGATGAAGGCCACTGTGTTCTTCAGGACCTTCAATGATGCCGACATTTTTTGGTACTCTTCCCCAGATCTGTGCCTTGACACAATCCTGTCTCGGAGCTCTACGGACAATTCCTTCGACCTCATGGCTTGGTTTTTGCTCTGACATGCACTGTCAACTGTGGGACCTTATATAGACAGGTGTGTGCCTTTCCAAATCATGTCCAATCAATTGAATTTACCACAGGTGGACTCCAATCAAGTTGTAGGAACATCTCAAGGATGATCAACGGAAACAGGATGCACCTGAGCTCAATTTCGAGTCTCATAGCAAAGGGTCTGAATACTTATGTTTATAAGGCATTTCTGTTTTTTATTTTTTATAAATTAAAAAAATATTTATTTTTTTTTCGCTTTGTTATTATGGGGTTATTATTATTATTATTATTATTATGTAGATTGATGTGTAAAATAATGTAATCAATTTTAGAATAAGGCTGTAACGTAACAAAATGTGGAAAAAGTCAAGGGGTCTGAATACTTTCCAAATGCGCTGTAGCTACAGTAGGCTACTCACCAGACGGACTGAAAGGCACAAAGTTCCGTGGCAGGGTGCTGGATGCTGCTGGTTGGCTGAATTGGCGAGGGGAGCGGCTTCGGCCCAGTCGTGGGGACGTCTGACCCATGGTAGCAGAGTCATACGGGGACAGCAGATTGGACAAGGGCTGTGAGGGTTGTACCCTCCCCCGATGTGATTGGTCGTAGCCAGGAGCATGGGAAGGAGGGGAGGGGCTTGAATCAATGTAGCTGATTGATCCCTGTGGGCTGCGGTCGTAGGTCATTTGGCGAGACGGAGAGGGAGACGCACGTCGCTGGGTACGAGGTGATTGGTTGGGAGGGGTCAGCTGATCATAGGAGTAGTTGGGGTCAAAACCTCCAGAGCGATGGGAGGGCGGGAGAGAGTATCTGTCCCGTTGTGCCTGGGAAGGGGTGAGCTGGTGGGGGGAGAAGACAGGGGAGGAGGGCCTAGCTTTACTGCTGGAGATTATGGAATCCAGGTTGGAGCTGGTGGAGTAGGGGAGGGTAGTATTGGGGGAGTAGGGGAGAGAGCTGGAGCTGGGGGAGTAGGGGAGGGTAGTGCTGGGGGAGTAGGGGAGAGAGCTGGAGCTGGGGGAGTAGGGGCGGGTAGTGCTGGGGGAGTAGGGGAGAGAGCTGGAGCTGGGGGAGTAGGGGAGGGTAGTGCTGGGGGAGTAGGGGAGAGAGCTGGAGCTGGTGGAGTAGGGGAGGGTAGTGCTGGGGGAGTAGGGGAGAGAGCTGGAGCTGGAGCTGGGAGTGTAGGGGAGAGAGCTGGAGCTGGGAGTGTAGGGGAGAGAGCTGGAGCTGGTGGAGTAGGGGAGAGAGCTGGAGCTGGTGGAGTAGGGGAGAGTGCTGGAGCTGGTGGAGTAGGGGAGAGTGCTGGAGCTGCCTCCTGTCTGTCTCTCTGAGGTTGAGGGCTGGGGTCTTTCTCTGGGGATTACAGGACCTGAGGGAGTCTGTAGGGAGAGGAGGAGAACATACAGTACAGCACCGATACTGAGCTCTGGATATGAATAGCTGAGGTGTGTGTGTGTGTGTGTGTGTGTGTGTGTGTGTGTGTGTGTGTGTGTGTGTGTGTGTGTGTGTGTGTTTACCTGAGAAACAGACTGGGTGCTGGGGGAGACTTCCTGTAACAGAGAGTTAAACTCTCTGGATAACTCATCGGCCTGGGCCAGAGACGCATTCAGGTCCTCGTTCATCGTCTGGACTGCATGTTCTCACACACACACACACACACACACACACACACACACACACACACACATACATTAGGAGAAGCAACTACTGCTTAAATATATAGTAGGACAAACTAGATCTATTTTTAACTGTCTTCAGAGTAGAAGACCTGGAGCTGAGGACGAGACCTGACCTGACCTGTTATAGAGCAAGTTCAGGTCAGGAAAAACTCCTGGTCCTACTACAGAGTTTACACAGCTGTTATGTATGTCTCTATGGGTGGTGTTAAAGGGATAGGTCAGGATTTTGGCAATGAAGCCCTTTATCTACTGACCCAGAGTCAGATGAAGCCCTTTATCTACTGACCCAGAGTCAGATGAAGCCCTTTATCTACTGACCCAGAGTCAGATGAAGCCCTTTATCTACTGACCCAGAGTCAGATGAACTCACGGATACCATTAATATATCTATGCGTGCAGTTTGAAGGAAATTGCTAACTAGCGTTAGCGCAATTGCTGGCTAGCATTAGCACAATGACTAGAAGTCTAAGGTAACTGCTAGCGCGTCACTGCACTAGCGCTAGTTAGCATTGGCTCGCGAAACTACTAAAATCCCGAAGTATCCCTTTAAAATGTTGTACTCACACAGTATGTTACTTCCATAGCTAACACAGGGGTCATGTATGTCTCTATGGGTGGTGTTAAGGGTGATCTGGCACTCACAGTATGTTACTTCCATATACTGTAGTAGGTAGAAACACAGTCATGTATCTCTATGACTGGGGTTAACCTCTTCAAATGTAATGGCAAAATGTAGATTTCCGCCTAAATAGACATACCCAAAGGTAACTGCTATTCATGTGTAACTACATGACTCTGACATGCAAAAACTTGGTATATTTGGAAAGAAGACATCTGGGAGATGATGAATCAAATCAAATCAAATCAAATTTTATTGGTCACATGCGCCGAATACAACAGGTGCAGACATTACAGTGAAATGCTTACTTACAGCCCTTAACCAACAGTGCATTTATTTTAAACAAAAAAAAGTAAGAATAAAACAACAACAAAAAAGTGTTGAGAAAAAAAAGAGCAGAAGTAAAAAATAAAGTGACAGTAGGGAGGCTATATATACAATAGAATAAAGTGACAGTAGGGAGGCTATATATAAAGGGGGGGTACCGTTGCATAGTCAATGTGCGGGGGCACCGGCTAGTTGAGGTAATATGTACATGTGGGTAGAGTTAAAGTGACTATGCATAAATACTTAACAGAGTAGCAGCAGCGTAAAAAGGATGGGGTGGGGGGGCAGTGCAAATAGTCCGGGTAGCCATGATTAGCTGTTCAGGAGTCTTATGGCTTGGGGGGTAGAAGCTGTTGAGAAGTCTTTTGGACCTAGACTTGGCACTCCGGTACCGCTTGCCGTGCGGTAGCAGAGAGAACAGTCTATGACTAGGGTGACTGGAGTCTTTGACAATTTTGAGGGCCTTCCTCTGACACCGCCTGGTATAGAGGTCCTGGATGGCAGGGAGCTTTGCCCCAGTGATGTACTGGGCCGTACGCACTACCCTCTGTAGTGCCTTGCGGTCAGAGGCCAAGCAGTTGCCATACCAGGCGGTGATGCAACCAGTCAGGATGCTCTCGATGGTGCAGCTGTAGAATTTTTTGAGGATCTGAGGACCCATGCCAAATCTTTTTAGTCTCCTGAGGGGGAATAGGCTTTGTCGTGCCCTCTTCACGACTGTCTTGGTGTGTTTGGACCATGATAGTTCGTTGGTGATGTGGACACCAAGGAACTTGAAGCTCTCAACCTGTTCCACTACAGCCCCGTCGATGAGAATGGGGGCGTGCTCAGTCCTCTTTTTTTTCCTGTAGTCCACAATCATCTCCTTTGTCTTGGTCACGTTGAGGGAGAGGTTGTTGTCCTGGCACCACACGGCCAGATCTCTGACCTCCTCCCTATAGGCTGTCTCATCGTTGTCGGTGATCAGGCCTACCACTGTTGTGTCGTCGGCAAACTTAATGATGGTGTTGGAGTCGTGCCTGGCCATGCAGTCATGGGTGAACAGAGAGTACAGGAGGGGACTGAGCACGCACCCCTGAGGGGCCCCCGTGTTGAGGATCAGTGTGGCAGATGTGTTGTTACCTACCCTTACCACCTGGGGGCGGCCCGTCAGGAAGTCCAGGATCCAGTTGCAGAGGGAGGTGTTTAGTCCCAGGATCCTTAGCTTAGTGATGAGCTTTGAGGGCACTATGGTGTTGAATGCTGAGCTGTAGTCAATGAATAGCATTCTCACGTAGGTGTTCCTCTTGTCCAGGTGGGAAAGGGCAGTGTGGAGTGCGATAGAGATTGCATCATCTGTGGATCTGTTGGGGCGGTATGCAAATTGGAGTGGGTCTAGGGTTTCTGGGATTATGCTGTTGATGTGAGCCATGACCAGTCTTTCAAAGCACTTCATGGCTACAGACGTCAGTGCCACGGGTCGGTAGTCATTTAGGCAGGTTATCTTAGAGTTCTTGGGCACGGGGACTATGGTGGTCTGCTTGAAACATGTTGGTATTACAGACTCAGTCAGGGACATGTTGAAAATGTCAGTGAAGACACTTGCCAGTTGGTCAGCACATGCTCGGAGTACACGTCCTGGTAATCCGTCTGGCCCTGCGGCCTTGTGAATGTTGACCTGCTTAAAAGTCTTACTCACATCGGCTACGGAGAGCGTGATCACATAGTCGTCCGGAACAGCTAGTGCTCTCATGCATGCTTCAGTGTTGCTTGCCTCGAAGCGAGCATAGAAGTGGTTTAGCTCGTCTGGTAGGCTTGTGTCACTGGGCAGCTCGCGGCTGTGCTTCCCTTTGTAGTCTGTAATAGTTTTCAAGCCCTGCCACATCCGACGAGCGTCAGAGCCAGTGTAGTATGATTCAATCTTAGACCTGTATTGACTCTTTGCCTGTTTGATGGTTCGTCGGAGGTCATAGCGGGATTTCTTATAAGCGTCCGGGTTAGAGTCCCGTTCCTTGAAAGCGGCAGCTCTACCCTTTAGCTCAGTGCGGATGTTTCCTGTAATCCATGGCTTCTGGTTGGGGTATGTACGTACGGTCACTGTGGGGACGACATCATCGATGCACTTATTGATGAAGCCAGTGACTGATGTGGTGTACTCCTCAATGCTGTCTGAAGAATCCCTGAACATGTTCCAGTCTGTGCTAGCAAAACAGTCCTGTAGCTTAGCATCTGCGTCATCTGACCACTTTTTTTATTAGCCGAGTCACTGGTGCTTCCTGCTTCAGTTTTTGCTTATAAGCAGGAATCAGGAGGATAGAGTTATGGTCAGATTTGCCAAATGGAGGGCGAGGGAGAGCTTTGTATGCGTCTCTGTGTGTGGAGTAAAGGTGGTCTAGAGTTTTTTCCCCTCTGGTTGCACATTTAACATGCTGGTAGAAATTAGGTAGAACGGATTTAAGTTTCCCTGCATTAAAGTCCCCTGCTACTAGGAGCGCTGCATCTGGATGAGCGTTTTCCTGTTGATTAATGGCCTTGTACAACTCATTCAGTGCAATCTTAATGCCAGCATTGGTTTGTGGTGGTAAATAGACAGCTATGAAAAATATAGATGAAAACTCTCTTGGTAAATAGTGTGGTCTACAGCTTATCATAAGATACTCTACCTCAGGCGAGCAAAACCTTGAGACTTCCTTAGTATTTGATTTTGTGCACCAGCTGTTGTTTACAAAAATACAGAGACCGCCACCCCTCGTCTTACCCGAGTCTGCCGTTCTGTCCTGCCGATGTAGCGTATAGCCTGCTAGCTGAATGTTGTCATTGTTGTCATTCAGCCACGACTCCGTGAAACATAAGATATTACAGTTTTTAATGTCCCGTTGGTAGGATAACCGTAATCTTAAATCGTCCATTTTATTATCCAAAGCTTGAACGTTGGCTAATAGGATTGATGGGAGAGGCAGTTTACTCGTTCGCCGTCGGATCTTTACAAGGCACCCCGACCTACGTCCACGGTATCTCCGTCTCTTCCTCACGCGAATGACGGGGATCTGGGCCTTGTCTGGAGTCTGTAGAATATCCTTCGCGAACGCCTCGTTGAAAAAAAAGTGTTCGTCCAACGCGAGGTGAGTAATCGCTGTCCTGATATCCAGAAGCTCTCTTTGGTTATAAGAGACGATGGCATAAACATTATGTACAAAATAAATTACAAATAACGCGGAAAAACACACATAATAGTACAATTGGTTAGAGGGCTGTAAAACGGCAGCCATCTTCTTCCGGCGCTGTTCTTTGTGTGTGCTTGATCTTCTGTATTCTTCTTTGATGAGGAAATGATCAGAAGACAGATGGGAGTTACATAGTTCAGAATACAGAAGATCAAGCACACACAAAATAACAGTTGTTATTTTATTTTATTTCTTTCATTGACAAGCTATAAGTGAATTATTGATGACCAGAGCTGGAAACACATCAGATGGCTTCCACAACATGTGAACAATACCATCTTGTGATGGTTGTGAGGTTGCTTTGGGACCCCAATTCAGCCATTTCCAACACCAGCTGCTCTCGGGAAGGCCAACTGGGAGAGAGGGGTTTGACCTTTTGCTTTGGCCATCTGCTTGTGGAGAATGAAAAGCATTTACTGTAGCAATGTCCACAAAGTGGTAAAACAAAGTCTTATACCACTTCCTGGTCTAGTGGAGGACCTGGTAGTAGCCTATCAGAGATCAGATTGGTCGACACCCCCCCCCCCATGCTCGTAGTCTTCCTCACCCGCATTGGCTTGCTGGGGAGGGGTGGCTCCCAAACGTCATCATCCAAATCCTCTGCATCCTCCACTCTGGTGAATAAAATAAAAGGATATATTGTTGTAAGACACACAGAATTACAGTTGACTAAATTTACTAAACGACATTACTGTAAAGTAAAAACACCAAGCCTAAACTTTATCTGTACAGTGACTCACATAGAAGGTGTGAAGCACACACAAAGCAAACAGAAACTCTTTGGAGACAAAGGCAGAGGTGAGAACCACAAATAAACAATGGCCATGAGAGATTAGTGGCGTCTCCAAAGTTACAAGGATGAAACAGTAAACAGTGAACTAATATTACATTTACATTTTTACATTTACAGTCATTTAGCAGACACTCTTATCCAGAGCGACTTACATTATCTTATTTTTTTCATACTGGCCCTCCCCGTGGGAATCGAACCCACAACCCTGGCGTTGCAAACGCCATGCTCTACCAACATCCCTGCCGGCCATTCCCTCCCCTACCCTGGACGACGCTGGGCCAATTGTGCGCCGCCCCATGGGTCTCCCGGTCGCGGCCGGCTACGACAGAGCCTGGATTCGAACCAGGATCTCTAGTGGCACAGCCAGCACTTCGATGCAGTGCCTTAGACCACTGCGCCACTCGGCAGCGTAGTAAGTGGCGTCAGGTGTGGTCACAGGATGTTTCCATATGAAACCTAGACAATAACTACTTTGGAATTATATAACATTGAAATGACTTGTTAGATAGGCCTATGTAAACTAAATCCAAAGCACAAAAAGCAGACAACTTATAAAAATGAAATACATATAGTAAACTAGCTATATAAAGTATGAAAATAATTTACTTACAGATCTAAAAGTGGATCCAATCCTTCTAGAAAGCAATCTTCGTCGGCCAAGTCGAAATCCTCTTTTTAGGTTCCTGTTCGATATTCTTAGTTTTTAATAATCAATAATGGTAGGTCACAGGTACATAGGTAGCAGCCGTCTTGAAATGAGGTCTTCTTCGTCTATGAGATTTAACGGCGGTTGGCATCCAATATGTTGCATTACCGCCACCTACTGGACTGGAGTACAACTCCCTTATATTTTGCTTGAGAAATACAATTAATAAAATAAAGAAATACCCTACCATCTAACACTACACTAACAAATAAAAATAAATAAAATAAAAATAAGACCACCCTACTCCACTATTTAAATCTATTGATTCCTACCTCATGCCCTCAACCTGAAAGGATGGGACACCACCACTTAACACACCCTGTAACTCTTCTGACGTCAAGTCTCGCACACCCAAATACCTCTCTGTAGCTGCCACCACAACCTCTATCTTCTTCGACTTACTTTCCATCCCTGCAGTACAATTAATAACCATTGCTATAAATGCTAAAAATCCAATCTTACTGAAACATATATCACTTGTTGGCCTGTCCCTCTGTACTACTCTCACCACTCCTCCCCCTTGACCCCTCTTCCTCTACGTTCTTCACTGCCTCAGCATATGACAACTTCACTACTCTTACCCTGGAAAACTCAACCTGCTTCTCTCGCACAGGACATTTCTGATCCCCAGCCCCATGGGCACCCCTACAATGAACACATACCACTACTTTCCCCAATGCTACACATTCCTTTGTCTCATGCCCTTCTGCACACTTCTCACACCTTGGAACCTCCCTGCTACACACTGCTGCCACATGCCCATGAACCTGTAACAACGTAATGTATTTGGCACATAAGCTCGTACAGGATAATTTATATATCCTAAAATCACTTTGTCGGGCAAAGACTCAACTTAAAAACTCAAAAGAACAGACAATGACTCTTCTGTTTCCCCACTCTCGCCACCCTGTTTGCATCGCACCAAACGACGAGCATCACACACACCGGGAATCATCTCCTTCAGTTGATCCACTTTTACATTTACTGCTACCCCAGTAATCATTCCTTTCAATGGTGCCCTTTCCTAAAGAGCGAAACAATTCATATTTCTTGCCCCCATTTGTTTAACTCAGAGCGCCTTCTCCCTCTGACCAACAGAAACAGAAACAATTATCACTAGACCACTTCTGGTTACCCTCACTGATTCCACAGCACCCAACTCTGTTGTCACCCACCCTGAAACCACAAATGGATCAGCCAAAAGGTAAGGGTCCACTTTTTCCAAAAACGTCACTCCTACAGACCAATCTTTATCCTGACCCTCGGTGCAAGCCTCAGGCTCCGAGTACTTCACCACACCTACCACCTCAGATACTTCCACCCTCATTCACTTCCATTTCGCCTCCTGTCTTCAGCTCACTCTGCTTACATTTTCTACCATTCTTCTTTAACCTCTACGGGATCGGTGTCCCGTATACGGGACGGATGAGCTAACGTGCGCTAATGTGATTAGCATGATTGTTGTAAGAAACAGCAAATTTTCCAGGACATAGACATGTCTTATATGGGCAGAAAGCTTACATTCTTGTTAATCTAACTGCACTGTCCAATTTACAGTAGCTATTACAGTGAAAAAATACCATGCTATTGTTTGAGGAGAGTGCACAACAACAAAAAACTTATCACGGCAACTGGTTTGATACATTCACCTCTGAAGGTAAATAATGTACTTACATTCAGTAATCTTGCTCTGATTTGTCATCCTAAGGGTCCCAGAGATATAATGTAGCATAGTTTTGTTTGATAAAATCAATTTTTATATTCAAATGTAGGAACTGGGTTCTATAGTTTGAACCCCTGCTGTCTCTGGCTCCACACCCACCCCGCCCGGCCATCTAGATGTGTGAAAGTTAGTGTATAAGCTAATGATCCATCATGTATGACATTCCTGGGAGTGTGTAAACTTACATTTTGTATTACGATATCATTTTTGTATGTTCTCTAGAGTTATGTACTTGAAAATGTATCAATTGACCAATTCGGCACATTTGGGCAGACTTGATACAAAATAGTCCAGTATTGCAATGCTTCACTGGATCAATCTGAAACTTTGCGCACACACTGCTGCCATCTAGTGGCCAAATTCTAAATTGCGCCTAAACTACAATATTATATTGTGGCCTATCTCTTGCATTTCAAAGATGATAAAAAAATAAAAACGCATGTTTTTTTGTTTGTATTATCTTGTACCAGATCTAATGTGTTATATTCTCCTACATTAATTTCACATTTCCACAAACTTCAAAGTGTTTCCTTTCAAATGGTATCAAGAATATGCATATCCTTGCTTCAGGTCCTGAGCTACAGGCAGTTAGATTTGGGTATGTCATTTTAGGCGAAAATGGAAAAAAAGGGTCCGATCCTTAAGAGGTTAACAAACCTTCTCCCTTTTTTCCCGCCATTTTTAACTAACTCAAGCTCACAATCTTCCTCCCTCTCTCTCTTAGACCTCCTCTGCCTCTCATTTTCCCTCCATTCCTCCTCCGTATTCCAAGTATACAGTGAAGGAAAAAAGTATTTGATCACCTGCTGATTTTGTACGTTTGCCCACTGACAAAGAAATGATCAGTCTATAATTTGAATAGTAGGTTTATTTGAACAGTGAGAGACAGAATAACAACAACAAAATCCAGAAAAACGCATGTCAAAAATGTTATAAGTTGATTTGCATTTTAATGAGGGAAATAAGTATTTGACCCCCTCTCAATCAGAAAGATTTCTGGCTCCCAGGTGTCTTTTATACAGGTAACGAGCTGAGATTAGGAGCACACTCTTAAAGGGAGTGCTCCTCATCTCAGTTTGTTACCTGTATAAAAGACACCTGTCCACAGAAGCAATCAATCAATCAGATTCCAAACTCTCCACCATGGCCGAGACCAAAGAGCTCTCCAAGGATGTCAGGGACAAGATTGTAGACCTAAACAAGGCTGGAATGGGCTACAAGACCATCGCCAAGCAGCTTGGTGAGAAGGTGACAACAGTTGGTGTGATTATTCGCAAATGGAAGAAACACAAAATAATTGTCAATCTCCCTCGGCCTGGGGCTCCATGCAAGATCTCACCTCGTGGAGTTGCAATGATCATGAGAACGATGAGGAATCAGCCCAGAACTACACAGGAGGATCTTGTCAATGATCTCAAGGCAGCTGGGACCATAGTCACCAAGAAAACCAATGGTAACACACTACGCTGTGAAGGACTGAAATCCTGCAGCGCCCGCAAGGTCCCCCTGCTCAAGAAAGCACATATACAGGCCCGTCTGAAGTTTGCCAATGAACATCTGAATGATTCAGAGGAGAACTGGGTGAAAGTGTTGGTCAGATGAGACCAAAATTGAGCTCTTTGGCATCAACTCAACTCGCCGTGTTTGGAGGAGGAGGAATGCTGCCTATGACCCCAAGAACACCATCCCCACCGTCATACATGGAGGTGGAAACATTATGCTTTGGGGGTGTTTTTCTGCTAAGGGGACAGGACAACTTCACCACATCAAAGGGACGATGGACGGGGCCATGTATCGTCAAATCTTGGGTGAGAACCTCCTTCCCTCAGCCAGGGCATTGAAAATGGGTCGTGGATGGGTATTCCAGCATGACAATGACCCAAAACACACGGCCAAGGCAACAAAGGAGTGGCTCAAGAAGAAGCACATTAAGGTCCTGGAGTGGCCTAGCCAGTCCCCAGACCTTAATCCCATAGAAAATCTGTGGAGGGAGCTGAAGGTTTGAGTTGCCAAACGTCAGCCTCGAAACCTTAATGACTTGGAGAAGATCTGCAAAGAGGAGTGGGACAAAGTCCCTCCTGAGATGTGTGCAAACCTGGTGGCCAACTACAAGAAACGTCTGACCTCTGTGATTGCCAACAAGGGTTTTGCCACCAAGTACTAAGTCATGTTTGGCAGAGAGGTCAAATACTTATTTCCCTCATTAAAATGCAAATCAATTTATAACATTTTTGACATGCGTTTTTCTGGATTTTTTTGTTGTTATTCTGTCTCTCACTGTTCAAATAAACCTACTATTAAAATTATAGACGGATCATTTATTTGTCAGTGGGCAAACGTACAAAATCAGCAGGGGATCAAATCACTTCTCCTGACATACATCTTGTTCTTGCTTTCTCAAAGGACGCCATTTACGAGGCTCTCCAACCAACTCTTTGTCTAAAGTTACTTCCACTGTACTCCTGGTTCGCACCAGGGTACTCTGGCATCGCTGCCTATCTCTCAATTTTCTTATCTTGTTCTTAGCTAACCCGTCCGAAAAGTTCAGCGCTCTCTCGCGTCGCCTCTTCCTCTCTCTGTCGACCGTCCTTATGAAAGTCTTCCTCAAACCGCCAAATATTTCAAGAAGGAAAATAATTAGATCAGCCGGATGTTGGTGTGCATACTTCCTGTGTCGCGCATAATGATGTCCCCCTGCCGATCTTGGCTATCCGCTTCACAAAAAATACCCGGAACTACTTCCAACACAATTCAGAGAACGATCCAGCACCTCAGTTGTTGTGCGGTGTTGACATATCCTTGTCTCAACCAATTGCAGCAATGTGTGATCGATGCGATTAATCAAATCCTCAACAACAAGGACTTCCGGCATGCTCACACACGGTTTCCACTACTTCATGAAATGAGGTCATCGGCTCGGCCTCCCTTATATATTCGTATGCCCATATATGGTAGTAAGTCACGCCAAAGATTTTGAAGGCACCGATCAATAGCCAAGATACACAGCTTTCCGCAGACACCCTGCTTTTGCAGATAGGGGCTACCGTTCTCATACCATGAATTGAAAAAATTATAATAATAGGGTCCCCACTTTACATTTAAGAGGTTTTAAGACAGGAAATGTGTAATACTCACACATGCTGCTTCCATAGGTGTTCTGGGAACTCATGGCTGTGGAGTGGTGGTGGAGGCCACTTCCTGGATTAACAAAACACATGTCAACAACAATACAAACAAACACATGTCAACAACAATACAAACAAACACATGTCAACAACAATTCAAACAAACACATGTCAACAACAATACAAACAAACACATGTCAACATCAATACAAACAAACACATGTCAACAACAATACAAACAAACACATGTCAACAAGCAGGACGAGAGATAACTACACTCACACACCCGATACCGTTCAGTCTGCTAAAGGCAGTGGTAAACTGTACCCCTTGTTTGAAAAAAAAAGAACAAAAAGCGCACACCTTGTTAGCTTAAACATTTGAAGGGGGAAAAAAATGTATCCCGATTATATTAAGCGATCTATAACTAGGCTTTCCTCCGCGAGGCTTTAGGCTACAAACACGCTGGAAATTAGAGGAGAAAGATGCGACTCCGATGCACATGTGGATATTTGGTTTGTCTCGATGACATTCAGGGGGCTGAGTTACGATCTTCTCAAGTCGAGGAGGAAAAAGCGGCTTTGGAAGTGGAACTTGGACACGAGACACGAGACACGAGACACAAGAGCTCTTGAAAAAGAAAAGGAGAGTCTCACTTCAGCTCAGATGTTATAATATAATGTAGTGTGGTCCTCTATAGAGACTATAGGTAGATATATAGAGACTATAGGTAGATATATAGATACTATAGGTAGATATTATAAGAGGACTGATAGGTAGATATAAGGAAGAGTATGAGATTATAGATATACTATGGGAGATTATAGGTAGTATATAGAGACTATAGGTAATATATAGAGACTATAGGTAGATTATAGATATATAGAGACTATAGGATAATAGATATATAGAGACTATAGGTATATATATAGAGGACTATAGGTATATATATAGAGACTATAGGTAAATATATAGACTATAGTAGAATATAGATATTAAGACTATAGGTAGATATATAGACTATAGGTAGATATTAGAGACTATAGGTATATATATATAGAAGAGACTATAGGTAGATATATAGAGACTATAGTAGATATATGAGACTATAGGTAATATATATAGAGAGAGATATAGGTAGATATATAGAGACTATAGGTAGATATATAGAGACTATAGGTATTATATATATATAGAGAGAGAGACTATAGGTAGATATATAGAGACTATAGGTATATATAAGATAATAGAGACTATAGGTAGTATATAGAGACTAGTAGTATATAATATATAGGCTATAGGTAGATATATAGAGACTATAGGTAATATATAGATATATAGAGGACTATAGGTATATATAGATATATAGAGACTATAGGTAGATATATAGAGACTATAGGTAGATATATAGATATATAGAGACTATAGGTAGATATATAGATATATAGAGACTATAGGTATATATATAGATATATAGAGACTATAGGTATATATATAGAGACTATAGGTAGATATATAGAGACTATAGGTAGATATATAGATATATAGAGACTATAGGTATATATATAGATATATAGAGACTATAGGTATATATATAGAGACTATAGGTAGATATATAGATATATAGAGACTATAGGTAGATATATAGAGACTATAGGTAGATATATAGATATATAGAGACTATAGGTATATATATAGATATATAGAGACTATAGGTAGATATATAGAGACTATAGGTATATATATATAGAGACTATAGGTAGATATATAGATATATAGAGACTATAGGTATATATATAGATATATAGAGACTATAGGTATATATATAGATATATAGAGACTATAGGTAGATATATAGATATATAGAGACTATAGGTAGATATATAGAGACTATAGGTAGATATATAGAGACTATAGGTAGATATATAGAGACTATAGGTAGATATATATATATATAGAGAGAGAGACTATAGGTAGATATATAGAGACTATAGGTAGATATATAGAGACTATAGGTAGATATATAGAGACTATAGGTATATATATATATATATATAGAGACTATAGGTAGATATATAGAGACTATAGGTAGATATATAGATATATAGAGACTATAGGTAGATATATAGAGACTATAGGTAGATATATAGAGACTATAGGTATATATATATATATAGAGAGAGACTATAGGTAGATATATAGAGACTATAGGTAGATATATAGAGACTATAGGTATATATAGAGAGACTATAGGTATATATATATAGAGACTATAGGTAGATATATAGAGACTATAGGTAGATATATAGAGACTATAGGTATATATATAGATATATAGAGACTATAGGTAGATATATAGAGACTATAGGTATATATATAGATATATAGAGACTATAGGTAGATATATAGAGACTATAGGTATATATATATAGATATATAGAGACTATAGGTAGATATATAGATAGATATATAGAGACTATAGGTAGATATATAGATATATAGAGACTATAGGTATATATATAGATATATAGAGACTATAGGTATATATATAGATATATAGAGACTATAGGTATATATATAGATATATAGAGACTATAGGTAGATATATAGACACTATAGGTAGATATATAGAGACTATAGGTAGATATATAGATATATAGAGACTATAGGTAGATATATAGAGACTATAGGTAGATATATATAGAGACTATAGGTAAGATATATAGAGACTATAGGTAGATATATAGAGGACTATAGGTATATATATATATAGAGGACTATAGGGTAGATATATAGAGACTATATGGTAGAGACTATAGGTAGATATATAGAGACTATAGGTAGATATATAGAGACTATAGGTATATATATATATAGAGAGAGACTATAGGTAGATATATAGAGACTATAGGTAGATATATAGAGACTATAGGTATATATATAGAGACTATAGGTATATATATATAGAGAGACTATAGGTAGATATATAGAGACTATAGGTATATATATAGATATATAGAGACTATAGGTAGATATATAGAGACTATAGGTATATATATAGATATATATAGACTATAGGTAGATATATAGAGACTATAGGTATATATATAGATATATAGAGACTATAGGTAGATATATAGATAGATATATAGAGACTATAGGTAGATATATAGATATATAGAGACTATAGGTAGATATATAGATATATAGAGACTATAGGTAGATATATAGATATATAGGGACTATAGGTATATATATAGATATATAGAGACTATAGGTATATATATAGAGACTATAGGTAGATATATAGATATATAGAGACTATAGGTAGATATATAGATATATAGAGACTATAGGTAGATATATAGAGACTATAGGTAGATATATAGAGACTATAGGTATATACAGTGAGCTCCATAATTAATTGGACAGTGACCATTTTTTTGTTATTTTGGTTCTGTACTCTAGCACTTTGAGGTTGAAAGGATACAATGACAATGAGGGTGAAGTGCAGACTGTCAGCTTTAATTTGAGGGTATTTTCATAAATATCGGATGAACAGTTTAGAGATTACAGCACCTTTTGTACATGGTCCCCCCATTTTAAGGTACTACAATTATTTGTTAAATTGGCTTCACAGATGTGTGTCGTTAGGCAGGTATATTCATTTGTGTCGTTAGTGAATGCAGGAGAGCTGTTGATGAATAGTATTGATTCTAGACTTTGCTATTGCCTTTGGAGGTTGTTGTTGGGGTGTGACAACATGAGGAAGACAGCAGTGTTGATGTAAATGAAGCTGGCCGTCATAAGGCTCAGAAATGAAAATCAATCAATCAGGAACATTGCAAAAACCCTGGTCATGCCCAAGTCAACAGTTTGGTTCATCATTAACAAGAAAAAAACAACCGGTGAACTCAATTATGTCAAAAGACCCAGTAGACCGAGGAAGACCACTGTAGTGGGGACCGGAGAATACTCTCTATGGAGAAGAAAACCCCCCTGACAACAGCCCAACAGATCAAAAACACTCTCCTGGATGCAGGTGTAGATGTGACAAAGTCTACCATACGTAGAAGACTACACCAGCAGGACTACAGAGGGTAACACTACAAGATGCAAACCACTGATAAGGCTGAAGAACAGAAAGGCGAGATTACAGTTTGCTAAAAAGCACCTAAAAGAGCCCCAAGAGTTCTGGAAAAAAGTATTGTGGACAGATGAGACAAAGATTAACATGTACCAGAGTGATGGAAAGAGGAAAGTGTGGAGAAAAAAAAGAAATGCCCATGATCCAAAGCATACCACCTCCTCCGTGAAACATGGTGGAGGGGGTGTTATGGCTTGGGCCTGTATGGCTGCCAGTGGAACAGGCTCACTTGTCTTCATCGATGATGTGACTGCAGACAGAAGTTGAACAATGAATTCTGAAGTCTACAGAAATATTTTATCTGCTCAGATAAAACCAAATGCCTCCAAACTCATTGGACGGCACTTCATCATGCAACAAGACAATGACCCTAAACATACTGCTAGAGCAACAAATGGGTTTTTGATGGCCAAAAAGTGGAAAATCCTTGACTGGCCGAGTCAATCGCCGGATCTGAATCCAATTGAACATGCATTTTACATGCTGAAGAGGAGACTGAAGGCAATAAGTCCCCAAAACAAGCAGGAACTGAAGATGGCTGCAGTACAGGCCTGGCAGAACATCACCAGGGAAGATACCCAGCATCTGGTGATATCGATGCATCGCAGACTTCAAGCAGTCATTGCATGCAAAGGATATGCGACCAAATATTAACAATGATTACTTTATTCTACATTATGTTAAACTGTTCAATGTTTTTTGATGCCCGGAAATGGGGGGACCATGTACAAAAGCTTCTATAATTTCTAAACAGTTCATCCGATATGTATGAAAATACCCTCAAATTAAAGCTGACAGTCTGCACTTCACCCTCATTGTCATTGTATCCTTTCAAACTCAAAGTGCTAGAGTACAGAACCAAAATAACAAAAAAATGGTCACTGTCCAATGAATTATGGAGCTCACTGTATATAGATATATAGAGACTATAGGTAGATATATAGAGACTATAGGTAGATATATAGAGACTATAGGTATATATATAGATATATAGAGACTATAGGTAGATATATAGAGACTTCGGTATATATATAGATATATAGAGACTATAGGTAGATATATAGAGACTATAGGTATATATATAGATATATAGAGACTATAGGTAGATATATAGATATATATATATAGAGACTATAGGTAGATATATAGATATATAGAGACTATAGGTAGATATATAGAGACTATAGGTATATATATAGATATATAGAGACTATAGGTATATATATAGAGACTATAGGTAGATATATAGATTATATGAGACTATAGGTAGATATATAGATATATAGAGACTATAGGGTAGATATATAGAGGACTATAGGTAGATATATAGATATATAGAGACTATAGGTAGATATATAGAGACTATAGGTATATATATATAGATATATAGAGGACCTATAGGTAGATATATAGATATATAGAGACTATAGGTAGATATATAGAGACTATAGGTATATATATAGATCTATAGAGACTATAGGTAGATATATAGAGACTATAGGTAGATATATAGAGACTATAGGTAGATATATAGATTATATAGAGACTATAGGTAGATATTATAGATATATAGAGGACTATAGGTATATATAAGATATATAGAGACTATAGGTAGGATATATCGAGACTATAGGTATATATATAGATATATAGAGACTATAGGTAGATATATAGAGACTATAGGTAGATATATAGAGACTATAGGTAGATATATACAGTCATGGCCAAAATTGTTGGCACCCCTGAAATTTTTCCAGAAAATGAAGTATTTCTCACAGAAAAGTATTGAAATTACACATGTTTTGCTATGCACATGTTTATTTCCTTTGTGTGTATTGGAATAACACAAAAAAAACAGGAAAAAAGCAAATTTGACATAATTTCACACAAAACTCAAAAAATGGGCCGGACAAAATGATTGGCACCCTTAACTTAATATTTAGTTGCACACCCTTTGGAAAAAATAACTGAAATCAGTCGCTTCCTATAACCATCAATAAGCTTCTTACACCTCTCACCCGGAATTTTGGACCACTCTTCTTTTGCAAACTGCTCCAGGTCTCTCATATTGGATGGGTGCCTTTTCCCAACAGCAATTTTAAGCTCTCTCCACAGGTGTTCAATGGGATTAAGATCTGGACTCATTGCTGGCCACTTCAGAACTCTCCAGCGCTTTGTTGCCATCCATTTCTGGGTGCTTTTTGAAGTATGTTTGGGGTCATTGTCCTGCTGGAAGACCCATGATCTCGGACGCAAACCCAGCTTTCTGACACTGGGCCCTACATTGCGACCCAAAATCCTTTGGTAATCCTCAGATTTCATGATGCCTTGCACACAGGAACATCTAGATCTCTGGAGATGGACTTGTAACCTTGAGATTGTTGATATTTTTCCACAATTTTGGTTCTCAAGTCCTCAGACAGTTCTCTTTTCCTCTTTCTGTTCTCCATGCTTAGTGTGGCACACACAGAAACACAATGCAAAGACTGAGTCAACTTCTCTCCTTTTTATCTGCTTTCAGGTGTGATTTTTAGATTGCCCACACCTGTTACTTGCCCCAGGTGAGTTTAAAGGAGCATCACATGCTTGGAACAAACTTATTTATCCACAATTTTGAAAGGGTGCCAATAACTTTGTCCGGCCCATTTTTTGAGTTTTGTGTGAAATTATGTCAAATTTGCTTTTTTCCTGTTTTTTTTGTGTTATTCCAATACACACAAAGGAAATAAACATGTGCATAGCAAAACATGTGTAATTTCAATACTTTTCTGTGAGAAATACTTCATTTTCTGGAAAAATTTCAGGGGTGCCAACAATTTTGGCCATGACTGTAGATATATAGAGACTATAGGTAGATATATAGATATATTGAGACTATAGGTAGATATATAGATATATAGAGACTATAGGTAGATATATAGATATATAGAGACTATAGGTAGATATATAGAGACTATAGGTAGATATATAGAGACTATAGATATATAGAGACTATAGGTAGATATATAGAGACTATAGGTAGATATATAGAGACTATAGGTAGATATATAGAGACTATAGGTAGATATATAGAGACTATAGGTATATATATAGATATATAGAGACTATAGGTAGATATATAGAGACTATAGTCCTCTGTAGCTCAGCTTGTAATGCCAGGGTATTGGGTTCGATCCCCGGGACCACCCATACACAAAAATGTATGCACACATGACTGTAAGTCGCTTTCGATAAAAGCGTCTGCTAAATGGCATATTATTATTATTATTATTAATATCCTAATAACCAACGTTTGGACAGACAAGCTGTCTTCATCAGGGTATAATGACAAACACTGCGGGTCACTAGTTTATATAGTGTCAAAGGACACACGCAAGTGTCTGTAATCATGGCCTGATTTCATTGGTTAATTCACAGATAAACAGAACAAACAAAAAACATGAATAGATAGCATACGATCATAGATACAACTTGGCTACATCGGCCCACAAACATTTACAATGAATAGCAAAATCACAATAATCACAAGAATGGCTTCAAATCAAAGTCTACGTTGAGACCGAAGGGAGCAAGGGTCTTTAAATCAAAGATCCAGGCAGCCTCTCGTTTTAACAATAAGTTATCGAGGTCACCCCCTGTCCTAGGGAGGGTGACATGTTCGATGCCGATATAACATAGGGATGAAATCGAGTGGTTCGCTTCCAAAAAGTGGGCAGTGACTGGGTGTGTCGAGTTTTTGCACCTAATGGTGCTACGATGCTCCGAGATTCGTACTTTTAATTTGCGCTTTGTTTTACCCACATAATGTTTACCACAAGGACAAGTGATAAGATAAATAACTGCCTTAGTGGAGCACGTAATAACACTTTTGATTGGGATCTGTTTCTCTGTTTGGGGGTGTTTGAAGGATCTACATTTGTATGTGCCATTGCATTGAGCGCAGCCGGTACACTTGTAGTTTCCATCCGGTAGAGGCGCAAATAGACGTTGTGCAGAGATATTTAGGGGTGGTAAATCAGAGTTTACCAATTGATCTCTGAGATTTCTGCCCCGCTAGAATACGACCAATTGAGGGTCCGAAAACACATTACCGATACTGTCATCGGATCTTAGAATGTGCCAATGTTTGGGAACGATTCCCTTAATTTGTTCAGAGCACTTTGAATAGCGTGTAGTTAGAACGCAAGAATGCTTATTTTTGCGAGATTGTCCTTGAAAGAGATCAGGTCTCGATTTGTTTTTGAATTTTCTCAAGGGCAGTATTAATCTGACCATTTTTGTACCCCCTCTCCTTGAATTGTCTTTGCGTCTCAGCCATATTTCTGTCGAAATCTGATTGTTTTTTACAAATTATATTTTCATTCTACATAATTGGCTGTAGGGCAAACAGTTTTTCAAGGGAAACGGGTGACAACTATCAGCCCTCAACAAACTGTTTCGATCAGTAGGTTTCCTGTAAAGATCAGTGTATAGAACATTATCCTCACACAAAATCAAAAGATCAAGGAAACTGATTTGACGTGTGTCAGATTGCATAGTACATCTCAGGTTCTCAGAACAAGAGTTAAGAAAAGCATGGAATGCCTGGAGCTGTTTTGAATCACCCCTCCATAGAACAAAAATATAATCAATGTACCGTTTCCAAATAATAATGTTAGGCAAGAAAACATTTTTGAGAGGATTGAAAATTAACTGTTTCTCCATGTAACCCACATACAAATTAGCATAGTTAGGAGCCATAGGGGATCCCATAGCAGTACCCTTCGTCTGAATAAAGAAATAATTTAGAAACATGAAGTAATTGTGTGTGAGTACTATTTCAGCCAATGTTATAATGCATGCACTGGAAGGTAGTTCAATTTACTAAAATGTCAATTTGGGTCACGTTGCAGAAGAAAATGTTCCATGGCTTCAATACCGCCCTCGTGTGGAATATTTGTGTATAACGACTCAACATCAAAAGTAACTCACAAGGTATTATCAGGGAGAGGATCAAGAGATAAATCAATAATAGAGATCATACTGCTGGTGTCCTTTACAAAGGAGGGGAGCTGTTCTGCGAGTGGTCTAATAAAAAAGTCAACAAAGGTCGATAAAGGGGCCGTTACTGCTTCAATGCCCGCTACAATAGGACGCCCTGGAGGTTTTGTAACATTCTTGTGTAATTTCGGCAAAGTATAGAAAGTGGCAATTTTAGGGTGTTGAATAGACAAAAAGTTGTGTTGTGATTTGACCAGAACTTAAATACCCATCTAGGACTTTAAAGATAGTATTCTGAAATTGTGAGGTGGGGTCACTTCTGAGTTTCTTGTAAAAAGTGTCTAGCAGTTGTCTATGACGCTCATTTACATAAACTGTCCTATAATGCTGTGATAATAATAATAATAACAATATGCCATTTAGCAGACGCTTTTATCCAAAGCGACTTACAGTCATGCGTGCATACATGTTTGTGTATGGGTGGTCCCGGGGATCGAACCCACTACCCTGGCGTTACAAGCGCCGTGCTCTACCAGCTGAGCTACAGGATCCAGTGGATCAGGGCAGACACGGTTGATAGTTGATACAATGTTTCAAGTTTGTTGCAGACATGCAATGAGTAGCCAATGTTATTTATTGGATATTTATTTTTTATCAGGAAATGTTCTACTTGCAGGCTGCAAAGTTTTTATTTGTTGGCTTTATGTAGGCTATTTTTACATAGTTGGCAATGGCAATAGAAATTACTTTTAGATTCGTATGATTTTCATTTAGATAGAATGTAGATTAACCACATGACAATGATTTTGAGACACAAGACTATTATAAATGAAATGAAACTGTTCCACAAAAATATGTGCATATGAAAATCATAACTGGCACACAGATCGGTAGAAATGGTAAGATAAACTGGCACAAAGGTTGCCGACCGTTAGTGTGACTATTATCGGCAACTTCAGGAGCGTAACTGCTGCGAAGGCCAGCAGGAGGAGGGGGGTCGGGAACAGGTTTCATTTTCTTCTGGTTAGGCTATCTTGATCTCTGGCTCCTTCGACTCACTTGTGTGTCTTCATTATTGAATCAAACAGCGTGCTTAAAGCATCAGACAAGCGCTGTACATATCGTTGATTTTATTAAAACACTTGCACCTATATATGGAAAAATACACGTTTTTAGATTGGTCGAAAGAAAAGATTACTCTCGGTCGACCAAGATTTTTTTTTGGGTCAGGGGACAGCCACTTTCAACAGACACTGGGAGACAAATTCACCTTTTAGCCCGACAATAACTTAAAACACCAAAAGGCCAAATATAAAATGTAGTTGCTTACCAAGACGACATTGAATGTTCCTGTGTTGCCAAGTTACAGTTTTGACTTAAGATCGGCTTGAAAATCTATGGCTACTTGAATAAATGTGCAAATATTGTACAATCCAGGTGTGCAAAGCTCTTAGAGACTTATCCATAAAGACTAACAGCTGTAATCGCTGCCAAAGGTGATTTTAAAACGTACTGACTCAGGGTGTGAATACTTACTGTATGTAAATTAGATATCTCTGTATTTAATTTTCAACAAATCTGCTAACATTGCTAAAACCATGTTTTCACTTTGTCATTATGGGGTATTGTGTGTAGATGGGTGAGAGAGAAAACCCTATATTTAATCCATTTTAAATTCAGGCTGTAACACAACAACATGTGGAATAAGTCAAGGGGTGTGAATACTTTCTGAAGGTGTTGTCTGTATGTATTGTGCTTTAGAGGAGTTGGTAACAGTTAACATCTGAACCAGGCTACATTCAAACTAGTGGTGTTTCTGAATTGTTATGTGCTCACAGACACCTTGGGACATGTTCAGGACTTGCTGTGATGCTACTGTGATGTTGTAATGCTTCACATTGTTTAAATTCTAAATCTGGAAAGCATATTCATGAAGCGTATCACTACCTCCCTCCCTCCCTCCCTCCCTCCCTCCCTCCCTCCCTCCCTCCCTCTCTCCCTCTCTCCCTCCCTCCCTCCCTCCCTCTCCTCTCTCCCTCCCTCCCTCCCTCTCTCCCTCTCTCCCTCCCTCCCTCCCTCCCTCCCTGTCCCTCCCCTCCAGCATTCTCTGGGTAAGGGAGGAAGGGAAGGAAGAGATTAGGTGGTTTTGAAACCAGAATATCCTAAATCATGTTTAAACAAGTCAGCCTTTGAACAGCCCATGCACACTGAACACTTTGTACACTGCTGGCGTCAACCCACTAGCAAGACATGAAATGGAATGACATCATACACTCCTGTACCCCTACCGACCCTGTAGTCAATTTTGGTCCCTCCCTCCCTCCCTCCCTCCCCTCTCCCTCCCTCCCTCTCTACCTCCCTCTCCCCTCCCTCCCCTCTCTACCCTCCCTCCCTCCCTCACCCACCCTCCCCCTCCCTCCCTCCCTCCCTCCCTCACCCACCCTCCCCCTCCCTCCCTCCCTCCCTCCCTCTCCCTCACCCACCCTCCCCCTCTCCCACCCTCCCTCCCTCCCCCTCCCTCCCTCCCTCTCTCTCGCTCTGATTCACCCAAGTTTCTGTACAACAGTGTTAATTTTGTCACCGATTTTCGATCCACTCCCTTAGTCTCAGCCATCTTAGTCACATTATAGCTTCCACTCCCTTAGTCTCAGCCATCTTAGTCACATAATAGTCAGTGCATTCTTTTCTATTAAATAATGAATATAAAGGCTCCCTTTAACTTCCATAATGTGCACATTCAGATAGCCTTGTCCAACTAGGCCTACTATCCCATAATATACTGTCCCTTAGCAGGCAACATTGATATACTGGCAGGTTGTAACAATGCCATAATTAACCATATACTATAAAGCCTTGGCTACAGGTTAAACAATTTAAAATCTCTGATTTCAGCTTTCCAGAAATGCCAGAAGCATTACTGTACTCCTGATGTTCAACAAATAGCATTCGTTTTTTTTTCCCATTGGAAAAAAGCAACCGCAACTGGAATTTGCTAACCGCGAGAGATCGCATCGGTGTTAAGATGCATGAATAGTAGCGCACATGGGAAAATAGAGCCTATGATGAGAATAAAGCAAAATTGGCCCACAAAGTAAGAGAGAGTAAACATGATTGTTTCTAGTTTGAGGTTCGTTACAGGTTGTTAGATTAATACAGTATAAATGTGTAAACGTTACAGGTGACGTGTCCTGGCTTCACACCAGTTCAGACGATTGACGAGTGACCGAAGAGACCACCTGGGAGCTGTGTGGGAGAGCCACGCAGATCGGCTCAATCAGATACCCTCCAAAAAAACGACTTAAGTAGTACGTGAAAGTATTTTTTACGTAGTTACTTTACACCACTGGACAAAACAGATTAAAAGGAGCTTCAAGTCACATTAAATGTCCATTAGTCTCACATGGAATTCTGGTCACGTCACGTCTCTACAGCTCGGTCAGCCGTTTGAGAGAAGCCAGACAGTCAGGTTGAAGTTGACATTCCAGACAGAGACAGACAGACAGAGAGAGACGGACAGACAGAGAGACAGACAGACAGCAGGTTACTCAGGACAGACTGGATGGGCAGAGCAGACAGATTTATGTCTCAGTAAATCTACCAAAACCCAGACAGACGGTGAGGTCAGTGTACTCCAGTGTAGCAATGGTCCCCCCCATTGCTACATGATAAAACTGCACATTCTACAGTGGCCGTTAATTGTCACCAGCACAAGGTGAGCCCGTATGCCACACCTGTCAGGTGGATGGATTATCTTGGCAAAGGAGAAATGCTCACTAACAGGGATGTAAACAAATGTGTGCAAAACATTTGAGAGAAATAAGATTTTTGTGCGTATGGAACATTTCTAGGATCTTTTATTTCAGCTCATGGAACATGGGACCAACTCTTTCCATGTTGCGTTTCTATATTTTTGTTCAGTGTAAAATGGCTGAAGCATGGGGTTGCCCATCTGCATTTACCCTATTGGGATAATCATTAGCTAGATCCCAAATGTGATATTTTAACTAGTTAGCATCCTATTGATGCATTTTATGTCCCAAAAAACGTGCATAAACACAGTGAATATAAATGTAGGTCTACCTGTTAGGGTAACATGGGGTAAGACACCACCCGGGGGAAAAACACGCCCCCCCCCCCCGCCTGTACTTCTCACACGCCCTACTTCTCACACGCTACTCACTTGCCACTGCTCTTGTGCAACTAAAAACGTCATCTGTCTCATGTTCCATTTAGTCCCACTCTCCCCTATGCAGAGCAGTAACATGCTTCACCATGACTCTGCCAAATACTCTGGGTTTAAAAATGGTGCAGTTCACACATATTTAAGAGTTAAGAAATAAATAAAAAGCTGGGATCGCCCTCTTTTTAATAAAGGCCATTAAAACCGCTGTTTTCCCCACGATTGCAAGATTTGTTGTGCATTGACTGCTTGTCAGAATGAAGGTTTCCATAACTTGAATGAGCCTCGAGAGGAATATTTCCTCTAGCATAGAACACAACAAGCCCACTAGGTAAACAGATCAACTATTCTACTATGGGGTTGTCAGATTCTTCTATTCATTACTCGCTTTGTTTGCAGAGGAAAAGTACATGTGGAATGTTCTAGCATCTTCAAAGCGCTCCGACCCACAGAAATATTTTGTGATGTTTGATATTTATTTTGCCATGGCGCAGCGCCACAGTTTAATGACTGCAGTGGAAACATTGGTGTACTCTTGTGTTCACTCACTGGAGAACAGAGACTGATGTCAGCTAGCCTATGACCTATGACCTATGACCCTTGACACTGGTCCTTTACCAGAACACCCATGGTAAGATAGATTCCCAGTGTCAAGACTGACTGTGACCCATGGGCCAGGACTACCAAACCACTTCAGTCTTTGCAAAAAGCTTCTGGATGAAAGCTCTCATAAATGATTTACTATTTTCATATGACCAGACTGCTAGAGACAGTAAGTTACAGCTACAATGAAGTTGTACACAGTTTGACCACTAGATTTCTCTGACAGTGTTATAACATGTTAGTTAGTGGGTTTGGTGATTTGGGTGATTAGATTACAGTCAACTTTAATAAGAGGCAGGTTACAACAGCAAACTGTTCTCTGTCAACTTCTAAGGTCATCATGATGTATGCACACTGTGTGTTGGTCTCTCAGGATGTCTGTGTACTGCTATGTGACCTCTTAGCTAGAGTCATAGAGGCCTTGTGACCACATTCCTCCACACCACCACCAGTCACCACGCCTTCCAGCCTGCTAGAAGGGAGTCAGTCACCACGCCTTCCAGCCTGCTAGGGGGGAGTCAGTCACCACGCCTTCCAGCCTGCTAGGGGGGGAGTCAGTCACCACGCCTTCCAGCCTGCTAGAGGTGCGGAGGGGAGTACAGCCTGGAACCAGGGCTCTGCCTGGGGCCGACCACTCCTCTTCTAGCCTGCTGGCTAATACTTATCTCTGTTTGTCAAGAGCAACACACACATTCCACTCTCACTGGCTCATACAGGTCACACACACACACACACACACACACACACACACACACACACACACACACACACACACACACACACACACACACACACACACACACACACACACACACACACACACACACACACACACACTTACACTCCAACTCTCACTCTCTACTCAGCAACTCACTTAACCCCACTCTCTCTCTCTCGTCCTCTGTCTATCAACTTTTCCTCTCTTCATGCTTCACTCCCTCCTCTCTTTCACTCGTTGCTGCCTAAAAGTCTCCTACTGTCTGTTCTGTTTTTCCTGCCTTTTTGCCTCTGTCTACTTCCCCCTGTCCCCACGCCTGTCTTTACTGCTCCTGCTACGCCTATGCCGCTACTGCCTTCACTGTACTGCCCCGCCCACTGCCTGCCTGCTACTGCCTGCCTTACTGCCCACTGCCTGTCTACTGCCCCTACTCACTCCTCGCCTACCCCGTCTAGCCCCTGCACTGCCTGTTACTGCCACTCCTACTGCCCGTCTACTGCTACTGCTACTCCTGCTACTGCTCTGTATGCCTGCTATGCCCACTGCCTACTGCTCCCCTGTTACGCCCGTTTGCTACTGTCTTTCTGCCGTTCCCCGTTGTTCTGTTTTGTTCTGTTTTTCTTTTGTTCTGTTGTTCGTTTTCTACTTCTACTGTCTTTCTTTGCTAGCTTTTCCCTTTTTCTACTGCCCCTTTTGTCTATTTTCTGTTTTTTGCTACTGCCACTTTACTCCTCCCTATTTCTTAGCTACGCATCCCCTGTATTTGGTATGTCCATCCCTGCTACTGCCTACCGCTAGTCCTTTCTGGTTTTAGCCCCTTTTCTTCCCCTTTTCCCTTTTACTCCTACTTTTACTGGTCTATGCCTACTCCCACCCTTTTTTGCCCCACTGTTATTTAATGCCCCCCCCACTGTCTC